>OY747713.1:46891912-47181912 GCA_963556495.2 Valencia hispanica | reverse complement strand
TTTCAATTCAGTTTATATATATGTATTCACAACAGATGTCATCACAAGGCAGTTTACAAGAAAAGTCATGTCAATACAATCATACAAACATTCCAATTAGTTTAAAGTTTTAGATTCCTATTTAAGGAATCCCAGGAGATTGCATCGAGTCATTGACTTGAGGTTGCGTCCCGTTGATGCAGACTTTCAACCACAGCAATCACTCAGCAATCCCTCATACTGAAGAAGCATGTAGCAACAGTGGAATGGAAAAACTCCCCTTTAGCAGGAACAAACCTCCAGCAGAACCTGGCTCAGTACAAGTGAACTTCGGCCACAACTGTCTGGGGGTTTGTGAAGACAGAGCAGAGACACAGAAAGAACAGAAGATCTGATATAAGAGTAATTTCTATATTAAAGGAAGTAAAAAGTTGATAACAGGACACGGGGGACGTTCTGCCACTGAGAGCATCATCCCAGTCGACGCCCCCATCCAACAGGGCATTGTAGCTAAGCAGGATACCAGGTGTACCTTCTATGGAGAGAAAAACACAGAGAAAACAAAGTCAGCAGTTGAAATAACAGCATATAATGCAACTGGAGAGTAGTAGAAAAGAAGTGAAGAGAGTGAAGAAAAGTGGTCATTCTGTACTCCAGCAGTCTAAGCCTATAGCAGTATAACTACAGAGAAAGCTCAGGATGACCTAAGCCACTCTAACTATAAGCTTTATCAGAAAGGAAAGTTTTAAGCCTCGCCTTAAAAGTAGACAGTGTCTGCCTCAAATCTAAAGGTTCTCTTCTTTTCCTTGAAGAGGGCCTTTTTTCAAGGTTGATCCAGGGCTTGTACATTTATAATGGACACAGAAATAGCTGTAGTCTGTGATGCTGTCCATATTGTTCCCATGAGGAGCACAAAGGACTTTCCACACAGTAGACCCAAAATATTCCATCAAAGCCTCTTCAGTGTTATATGTGACACTCTATCCACTTAGAGTAGGTGCCAACTAGGACCAGAAACATCTGTCCAATAAATGGACCAGCAAAGTCCAAATGCAACGTCGACCAGTTGCTGCGCTGGTGGCAGCATATTCTGATTAAACTGACATCATCAACATGTTTTCACCGTGTTTTCCAGGTCCTTCATTTGAGCCCTGATGAACTTAGGGGTGGCTGCTTAGCTCCCCTTTTTGTAGGCCTCCTCACTGATGAATGATGCGGTGGTCCCTGAATCAATCTCAAACTTAATATCCTGCCCATTGACTGTGACTTTAGAATAATAGGGCCTAGGTTGCTCCTCATCTGTGTCTCCCCCAAACCTACTGAAAGCACACTCTGCCTCTATCTCAGCTTCAGCTGGATGGTCCATGTCAGCCCTTGCCTGCTTAGGCCTCCCTGTCTGTACCTTATTTTTAGCACTCCAGGATTTTTTAAACTACAGGTCCTTTCTTATTACAACCATGGCATGTCTTTGAATCTGCATTCATTTGCATAATGTGCACCTCCAAACCTGAAACAGTCAACATGTTTTGTAGCAATTACAGTTTCTCCCTTCATGTGATGTACAGTAGCAGACTGTGGCCTGACCTGTCCCTGGTGAATGTCCTTAACGTTTGTTGGGATTAATTTTTCACGAACTGAATGGACTGAATCTTCCGGCATTCCTTGCGCAGCACTCAACGCATTCTCATTTGTCTGTGCCCAGTGATGACATCACAAAGTTGATAAAGGTGCGCAGAACATGAAATCATTCTTTCCCCTGGTCATCGCTGAGCTAAATGGAGACGCTCAATTGAATTGCTAGCAACTTTCCCCCTCTTGTTCTGACCTGCTGGACCAGGAAAGAACTCCTCTAAAAACTTTGAAGTATTACCTGCTAAGCTATCCGGCTTCCCGTTTTTGTATCTAGGAAGTCTGCTGACATCTGAGATATACCAAGATAGCTCTCTGAAGACAGGCCCGATTCCGGTCATTGCCTGCATCTGCCTGCATCTCTGACCTTGGTCGTGCACAGACGCTTCTACCGCCTTTGGAACATTTTCGTTCCCTTTTCTCCATCATTCGTCGTGGACTGGTGTGGACGGAAGATAATCATCGCCAAGTAGGTTAAACCTGGTTTATCTCTGCTGAGTCTGGGTAGACGAGTTAGGTCAGATGGGTTAGATCCCATCTTTCTGTTGGTTGATATAAGTTTGTGAACTTGTAAACCACTGTTTACTCATCTGCAATTAGCATCGCCGTACGCTGGCCTTGAGTGTTGTATGCTTTGTGTTGTAAACTGGTTATCGCTAGAAGCAGTGCAATATCTCTTCTTCTTTTCTTTTCCTTTTAATCTGTTAACGTCAGTCGATTGTAGCCGTACCGCCACCTTTCTGGGCCGACTGCCCACCTTAGACCAGGTCCCGTGGTGTCCATCGTCTGCTAAAACTATTGCTAATTTCCTGTCTGGAAATTCTCTGAATATTACGTTAATACAGAAGTGGTGCCCCAATTAATCAATTAAATCATTGAATCTCATCAATAGTTATATTAATATTAAGTCATAACTAATGATGTTGAATTAAACCAGATATTAAATCGTTCACACTGTGTGCCTTCACTATCACAACATATGGTGCAGCCCATGTGAGGGGTCCTGTTGACTGTAATTGCATGGTGCTGATTAAAACAGATTGGCTCTTTTGTCCCAAACTTTATATATATATATATATATATATATATATATATATATATATAAACTCCAGATACATTTCATATATTGTTGTCAGGGATTTTTTTCTTTTTTTAAATTTACAAAAGTAGTCAGTTAAGGCAGTGGTCCCCAACCCGCGGACCGGTACTGGTCCGTGGGTCATGTGGTACCGGGCCGCGGGCCACACATAAAGAATAAATAACTTCCAGTATTTCCGTTTTATTTATTCTCTGAGGGTGACCGCTGTTTTATTTTTGAAAAATGACCGGATATCCCCGTTACATAGCTCAGTCTTGACACGTCAAGAGGCTTGTATTGGTCACATGACCGCTAAAATGAATCCCAAGATGGATAGAAAACAAATGTCTCTCGACCGTTTCTTTGGAAAGGGATAAAGGCCCAAGGCTCTCACTGATTCAGCGTTGTGGTGAGTTAGATTTTTCATGCACTTTGTACTTGTTTTTGTGGTGAATCTTGAATTATTAAAGGTATGTTTACATGTTACCATGGCGACCAGAGAGCGTTAGGGGGCTGAGTGTTACTCGTGTTATGTTGTCTGCTCGACGTTAGGAGCACGCTGTTAATAAAGCTGCGAATACACATTGGATTTACGTCTATTGTTATCATTTTTAAAATACCCCGTTTTTTATACCGTCCGTTATCATTTATCCGCCACTCCTTAAAGGCCGGTCCGTGAAAATATTGTCTGGTATTAAACCGGTCCGTGGTGAAAAAAAGGTTGGGGACCACTGAGTTAAGGTATTAACTACTTCTGATATGCTGACATATAGGATTAATCTTCATTTTTTACTTTTATACATACACCCATAAGTGTTATGTCTGTGTGGTCATTCGTTTACAGCACGTTTGTCTTGTTGTAGTGAGTGGGTTTCCAACTAAGATGGGCAATGTTGAAAGTTTAAGTTGTTTTTAATATAGAATGGGTTTTTTTCTTACAGATTATATCAATCGCCTAAAACTACAGGAAGATCATAAGGACAAGTACTTACCAATATATGTGCATCACCTTTACTGCCACTTCTTTCGTATTCTTAGGTGCTGTCTGTTTTTTTTTTGTTTGTTTTGATTAAATAAACAGCAACAACAAATGAATGAAGTTTATCTTTTTCTTTCAAACAAAGATATTGTTTCCATTTTGAGAAAAAAAAAAAGGTTTTCTGGCCGCATAAGAAGTATGATTTGGCTTTGAAATATTGCAGACGCCAAGGTTTATTTTAATATTGAGATGTTGAAGGAATTGATCAAATTCAAAAATGCAGTTGGCTGATAAATTATTTGTTTGACTTCTTATTTCTTCCCTTGTTATATACTGTTAAAAGAATTTTCAGTCATTATAGAGAATAAAAAATTTATTTTTTTAAACATAAGATTCTATAAAAGAAAAGGACACATAAAAAAACAAAGGTGGGCCAGAAAGCAAATGAGACTTACGTACAGTAAAATGGGGTTGGGGAAGGGAGGGGCAGAGTTGTCAACAGTGTTATGGCAACAGATGTAATTGTTGAAATAAAAAAAACTACATCAACTACACATTAGACATAACAATCAGGGCTATATTTATACTTTTTGCTTTAACATATATTTGTCCAAAAGGCTATATTTAAAAGGAGTGACACTCCTAACTGGAAGCCTTTCACTGCCATTCAAGATGGCCTTTAAGAAAATTAGCAATATCACTTAAAAACATATCATTTCCCATATTTGCGAAATGAGCTTTGTCTGACAAAAATATCCCTGGACTGTCATGTCTAATGTCAGGATGCATAAAGATGGCAGGATTTAAACTAGGAATAAAAGAAGCCATAACACTGTTGACAAACCTGCTGGCCTTTTCTATTTTTTCTGGGTTTACCACTACCCTCTATCAACACCTTTGGGTGATGGAGGAGAAGATAATGGACATCTGAGGGTTGGAGAAGGTTAAGCTGGTGCAGGTCCTCCTTCATCATGTTCACCAACTGGACACTGCTGACCACCCTCATGTCATTTCTGCCACAGCTGATGATGATGACATCTAGAGCTGCTCTTCCTCACAGGGAGTTGGGAAAAAAAATGGGAGAAGGCCTTTCCACCGCAGCCCCCCCAGCCAAACCAGGAGATCCAGACGTCTGGGAGGCCAGGTTTCCTCCGATGGTTTCTTCAGCTCTCCCAGAACTATGTCTGACATAGCTGTCTTCAATGATTCAAATGGTTGTGGAAGAATCGGATTGGGACTCGGTATTTAAAGATATTTAAAATCGAATGACTCAGACTCAACTCTGGGGACAAAAAATTGTGATTGGGACATCCCTAGTAATTATGAAATATGAATCCTTTTAAGTGTACAAATCGATCTTTCATACATATTTTCAAGATGTATTGAACAATTTAACATTGTAACTCTGTATGTTATGTACTTTCAGACACCAAACATCTTAGTACTATGTTGCCAAAACCCACATTCTGTAACCTATAACCTGTCACACTGGCAGCAGAACTGTTACAAGATGGTTCTTTAAGACAGCCCTGGCCATCTACCATGTCGATCCACAGCCCTGGTGGCCTGCAACTGGAACCGTGTTTCCGAAGACCTCGCCATGTGCACGGCTCTGTTTTTGCCTAACTTTTGACAAACTTTCTATTAAATAAATAAAGTTCGGGGTACCAGCTGCGTTTTTTAAGGAGAAAATTATAATACCAGACACCCAGTCTCTTCTGAAAATATGAATTCAAAAACACTGTGGACAATAATTGTGTGCATACACCAAGCACAGAAAGCTTCTCCTTAAAGTGCTGTGTTCCAGTGTTGTGGAAGACATCCTGCCTTGTTCCAGTACCAAAGAGAACTCACCCATCAGTCTTCAATGGCTATAGATCTGTTGCACTGACATCCCACATCATGAAGGTCCTGGAGAGACTCCTGTTGGCCAACATGAAAAAGCAAACAAGAACATATCAGGACCCGCTGCAGTTTGCTTATCGCTGTGGAGTTGGAGTTGAAGATCCCATCATCCACCTGCTTCAACCAACCCACTGTCATCTGGACAAAGCAGGTAGCACTGCTGATCACGTTCTTTGATTTCTCCAGTGCATTTAACACAATTCAACCTGATTAGCTTTGTCAGAAACTCCTGAAGACACAATTGGAGCCCTCAACACTAGCCTGGATCAATGACTACCTGACAAACAGACCACAGTTTGTGAGACTGAAGAATTGTGTGTCAAACCAGGTGGTCAGCAGCACAGGAGCACCACAGGGGACTCTCTCCATTCCTTTTCACTCTGTACACCTCAGACTTCCAGTACAAATCAGAGACCTGTTATCTGCAGAAATACTCAGATGACTCTGCAATTGTTGGGTGTATCAGAGATGGACAAGAAGCGGAATACACAGAGCTGGTGAACCGCTTTGTGACATGGTGTGGAAACAATCATCTTACCTTGAATGTGAACAAAACAAAGGAGATGATTGTAGATTTCAGAAGAAACAGGGATAAGTCAAACACTGTTTCCATCATGGGAGAAGAAGTGGAGGTGATTGAGGAGTATGAATACGTGCTGCTTCTTATTTTATTGATGAGGCGACATCCTATAAACAGGTGTAGTCTGGCCAAATTCCTACGAGATCAACATCTAAAATGTAATCTTCTCCGTGGGCTGCCATCTTGGATCATCATCCCGAGCTGAATGATGTAATGATCGATGTCTTCGGCACAGTCAGCTACATCAAAACACAACCTGTTAAAGCCCCGATTTTTGCGGTAGGCCTATTGTACTAGAAAATGGGCTCCAACAGACAGCTGTTCTGTTTTACAGTGAGTCGCGATAACTGTCGTGTGGGATGGTCAGAGGTGGAAAGCAACAAATTACTTTTACTTGATTTACTGTAATTGAGTAGGTTTTTTTGTATAAATGTACTTTTTAAAGTCATGTTTAAAGTCTTTAATTTAACTTTTACTTAAGTACGTTTTTTTCAAGTATTGAACTTCGCTACATTTTCATTCTATCCATTATTGAGGAAAAAATGGATAGGAGAATTGGTGCTAATAACAATAAAGATGGAAGCACCTGACATCGGTATGGATGTAACAAAGAAACAAAGTTAAATAATAAAGTTAAAGTCAAAGAAAACAATATTAAACCCTGGCCATATGTAAGTGACGTCTTCGGCTTCAGTTCATGCGCAAAGCATGTAGAGGTAGGTTAAACTAAATTACTGCCTTTTATTAAACTACAAGTCATAGTTTAATAAAAGGCTGTGTGTTCATGTTAATCAAAGACATCAGAGAATGATGTGAGTAAACGTCCTCTTTTTCACAAACCTGTCCACTTTTCTATATCCTATCTGGAGCGTGAGGCGCACCCAGGGTGGGTGGATTCACAAATAAATTCAATTGTCTGGTTTTATTGTTTTTCATCCCGCCTGTATCTACTAATGCTATTTGATTTTTGGGGATTTTAAAGTGATTTACAATATGTAGAATAAAATAAAAAAAATCATCCTATAGACCTATTAGGATGTTAGAATTTTCCAAAACAGAAAATACTTTGTTGCAAAGCAAGCAAGGATGAACTCTACTAACTTTAAAAATTAACTGCTGCTCAAAATGAACAGGAGGTTCAGAGAGCAACAATGTAAGGATGGACACAAATAAATGACCTGTAATCTAGAAGTACATTAGGGCAGGGTTATTTTGAAAAAAAAAAGACTTTCTTTAAGTACATTTTTCTAAATACATTTTAAATAAGCTACTTTTTACTTTTACTTGAGTAAATATTTAGACTGGTAATTTTACTTGTACTTCAACAAAATTTCATCACAGTAGTAGTACTTTTACTTGAGTAGAATATTTTAGTACTCTTTCCACCTCTGGGGATGGTAATGTCCAAGGTCTTTAAACTTGAGATGAGATTCATATCCTTTTGAAGGAAGAGTGCAGTGATCTTGGCCACAAATGTTACTGTAACAAGTTTTTAATTAAACTTTCATATAATATCATTCTTCTGAACAAAAATGTTCAGTGAGCCAAATTTAGTGATACAGGGCACGAACACACACCACCTGGCAGATAAAGTGACATCACAGCAGGCTCACTTGTTACTGAAAAGTTATGATTGAAGACCTCCGTTTTCCAAAACAACCTTTCCAATAGTTTATTTTCCTCCCAGAGTTTTTTATGTTTTAAACCAGTTGTGCACAGAGAGGCATTAAAATGTATAGAAAGCAATGTCAGATAATACTACACAGTAAAAGTTATGGGGAATTTTTTTTTTAAATGTTAAAAAAAAAAAAAATTACTGGGGAGGGTGGCGTGAACCTTTTCTAGTAAACCGGGCGGCAGCAGAAATAGTTTGGGAACCACTGCGTTAGTGTGTGAATAACAGCCATTTACAAATCCAGTTTGATCTGGGTTAATAATAGTTTTTCTGTTGACCAGTATCTTTGACAGGATTTTGTTTTCCATACTTTCCAAACTAATAGGTCTATACCAGAGGTATAGACCACGAGTCCGAACCGAAACGCTGTTTCATGCGGACCCGAGCCTAATGCCAAAACAGAAATGACAATTTATAACCTTTATGAGCGCTTCTGGCCAGCTTTTGCATTCTTTACTAAAATATCTTTAAATAATTTATATAGCTCGGCAGAGAAACGGTCTAGTGTCACTGCCTTCCCTGATGGCAGATTATCTATTACCTCTACAATCTCCAAGAAACAAAGGGGGCTTAAACACTGGTGATCAGACCAGACTGACACGCAGGGGGAACACTTATCTACACAATTAACTAACGAAGAAGAAATTAAACACACAGTTTAGGAGTTAACCTAAATTACTCAACTAAATACAAAATAAACAAACCATGAATCTAACTTAATTCATACAAAAATTTGAACAAAACTCTCTCATCGTCCCCTATAGTGGAGCTCAGGTTGGTATGACCCGATTAGCAGTTCCTGTTCAACTGCAAGGCAGGCTGAAGCTTCCAACCCTCCATGGTCCAAGACTCAGTCCAAGGAATCTCCCATCACCAAAAAAGGACAACAAATATTAAAAAGTGTTTGACAGAATTGAATATACAAATGTTAACTAAATGTGCACGCTACAATTAGAATTTCATGCATTTCAATCTTGTCAAATGAAAATAATATGCAAACAAGTGTCTGTTACCTTCAACATAATGTGTCAAAAAACAGAAAGTGTATTGGTGTGTGGGATTACAGACTTTGTGTGGGAGCAGATGAGGCCATCACATACAGTTAAATTAAGTGTAACAGTAGCATCATCAGAAATATGGATTGAGCCTATTTTACATTTATTAACAAACGGTGCCAAGGTACTTGGGATTAGAAAAAGTTCTAACTGAGGATATGAGTTATGAGGGTTTGAGAAAAAAGTCAAGTCTTTTATGCCAGGGTTTCTTAAGCGCAGTACACTTGCCCAACCCATAACTGAATTAAACATTTGAGAAGACTTATCCAAAGCTGGGGGGGAGGGGAGGTGGAGTGGCAGTGCTTGTTGGCGGCGGATGGTGTCGTACGGGACATGTTGCTGTGGGGTGTCGTCTCTGCAGCCCAGATGTTGATGTTGACCTCTTGCCGGTGGGTTTTCGTCCATATTATTTACCAAGAGAGTCCAGCAGGGTTATTTTGGCTGTTGTTTACATTTCACCTTCAACTGTTGCAGACAATGCATGTGATGTCATCAGTTCCGTTGTCATTAAGCTACAAACCCAGCACCCGAATACATGCATGCAATGAATTTGTGGCAATATCTGGTGATTTTAATCATGCCTTGCTCTCGTCTTCACTTCCAACAATTTAAAAGTTTGTCAGCTGCTCCACAAGAAAAAACGAGACCTTGGATTTGTTTTATGCAAATGTAAAGGATGCATACATATCCAAACCTAGACCTCCTCTGGGACAGTCCGATAACAATCTTGTTTTTCTATGCTCAGAATATAAACCACTTGTTCAGAGGCAACCTGTGACGATAAGAACTGCGAGAAAATGGTCACAGGAAGCTGAAGAAGCCCTGCAAGGTTGTTTTGAAACCACAAACTGGATGACTTTTTGCCAAGCACATTGCATGTGCCATGACTGAGTGTGTGACTACCTATATAAACTTCCGTGTGGACAACATCATCCCCATCAGAATAGTGAGATACTTCCCTAAAAACAAACCCTGGATCACTAGTGACCTGAAGGAACTGCTAAACAAGAAAAAAGAGCCTTCAGGGAGGGAGAAAGGGAATTATTGAGGAGTATACAGAAGCAACTTAAGGTCAAAATCAGAGACCGCAAAGAGGCATACAGGAAGAAGCTTGAGAACAAACTATAGAGGAAAAATATCAGAGATGTCTGGTCAGGAATGAAAAAGACCACAGCTTTAAGCACAGGAAGGATTGGATAGATGGAAGTCTGGACAGAGCCAATATACTGAACGCATTCTTTAATAGGTTCAGTTCAGGAACTAGCTCAGCATCCTCCTATCCGCAGCCAAACAGACATCCCGGCCTCCTTTGACCCACAGCTTTCCAGTCCCACCTCGAATGTTTTATCCTTCACCTCAGTCATGGACTCTTCTGATTCCACAAGTTTGTCTTCAACCAAGTCGGGAGATGCTGCTGCTACCCCCTTTGCCTCCCCCTCCCACTTGTCTGTCTCTAAAAGTCAGGTGAAGAGGCAGCTGGAGAAACTGAACCGGAACAAGGCTGCAGGTCCAGATGGTGTCAGCCCCAGAGTCCTGAAGGCCTGTGCAGAGCAGCTCTGTGGGATTCTGCAGCACCTCTTCAACCTTTTCCAGACCCACAAGAAGGTCCCAGTGTTGTGGAAGACATCATGCCTTGTTCCAGTACCAAAGAGAACTCACCCATCAGTCATCAATGACTATAGACCTGCTGCACTGACATCCCACATCATGAAGGTCCTGGAGAGACTAGCAAACAAGAACATATCAGGACCCGCTGCAGTTTGCTTATCGCCCATAGAGTTGAAGTTGAAGATGCCATCATCCACCTGCTTCAACCAACCTAGTATCATCTGGACAAAACACGCAGCACTGTGAGGATCATGTTCTTTGATTTTTCCAGTGCTTTTAACACAGTTCAGCTGGATTTGCTTTGTAAGAAACTCCTGAAGACACAGGTGGAGTATTCCACAATTACCTGGATCAATGACTACTTAACAGACAGACCACAGTTTGTGAGACTGAAGGATTGTGTGTTAAACCAGGTGGTCAGCAGCACAGGAGCACCACAGGGGGCCGTACTCTCACCATTCCTTTTCACTCTGTACACCTCAGACTTCCAGTACAAATCAGATACCTGTCATCTGCAGAAATACTCAGATGACTCTGCAATTGTCGGGTGTATCAGAGATGGACAAGAAGCTGAATACAGAAACCTGGTGGACCACTTTGTGACATGGTGTGGAAACGATCGTCTTACCTTCAAGGTGAAAAAAACAAAGGAGATGATTGTAGATTTCAGAAGAGATGATTGTAGATTGTAGAAGAAAGAGGGAGAAGCCAAACACTGTTTCCATCATGGGAGAAGAAGTGTAGTTGGTTGAGGAGTATTAATACCTCAGCGTTCACCTGGACGAGAGACTGGACTGGAGGCGTAACATTGAAGCCATCTACAAGAAGGGACAGAGCAGACTCTACTTCTTGAGGAAGCTTAGGTCATTCAAGGTTTGCATCATGAGGCTGCAAATCGTCTACAAGTCTGAGTGTAATCTCTTCAGCCATCATCTGTTGGGGTATCACCATCAGAGCCAGGGATTTAAAAAAGGCTAAACAACCTGATAAAGAAGGCTGGTTCTGTTCTGGGTACAACTGTGGAACATCTGGAGATGATGATGCAAAGAAGGATTCTTCGTAAAAGGAAAAAAATTATGGACAACCCTGAGCATCCTCTTCATGAGACTATCCTGCAACAACAGAGTATCTTCAGTTGGAGGCTTCTTCAGTTTCGCTGCAACAGGGACCGCTACAGGAAATCCTTCCTGCCCACAGCTATGATGATCTACAACAACTCCTCAAAGAATGAATTGTATGAGCTACAACAACACTTAATTTCCTTTTGGGATCAATAAACAATTATTGAATTGAACTGAAGTATAAAGAAGAGGGAAAAAATTCACAGATTAAGTATTAGCAAGTTGCAGCTCTTGTGATCAGTCATCTTTGGTTGAGTGATGCTTTTCCAGCTCCTTAATGAAGTTCTCCACTTCTCCATCGCGATAGAACAGTTGCAGCTTATCCCTACCGAAGTAAACACGAAGAACAGAGGGGTAACAGCAGTGAATACTTTACATTAATTTCCCCAAGTTTCTTTATGAGGGGGTCAAATGTACGCCGGCGTCGGGACACCTCTGTGCTAAATTTGGGGTAGAAATGAATCCTTGTGTTGTCCAACATGAGTTTTCCTCTTTGTCTTGCAAGATGAAGCGTTTTTGTTTTATCCTGAAGTTGTAGAAATTTGACCACAATTGGCCTCGGAGGCTTTGTGCTTCAACAATGTGGACATTGGAGGGGGTTAGGCACTTACTGCCATTGTTATTTTAATACCTTAGTCTTGTCATGTGTTTATAAACAATAACTGATACTGAAAGCTTTGGCAATTATTTTCTTGATAAATAAGTGGTGCTTGCTAATTTTGATCTAAATTATTAGTTTAGTTAATAATTGCCTTCAGCAATAATTTTTGTGATTCATAGCCAAACCAGACCTATTGTTGCACAGTATAAAGTTAGCTTAACTTGCATTTAGGTTTGCCAAAATAAACTCAGTATGAAAGGAGCCAAACATTTTTTCACTGCAATGTAATTTCTTTAAAAAAATCTAATAAAAAAAAAAATCTGAAATATAGATGGATTATTTGTTTATCAACACAGCAAATGGACGTGCAACCTGGGTGCAGAAAGAGAGGCCAGCCCTTTATATAGCTCTAGTTCCTATTGTTATTATTTGTGGTTAGCTTGCAGTTGTTGGTTAGCTTGTTTGTTAGCCAAGGCCAGGGGTCGCGTTAACCAAATATCAGACCTGCCAACCTGTACGCATTTTGCTTAGCAGGTACGCAATTTGACATCTAAATACGCCGGTACGACCCGCCCTTCTAAACTACGCAAAAAGCTGCGGACATGTGAGTTCTGTGGCGAATCTGCTCGTGCGGTACTCATGTCTGACAATACGGTGCAGCATCGTGGTGAAGCAGTTTCAGCCAATCATTGTAGAAAAGCGGAGAATTGAGTCTACCCAACCTATAGCGTAACATCCCCACCTCTCCGACTCCGTTCCCCACTCGCTGCTGCGATTGGCGCTTAAAAAGGTAAACTGTGTGTGTCAGCGGACCTGCCAGCTTTTGGCAAATGTGAACCGTTAGGCGTAACGTTACTTTCACTGTGTAAACACAGCACACATTCCACACATCATCATGACATCACCGTCTGTTGTGCCAAGGCGTGATCTTCATTCATAAGTCCAGTGTTGCGGCAATATTGTGGTAATATTACTATTACAACATTTGCACCTCGCCATGCCGCAACAACACATTCAAAAGACACACCGTGCTGACAATATTACCCCAATATGCCACCATGGTGTGCCTTTTGAAACAGGCTACAGTTTAAGCAAGCAACTAAAATGTCATTTTGTTGCATTATGGCTGCACGAAATGCTTCAACTGGCTTCAATAATGGACCTAGCAGAGGAATGAAGGCCATCAAGCATGTGCCACAGAGTGCGAAGAGACGCTCTATTCTTAGAATGTGGTGATGAGCGGTTCTCCCTGTGGGACAGGGTGATATCAAAGGGATATCACCCTGACTGTTGCCATGGTGATTGTAATTCAGCTTGAATTAGAGAGGCAGGAGTGTACAAAAGAAGAAAAGCAGGAGTAATGGGAGCGAAAGTAATCATTACAGCTCTACAAATCAATAGTTTCTGCACAGCAGGGGTCAAGTGATATGTAAAGGTGGAACAGGGCCACTTCAGTTGCAGGTAACACAGTAAGAGAGAAAATGTGAAATGACACAAAAGCAAAGCTACAGTAAAAGGCTCATCTTTTAGACTTTTCTTTTAAGGTTATGGAATATTTTAAGCCACTAATCTAATGCATGATTAATTTAAAACCAGTGCAGAAGAATGCACATGGTAGATGGATTTTGAATGGATAGTCTGAGCAGCAAAATTTTCCCTATTAAATGCAAGGCTTTCCTTTCTATCCTGTTTCAATGCATTTATCAGTGTCAGGTCAGTCCTTTTTTTGGAAGACAAATGAATAATTTCAAGATAAATGAATAATTGATTTACTCATTTGCTGCAACTGACATCCAGAGCACTGAATAGAAAATAATCTCTAAAAATGGGTCTGGAAAGACTTTCCTTAGTACAGTGATCAATCATTTGAAGCTGTTTTTTTTTAAATGTTGTTAAATCCATCGGAGACCGAAGCCCTATTCTTCAAATACAGAAAACAAAGTTCACAATGCTCTCTCAAAAATGAAAAATAACTAATAGGTTCAGGGTTCATTAGAATTTGACTTAATGTAGTGTTCAATATGCATTAAAGTTCAGATTTATTGACAGGGTTCTTCAGAGAGGTTATAGGCAGGTAATATCCAGAAGTGATGGTTTAAAAGAACACCCAACCTCTGTCAGCTCTTTGGGTATTACATTTAAAGTAATTTACAATAGGACAGCTATCTGGTATTCAACTTTTCAAAGAAATGTCCAAATGTCCGCACCCTTCTGCCTTATGGGTCACTAAGAAAAGTATCCCCAAGAACTGAAAAAAAATAATAAACACTCAGTATGAGCCAGTATAGAGACCTTTTGTTGGACCATATTACCCTTGAGACACTCTCTGGGGGGGGGGGGGGGGTTGGGGTGTCTGGGGGTATTCTGGAGTTGGGATTGTTGGGGTGTCTAGTGCCGAGGACTGTGGCCCATACTGTAGTGGTGCTTTGGAGATTTTGGGAGGTGACTCTGTTAAGGTTTATGCTCTCAGATATGTATGTATATGTGCTTTTATTTAATTGACTCAGTGAAAGGAAGTGATGTTAACTGAATAACCCAATGAAGGAAATAGGAGTTCTCTCGTGCTCACTCTGAGTTTGATTTCTTATTTTTTTTACATGTCCTGTTTGGCAGTGTGGAGCTCAGAATTGGTGTCTGAGTACCAAGTAGAAGCCCAACAGATTTACTTTCACAAGCGGAGCAATACAGCTTTTGCTATAGTACTCCACTTGATACAGTGGCTTGCAAAAGTATTCGGGCCCCTTAAACTTATCCACATTTTGTCACATTACAGCCACAAAAATGAATCAATTTTATTGGAATTCCACGTGAAAGACCAATACAAAGTGGTATACACGTGAGAAGTGGAACAAAAGTCATACATTATTCCAAACATTTTTTACAAATAAATAACTTAAAAGTGGGTTGTGCGTAATTATTCAGCCCCCTGAGTCAATACTTTGTAGAACCACCTTTTGCTGCAATTACAGCTGCCAGTCTTTTAGGGTATGTCTCTACCAGCTTTGCACATCCAGAGACTGAAATTCTTGCCCATTCTTTGCAAAACAGCTCCAGCTCAGTCAGATTAGCAGTTTTTGTGAACAGCAGTTTTCAGATCTTGCCACAGATTCTCGATTGGATTTAGATCTGGACTTTGACTGGGCCATTCTAACACATGGATATGTTTTGTTTTATGGCTTTATGTTTATGTTTAGGGTCGATGTCCTGCTGGAAGGTGAACCTCCGCCCCAGTCTCAAGTCTTTTGCAGACTCCAAGAGGTTTTCTTCCAAGATTGCCCTGTATTTGGCTCCATCCATCTTCCCATCAACTCTGACCAGCTTCCCTGTCCCTGCTGAAGAGAAGCACCCCCAGAGCATGATGCTGCCACCACCATATTTGACAGTGGGGATGGTGTGTTCAGAGTGATGTGCAGTGTTAGTTTTCCGCCACACATAGCGTTTTGCATTTTGGTCTCATCTGACCAGAGCACCTTCTTCCACATGTTTGCTGTGTCCCCCACATGGCTTGTGGCAAACTGCAAACGGGACTTCTTATGGTTTTCTTTTAACAATGGCTTTCTTCTTGTCACTCTTCCATAAAGGCCAACTTTGTGCAGTGCACGACTAATAGTTGTCCTATGGACAGATTCCCCCACCTGAGATGTAGATCTCTGCAGCTCGTCCACAGTCACCATGGGCCTCTTGGCTGCATTTCTGATCAGCGCTCTCCTTGTTCGGCCTGTGAGTTTAGGTGGACGGCCTTGTCTTGGTAGGTTTACAGTTGTGCCATACTCCTTCCATTTCTGAATGATCGCTTGAACAGTGCTCCGTGGGATGTTCAAGGCTTGGGAAATATTTTTGTAGCCTAGCCTGCTTTAAATTTCTCAATAACTTTATCCCTGACCTGTCTGGTGTGTTCTTTGGACTTCATGGTGTTGTTGCTCCCAACATTCTCTTAGACAACCTCTGAGGCTTTCACAGGGCAGCTGTATTTGTACTGACATTAGATTACACACAGGTGCACTCTATTTAGTCATTAGCACTCATCAGACAATGTCTATGGGCAACTGACTGCACTCAGACCAAAGGGGGCTGAATAATTACGCACACCCCACTTTTCAGTTATTTGTAAAAAATGTTTGGAATCCTGTATGATTTACGTTCCACTTCTCATTTGTACACCACTTTGTATTGGTCTTTCACGTGGAATTCCAATAAAATTGATTCATGTTTGTGGCTGTAATGTGACAAAATGTGGGGCCGAATACTTTTGCAAGCCACTGTATATATGTGTGAAAAATGTTTATTATGAATTACTGTGGGTTTTGTTTCCTGATGTTTTGGACACTGAGACGGAAAATAAAGGGGAAGAAAGAAAGAAGGGGGGCTGCACAGTTGGTAGCACTGTTGCCTTGCAGCAAGAAGGTCCTGAGTTCGAATCCCAGCCTGGGGTCTTTCTGCATGGAGTTTGCATGTTCTCCCTGTGCATGCGTGGGTTCTCTCCAGGTATTCCGGCTTCCTCCCACAGTCCAAAAACATGACTGTCAGGTGAATTGGTTTCTCTAAATTGCCCTTAGGTATGTATGGTTGTTTGTCCTGTATGTCTCTGTGTTGCCCTGCGATGGACTGGCAACCTGTCCAGGGTGTACCCCGCCTCTCCCCCCCTGACCGCTGGAGATAGGCACAGCCCCTCCGCAACCCTGCATTAGGATGGACGGGTATAGAAAATGGATGGAGAAAGAAAGAAAATGAAGAAGAGAGGTAGGAAACAAAAAGTCAAGAGAGAAGGTGAGATGAAAATACAAGAGAGGAAGGGGAACAAAGAAAACACAGGAAAACATAAAAGTCTGCCTCCATAGCCACAGGAAGGCAGAGAGAGGGGAAAAAAACAAAAAACCTGAAAAAGGAACATCGAAAAACAAAACAAGCTTGTTTGTGAACTAAGAACTACACAACCACATCACACAAAAATGGATATAAAAATACAACAACAATGTCACAGAAAAACTCATGGTACAGATTAATCAAGATCTAGTAATGATAACCTCAGCCCAAGAATATATTTGTAAACACCGGAGACCCCACACCTATGTGTGTGTGTGAGCATGCTGGTGCATATAAGGTTTCTCCATAAGAGTGTTTGATAGCTGATGTGAGCAGGCATCAATCTGTCTCTCAGGAATCGATGCAGACATGAAGGAGATCGGAGCCAAGACGTCCAAAGGACCCCCAGGCGGACCAGGGCGGGGCCGACCGCATCCCCCAAGAGATGAGCAGAGGAGAACCCTAGGGGAACGTCCAGCGGCTACGATGCAGGGGCCCCTGTTGGACCATAGAGAGCTGTGACGGGGGGCAGCAGTGACGAGCCAACGGGTCCTGCCGGCAACCGGCTGCGCCAGGGCGGGCCCGTCCATGGACTGGGAGAGCCTAGGCCAATTCCCACCGCCAACATCCCAGCGCCCCAACCCTGCCCCTCGTCCAGGCGTCCCACCGATAGCCGCAGCAGACGGATGGCATCCCCAAGTTGTACTAGCTCCTGAGTCCTGATCCCACGCAACGCAGAGCGCTGAGGCCAGGCATCCAACAAAGGCCAGGGTCAGTCAGACCCGCCAATGAACCGACCACGCACGATGCGCACAAAACAGGTGATCGAACGAGCAGAGATGCTGGATCCGTATCCCACCGACCCACCGAACAGGGACCACCCAACAATCCCAAACCTAGCACCCCCGAAAGAGATGCCCCAACCAACCAAAGGAAGACATCAGCCCAGCGCATCGGCCGGCCGACCCCCCCAGGCCCAGTCAGGCACGCACCAGGTCAGAACCGGATTGACCACCGACGCACTAGCGGGAAAAGACATCAGTCACTGGCAGGGAGTGACGGAGGGGAAATAGGCCCCCCATTTGATGTAAGGCCTGAGGTGCGCCAGGCGAGAGGGCAGCCCAAGACCCAACCTGACAGGTAGACAAAGACATACAGACACAGTCATACGTTCCCTCCTTCTTAAACACATACACTCTCACTGACACACTAAGACACCCAAGAAATGACGCTGTACCCTCACTCACACACCCCATACACACTTTACGCTCCCAGGTCCAGGTACCGATGTCCCAGTAGAGCAATCAGCCCACAGACCCGGGCGATGGACCCCCTTCCTTCTAGGACGGAGACAAACAGACCACCAAGGGCCCCATAGTCGCAAAGCAGCCCACCAGCGTAGGACCCCGACCAGACCACTTGTTCCTCCTCCGGACCCCAACCCCTGATGGCCCATATCGAACAGGGGTGTGGAAAGACCCCTAGCCTACAAGGAATGTAGCCTCCAACCTCCTGCTCTAAAATGATGTTGATGTGTGTTGTTATAATGTGCATTTAAAACAGAGGGGTGGGATGTGGGGAAGGCAGACAAATATGAACTGTAGGAGACAAAATTTCTTCGGCACCTTTGGTTACAAGGCTTAAAGGATGTGGTATTAAAACCCGAAGGGGAAAGCGAAGAAGAGGATGAGGACGAGACGGAAAACGGGGAGGCATACCTAGAACTTATCCAGTTCCTTGATGATAAAAGGTTATCGCTGGTCATGCATGAAGCTGCTGATGACGGACGGAAAGCTCTGGGGATCTTAATTCAATTCAATTCAATTCAGTTTATTTATATAGCGCCAATTCACAACAGATGTCATCTCAAGGCACTTAACAAGAAGTCATTTCAATACAATTATACAAACATTCCAATCAGTTAAAAAGTTTCCTATTTAAGGAATCCCAGCAGATTGCGTCAGTCATTGGCGTGAGGTTGGGCAGATTTCCAACCACAGCAATCCTTCAGCAATCCCTCATACTGAGCAAGCATGTAGCGACAGTGGAGAGGAAAAACTCCCCTTTAACAGGAAGAAACCTCCAACAGAACCAGGCTCAGTAGGAGCGGCCATCTGCCACGACCGTCTGGGGGTTTGAGAAGACAGAGCAGAACACAGAAGGAACAGAAGATCCGATATAAGAGAACTTTCTATGTTACAGAAAGTAAAAAGTTGATAACAGGACACAGTGGATGTTCAGTTACTGAGAGGATCATCCCAGTCGATGACCCCCGTCCAACAGGGCATTGCAGCCAAGCAGGATACCAGACCAGGTGTATCTTCGATGAGGAGAAAAACACTGAGAGAAAACAAAGTTAACAGTCGAAATAACAGAATGTACTGTAATACAACTGGAGAGTCGTAGGAGAAAAGGAAGTAGCAGAGTGAAGAAAATTGGTAAGTCTGTCCTCCAGCAGTCTAAGCCTATAGCAGCATAACTACAGAGATAGCTCAGGATGACCTAAGCCACTCTAACTATAAGCTTTATCAAAAAGGAAAGTTTTAAGCCTGGCCTTAAAAGTAAACAGAGTGTCTGCCTCACGGACTAAAGCTGGGAGCTGGTTCCACAGGAGAGGAGCCTGATAACTAAAAGATCTGCCTCCCATTCTACTTTTAGAGATCCTAGGAACTACAAGTAAACCTGCAGTCTGAGAGCGAAGTGCTCTTTTAGGAACATATGGAACAATTAGATCTCTGATGTATGATGGAGCTTGATTATTAAGGGCTTTGTATGTAAGAAGAAGGATCTTAAATTCTATTCTGGATTTAACAGGGAGCCAATGAAGGGAAGCTAAAACAGGAGAAATGTGATCTCTCTTTTTAATATTCATCAGAACTCTTGCTGCCGCATTTTGGATCAACTGAAGGCTTTTAATGGCATTTTGTGGACTTCCTGATAGTAAAGAATTACAGTAGTCCAGCCTTGAGGTAACAAATGCATGGACTAGTTTCTCAGCATCACTCCTGGACAGGATGTTTCTAATTTTAGCAATATTCCGGAGGTGAAAGAAAGAAATCCTAGAAACCTGTTTAATATGGGATTTAAATGTCAAGTCTTGGTCAAAAATAACGCCGAGGTTCTTTACGTTATTACTGGGGGACAATTTAATGCCATCTAGATGAAGTGATTGACTAATCAGTTTCTGTTTAAGAACTTCTGGTCCAAAGACAGCAACTTCTGTCTTGTCAGAATTTAAAAGCAAAAAGTTTAGGGTCATCCATGCTTTTATGTCTTCCAGACATGCCTGTAATCTACCTAACTGACTGGGTTCATCAGGATTTATGGATAAATATAGTTGTGTATCATCGGCATAGCTGTGGAAATTTATCCCATGCTGTCTAATGATTCTACCAATTGGAAGCATATATATGAGATCTTAAGAGATTTTTATGCGAGAAAGGGTAAGCCCCGTGTTATCAGCCTATATACAGAACTGACCTCACTGCAGAAAGCTAACAGTGAAAGTGTTACGGACTATGTTCTAAGACCAGAGGCTGCCATTACCACTTTGAGAAGCGCGGGTGAAACTGAGTGATGGCTTGCTCATTGCTATGATTCAGAAGGGTTTACCCGAGTCATTAAAGCCATTTATCGTCCATGTCACAAAAAGAGAAGATACTACAACTTTAACTGATTTAAAGGCAAATTAAGAAATTACGAAGACACTGAAAAAATGCATGAAGCAGCAGTGGAGGACAACGTAATGAAAGCACAAGCGCGTCCGAGCCAAAAGTACACACAGGCATATGTGGGTGACCGGAGAGCAGATTGCACCAACCTGGTTTGCTTCAGATGTGGACAAATGGAACATAAAGCAAAAATGTGCCACTGCAAGAAATGGTGCAACTTCTACAAAAGCAATACTCATCATGATGGAATGTGCAGGAGCAAATAATGGGAGGATGAGGCGCGGAAAGTTGCTGAAGAAGAGGACGGCAAAGATTATGCTTTTCGGCTGAGTGACGCAGACCGGGAGCTCCAGACAAGTGGCAGAAACAAACCCAAAGGCCATGGGAGCAACCCCACACATCGTCACTGATCTTGGAAATTTTAAGAAATTTGATGACAGCTTTAAACCTGAGACACATTGCCTTGAACCAGGGCTGGACTGGTGATCTGGCACACCAGGCAAATGCCCGGTGGGCCGACGCACTTGGGGGCCGGTCTATATATATATATATATATATATATATATATATATATATATATATATATATATATATATATATATATACTCAACAAAAATATAAACACAACACCTTTGTTTCTGCTCCCATTTTTCATGAGATGGACTTAAAGATCTAAAATTCATTCCAGATACACAATATTACCATTTCTCTCAAACATTGTTCACAAATCAGTCTAAATGTGTGATAGTGAGCACTTCTGCTTTGCTGAGATAATCCATCCCACCTCACAGGTGTGCCACATCAAGATGCTGATCTGACATCATGATTAGTGCACAGGTGTACCTTATACTGCCCACAATAAAAGGCCACCCTGGAATGTGCAGTTTTGTCTCACAGCAAAATGCCACAGATGCCACAAGCATTGAGGGAGCATGCAATTGGCATGCTGACAGCAGGAATGTCAACCAGATCTGTTGCTCGTGCATTGAATGTTCATTTCTCCACCATAAGCCGTCTCCAAAGGCGTTTCAGAGAATATGGCAGTACATCCAACCGGCCTCACAACCGCAGACCACGTGTAACCACACCAGTCCAGGACCTCCACATCCAGCAGGTTCATCTCCAAGATCGTCTGAGACCAGCCACTCAGACAGCTGCTGAAACAATTGGTTTGCATAACCAAACAATTTCTGCACAAACTGTCAGAAACCATCTCAGGGAAGCTCAACTGCATGCTCGTCGTCCTCATCGGGGTCTTGACCTGACTCCAGCTCGTCGCCGTAACAGATTTGAGTGGGCAAATGCTCACATTCGATGGCGTATGGCACGTTGGAGAGGTGTTCTCTTCACGGATGAATCTCGGTTTACATTGTTCAGGGCAGATGGGAGACAGCGTGTGTTGCGTCGTGTGGGTGAGCGCTTTGCTGATGTCAATGTTGTGGATCGAGTGGCCCATGGTGGTGGTGGGGTTATGGTATGGGCAGGCATCTGTTATGGACGAAGAACACAAGTGCATTTTATTGACGGCATTTTGAATGCACAGAGATACCGGGATGAGATCCTGAGGCCCATTGTTGTGCCATACATCCATGAACATCACCTCATGTTTCAGCAAGATAATGCACGGCCCCATGTTGCAAGGATCTGTACACAATTCTTGGAAGCTGAAAATGTCCCAGTTCTTGCATGGCCAGCATACTCAGCGGACATGTCACCCATTGAGCATGTTTGGGATGTGCTTGCCCGGCGTATACGACAGCGTGTACCAGTTCCCACTAATATCCAACAACTTCGCACAGCCATTGAAGAGGAGTGGACCAACATTCCACAGGCCACAATTGACAATCTGATAAACTCTATGCGAAGAAGATGTGTTGCACTGCATGAGGCAAATGGTGGTCACACCAGATACTGACCGGTTCTGAGTCCCCAGACCCCCAATAAAGCAAAAAACTGCACATTCCAGGGTGGCCTTTTATTGTGGGCAGTATAAGGTACACCTGTGCACTAATCATGATGTCAGATCAGCATCTTGATGTGGCACACCTGTGAGGTGGGATGGATTATCTCAGCAAAGCAGAAGTGCTCACTATCACACATTTAGACTGATTTGTGAACAATGTTTGAGAGAAATGGTAATATTGTGTATCTGGAATGAATTTTAGATCTTTAAGTCCATCTCATGAAAAATGGGAGCAGAAACAAAGGTGTTGCGTTTATATTTTTGTTGAGCGTGTATATATATATATATATATATATATATATATATTGTTTTGGCCAACGATGACCCATAAAGCAGGGACAGCGGCCCATTGGTCCATTTTCCATTGAGAATGAGGAGACACGTGAGAGAATGAGAAGACGCGTAACAATTTGGGAGGGGTCTGAGCCCGTCGGCCATGTTGTCAGGTTACACTATCGGTTGCCATGGGCAACACTGTCAGAGCGACACAGAGACAGAGCAGGAAAGACGACTGGAATTACGCATTTAAACGGAGAAATTACGGATAGGAAGAAATGGAGAAGCAGGCTAAAGAAAATGGTCATTATGTGGAGAAACTCACTACCAGCGCCCATAGACATTATATACGTAGACGCCTCATGGACCGACGCTGCCTATTGGAGCTGACGTAACAGCGAGGTCGCCATCTTGGATGGGTCCCCATTCGCTCCCAATGCATTTATTTTTACTGAGGAAGATGTATACCAAACTGCAAAAACACCTTTTTATGTTGTTAAACAGAATCAGACACGTGGTATATCATGTTGTCATAAAAAATTGATGAATTATATATTATCCGGAATTGCGCCGCTCAAGGTGGCAGCATGTTGGAGTAGCTCTGTTACTTTGGTTCATATTTCTTTCTTTTTTTAAACTTTAATTCTTCCATTTTTGGTAGAAACATTGTTTTTGTGGACAACTGTTATCTCTGGTTTTGAATGCTGTGCAGCTGGAAGGATTTTTGATGATACTTTTTATTTTTGGACATTTGTTATGATGCATAACCATGGCAACAAGGTGGTTTACAACTGGCAGCAGCTGATTAACATCACAAAAGCTCAAATAATACCTCAACTACAGCCACAAAACCCTGATGAGTTGAAAAGAAGACGCCATAGATCCAGAGCATCCTCTACATCAGACTGTCATACAACTACAGAGCGTCTTCAGTCAGAGGCTTCTTCAGATCTGCAGAGCGCTACAAGAGATCATCCCTACCCACAGCCATCGGCATCTACAACAAATCTTTGAAGGAACTTGCATAATGAGTTACAACATTTAATTTCCCTTTGGGATTAATAAAGTAATTTTGAATTTGAATTTGAATTGAATTGAATTGAATTATAATAAACAAGTTTGATGGTTAATTTGAATGTATTTATTTTTCTCTCTCTCTCTAAGAGGGGCTGGGGAGCTAAAACCCTTGAAAGATCAATTTTATTATGCTCTTTAACAAAATCCGACACATGGTACGTCATATTAATAAAAGTAATTAAATAATTTTATATTTTAATAAACGAAACAAGATTGATGGTTCATTTGAATTCATTTATCTTTCCGTCTCTCTAAAAATACCAAAGAACTAACACATTGATATGACTTCCACTGATCTATATAAGCAGATATATAATACACTTTATTTGTAAGCGCCTTTCAAGACTCAAGATCGCTAATTATAGTTAACAATATAAAGAACACTATGAATTTCCCTTTTCAAACATATATAACAGGGCATTTACAAATTACAGAATCTGTTAACTGCTTGCAATCACTGAAGAGTCAGTCCAGAATTATCAGGCTATATAAAAAAAAGATAAATCCCAATTTGTATTTTCAAGAATCTCTTTTCACTGTAACTTTTGAAATCAGAGATAGCCAAATGCAATCTCAACTCTTCAACTAAAAAAAAAAAAACCCTTTATCTCTCTCTCTCTCTCTGTAAAACCCTTGAAAAAGAACTTTTTTGCACAGCTTCTTGCGTGTGCTGGCACTCTGTAACTCCAGGGTAGTCAATTTTGCGATGTGGTGCAGCCTTACTTTATGAAATACAGAGACAACAAATGACACAAGCATGAAATGATGGTTGTCAATCCCAAATTGAGTTTCTGTGATGTGCTCCCCGAGTAAAAACACATCTTCTGCACCAATCTCTGCTCGAACAAAATGGTTAACAAAGGACACACTGACACCTTGTTCTGTTGAATTCTGACGAATCACACGCTCTGGTGCTCTGACCACCTTCACTGTTCCCTCTGAGGGGACCATCAGCCCACCATTGCTTTTAAGCTGAACCAGATGGTAGCTCTGGTCAAAGGAAGAGTGCACAGCAGCTGTGACTAGGCTTGCACGGCACACTTCACAAAACAGCAAGCCTGACAATCTGACCCATCCTATCAAAGTCCTCTGACTTGAAATGCTCACTGCAAAGCTTGGAGAACTCCGTTGCAACAAAACCCTGCCTTCTTGTTGCCACTTCCCATTGCCTGCGTAACTGTTACAAGGAAACCTTCAAAATGTGAAGGGAAACAACAACAAAAAAACAGCAAGAGATGGAGAGAGAGAGTAACGTTAGCATTTCTTTATTAGCCAAATAACGTTAGATACGATTACAAAAATATATGAATTAAACAAAAAATATAGTTTAATCTTACTTGTGAAAGGTAATTCCGTGTGATCTGCTTTCAATAGTGCGCCTGTTGACGCATACGTAAGCTGCACAAAAAACGGGCATAGTTGCTAATTTTCAGTCGACTCCAGTTGGGTATGGAACTATCAGAGAGTGAGGAGACCCATCCAATATGGCGGCGACGCTGGATCACTCTCCAGTGCATTATGAGTACGTATGACTATGTATATAATGTCTATGCCAGAGCCAAGCAGAAACGTAGACCTGACATGACATAGGCAGGAGTGGTGGGACTGGGACGGTGATTCAGTCAATGGACGGGATGCTGCTGAGCTGAAAATGGAGAAGGGTAAGAAATGCCCCAGTGGCGCTGAAAAAGTACGGCTCAAAAAGCTGAAATCTCTGGAGGTGGAAGCTGCTAAATATTTAAGGTTGACAGACCTATGTGGTGCCGGAGTCGCCACCCCAGCAGCAGGTGCTGCTTCGCGAGGAGACGCGCAAGTGGAGACATGCATGGTAAGTAACGTTAGTGTGGGGTTGTGACCTGAATAACTGAATACTTGTGACAACATATTAGCCCAGAGTTGAAGGGCTGACTGTTGGTAGTTGCTGTTGATTTTGTTAAATATGCCAAATTGTGATACTTTCGATTATTATTGTTCAGATGATTTAGCTAAGCTAGCTAACAGCTACTATCGGCAGCGGTCTCTGGTTGCCATAGCAACAGTAAACATTAAGGGGAGACACGCTACAGGTGAATAGGGAAAAAAGTTAGCTTCAAGATACCTTCATGAAACTTGACAAACTTAATCCTAGTATTAAAACAAAATTTTTTGTATTAGAAGTTTTGATATACATTTTGTTTAGATATGCAAATTAGGTCTAATCTAGTTAAAAATTTGCTAATTTGCATATATTTGTAAACGTATCATCTCAAAATTGGTGAAAGACAGATTTAATTTTTCTTTAATTTTCTAATCATATATGTTATCGAAAACTTTTTACAGAGGGAAATAGGTTTATTTCATTTCATTACTTCATAAATCAAAAAACTGTGTCAGTAGCTCCAAAAAATTCATTTTTGCCCTGTTTTTTTACACAAAATGGCAAAAAAAATTTAGAATGATGTATTGACAAATCGCTCTGTAATTTTCTTTCAGCTCATAGCACAGAACAATGGTGGAAAGTTTGGTGTATATAGGTATAACTGATTTCAAGATTATTTGTTTTGAATGTTGGAAAAAACTCATTTTTAGAAAAACGCAATTTAAGATTTGCATTAGATTATTCAATGCAATGTGAAGTGCAAATGACCCTCGAATCGTGTTTGGGATTGGTCATTAATTTAAACAGGCATACCATTTTTGGACATTTTTCTTTTAACTTTTTATTTTTGGGGGGCTTTTTGTTTAGACTGCTTCGCGTTAACAGCCAACCGGAAACAGTGAGACGGAAAATAGAACGCCAAATCTGCTGTCTCATCCGCACTAAAATGATAAAAATAGTCGATTTTAGAGGTGTTTCAGAGTTGTAGTTTGTTTTATTCTGAAAGCCAACATGTTAAGGATGTTAAATATCCACAAATCTCAAAATATACCAGGTCACGAAAAATCCATGTTTTTGCCTTTAGTGTCTTGCCTTAACATGAACAAATGTGTCAAGCCACATGTGCTTTATTTGTTGACTGCTATCAAGGAATATGACTCTCATTTTTACTGTAGTATGCATGAGAGGAGATGATGCGAGATTTGTGGACTTTTATGTAGTGTCGGCTGATAATGTAGTGGGCTGGTCTGGACCAAAAATGCCAGGGCTGAATTTTTGTCCCAGTCCACCCCTGCCTTGAGCTTGCTGATGGCACCAGATGCAACGGAGTAGCGACAAGAAGGGAGAAGCAGAGGTGATTTTGATGGACAGCAGAGGGCTCAAGACTACTCTTTAGCAGGCGCTGTTCCTCCCCTCTTACCCACAGGACATCTTTTCAGTGAAAGCAGCTACAAACAATAGTGCAACAGTGATTTTCAAACAGGGAGAATGTCAGACACTCATCAGTTCCAACTACCAATTAACAGTCTTCTCCTCCATTGGTCACTCTACCATATATAAGAAGCCTTCACTCACCTACACCTCGTTCTGTCATCTGCTTCTCCAGCTCGTAACTCCTCCATCATTTCTGCAGCAAGTACCCTGTGTTTGGATCCTGCTAGATCGACTCTCAACTCTTCCAGCCAGATCAATCTCCTCATCTTCAACCCGTTGCAGCTTCCGCTGCTTCCCAGTCCTGCATCTGAGTGCTTGCCTTTAATAAACAATTGCAATCGCATCCACTGGTTTGTGTTTCTTGACAAAGACGTTTTGCAGGACACAGATGGAATGAAATTTCCCAACAAAGAGTACAACAGACTGTACTATCTACAAACTGTGAGTAATGAATGGGATGATCAATGTAAAGGCTTTTAAGACATTCAAACATGGCACGAGATTCTGGGACATTGTAATTACGATGACATACAAAATCTACAGGGTGTCGTTGAAGGAATGAACATTAGAGGAAAAAATGATAAAACAAAACAGTGTGAAGTGTGTGTTAAAGGGAAGTTTACACAATCAAGAAACAGGGAACCAGACAGGAAAGCTAAAGCTGTGGTAGAACTGGTTCACACAGATTTAGTTGGACCAATAGATCCAGAGTCTACAGAGGGCTACAGATTTGTGTTATCATTCACTGATGATTTTTCCAGTGCACTTTTTGTGTACTTCCTGAAACATAAGAGTGACACTGTGCCATCAACAGAGAGGTTTATTGCAGATACAGCGCCATAAGGTTCTTTTAAGGTTCTTTTAATGGTTTTCAAGTGTCTTAATGGTCTTGGGCCTTCTTATCTCTCTGAACAGCTTTTACCAAATGAACCTTCGCGGTCTCTGTGCTCCTCTGGCAGCCGTCTCCTGGTCACCCAAAAGTTAGGACACACACTCATGGTGAGTCGTCTTTCCATTATTACGGCCCTCACCTCTGGAACGGGCTGCCAGAGGACCTCAGAGAACATTCATGTTCTTAAGAGCAGGCTCAAGACTCACCTTTTTAGCCTAGCTTTTAACTGATTATTATTTATTATTGTCCGTTTAATTGCTCTGCTCTGGGAGCAGTGGTCAGCTGTGACTGCCTGGGTGCTCTCCAGGTGAAGCTTGGGTGGGAGTGGGGGTCTTGGCCTTGCCTCCACTGGGCGCCTTGTGTCTGTGCCTCGGCTGCTGCTGTTGATCTACTGCTGCCGGTGCAGATGGCTCCTCTGATGGCATTTCGTTGCATGGTTCATCTGCACTTGGCCCAATGTCCATTTTTACTGTTGCTTTTAACTGTGTGTGTGCATGGGAGTTGGGTTGGGGGGAGGAGGGTATAACTGTGACATGCTTTTAAATCTGTGGGGGAGGGATGGGAATGTGGTTTATGAGGGGTCATTTTAATATGTAAAGCACTTTGTGATTAAACTTCTTGTATGAAAAGCGCTTTATAAATAAAGTTTGATTTGATTTGATACGGCAAGATTAAGTCTATATGATCGGATAATGGCACAGAGTTTACCGGAAGGTGTTATCAAACATTATTAAGCAAAAAGCACATCACGCATGAGTGATCAGCACCATATTCGCCACACCTAAATGTCACTGCTGAGCGAAACTGGCGAACATCGTTCGATATGGCGATATGTATGCTGATAGAGAGGAACTTACCTAAAGCATTGTGGGTTTATGCAGTCCAAACAGCAGCCACAATAAGAAACAGGTGTTTAAACAAACGTACAAGGCAAACTCCCTACCAGCTGTTTTGCCGAAAAAGACCAAATCTTTCCAGGATGCAGGAGTTTGGCTCAGCTTGTTACGCCTACAAACAAGACAAGGAAAAACTAGACTCGAAATGTGAGGAGGGATTTTTGTAGGATACTGTACGACAAAAATAGCCCAGCCTACTTAATCTTCTACCCCAATAAAAGGAGAGTTCAAAAATACAGACTAGTGAGATTTTTATCCAAAAACAGGGTAGACCAACAGACACAAACTGATGTAATACCAGAAGAAGAGTTTGATATCCAGATCAGAACCAGGAAAGCGACAGATGAGACTAAAATACCTGAGCAGAATCAGGATCCAGTTACTTTACAACAGGTGAACAGTGGAAATGACCCTGCCAGTGACACAGGTCATCACACACGTTACCCTTCTAGAATGAGGAAAAAGCCGAGTTACTTGAGCGAATATGTAACAAATGCAGGAATCGATAACCAAGTATTGACAAACATTGATTATTGCTACAGACTTCTATGTGATGAACCTCTAACACTTGAAGAAGCTGTAAATTCTCAAAACTTAAAAGAATGGAGAAATGCAATGGATGAGGAAATGGTGTCACTGAAAGAAAATAATACATTTACTCTAACAACTCTTCCTGAAGGCAAGCAGACATTGAGGGGGAAATGGATTTATACAGTGAAAAAGAATGCGGATGAAACTGACAAATTCAAAGCAAGGGACATGGCAAAGGGATTTAGTCCGAATAAGGGAATCGATTATGAAGAAACTTTCTCTAACTAGCATTAGAGTTTTGATGCAGAAAGTGACGCATAAAAACCTTATCTTAGATCAAATGGATGTCAAAAGCGCTTATCTTCACGCGCCCATTGATTATGAGATATACGTAGAACAACCTGAAGGTTACAAAGAAGAAACGAGTAAAACAATAGACTGATGTGCAAACTGAACAGATGGTCTCAAATATGGTCTCAAACAGGCTGGTAGAAACTGGAACAGTACTTTGCAGGATTATTTGTGTGAAAACAATTTTATACAAAACCCTGTACATTATTGTGTGTACACATAGCAAACAGAGAATGATAAAGTCATACTTGTGGTATGGGTAGATGATCTGATCATCGCTGCTACAGATGAAAAGGTACTAAATTATGTCCGTACCCTTAACTGATTTACCCAATAATGGGACATAAACCCCTTCCTCTTCTAGAGTTTTAAGCTCTTTCAAAAGGGGTTCAAGAACTTTTTCATAACCGTATGTTTTTACATCAACTGTTTTGCAAAGCACAGCCAGATAAATAGATGACAAATGAGAGTGACAACCTGGTTGTAGGTTTGCTAGTATCCAATAGACTGCACAAATGTTATGTTTTTTTCAAGAAGTATCCAAATCTGGGTTTGAAATCATCCACATATAATGAAAGCAAAATTCGTAACTCATCAGAATTTAAGAAAAAGTTTTTCTTAAAATAACTGCCAACTTTAATTGACCTATGTTCAAAAAATCGATCAGCCGCAGCTTTGTCTTCTCCTTTATGATGTTTTAAAACCTTGTCAAGAATTACTTTTTGATTCAACAGTTGCTGCAATAATTTAAACAGCGGAATATACTAAAGGTTTGTTTCTTTTTACTGTCGAAAACGTAAGAAACTGGTTCAACTACTCCTAAATTTTCCTTGAGGTATTGTGTTGATAATCCCCCCCTTTTTTTTAAGTTTTGCCACAGGGTTGCAGTTAATAGACATGGTAATTTCCACAACAGCAAAGTCCTCAACTTGAATGCTGTACCTCTTCAAGATGTTTAGTACAAAATGTCTTGATAACGGAATGGATACATCAGTTAGAAGGTAATGTATTTCTTGTAAAAACTCATCTATTTCCGTACCTGGGCAATGGACTAAATATTCCAACTTTAGAAGCGCTGCAGCAAGCTCCTTCTCAATTCCACTTTGTAGACCTTGAACGTGATCACTAGCCGGACTTTCTTCCACACTCCATTCATATGGCAAATGATCTGATGACAAAGAAGCTAACAAATGTGACTTAACATCAGGTTTAAAATCAGTTAGGGTATGAGGCGTATGTCTGCGATTTTTATGGGATTTAAAAGTTCCATATATACATGTTTCAAACGTACAACCAACAAACATACAACTAACATTTTCATTCTTCCTTAGGTGAGAAGCTGTGTGAATGAAATATTCTTTTTCATTTGCCAAATTTTTAGAGGAACATATATGGCAATTGAATAAAAATAACTCTTTTGGATTTTGATTTGCTAGTGTTGAGTGTTCTGTACTTTGATGAATTAATAATGCATTCCATGTCTTAAATGCACATGGACAATCAAAGTGTGTGCATGGATAACTGCTGCTGCGCCCGAAATGTGGGTGACTAAGTTTATAATGATGTTGTAGAAGAGCTAGTCTACCTTCAAATGACATCAAGCATTCCTTGCACTTCCACATGCACTAAAAGAGAGAAAAATTGAGAGAAAAACAATTAAAAACAAATGTCACATATTCTCTACTTGTGTTCACATTTATTAAAAAAATAAATCAATACACAATAGCTCGAGGTTAGTGAAGTTAACTTACCACTGCTACAGAGGCTTCACATGTTATATTGTGGTTCGAAGTTCTATAGACAGAACTATGCAGATCAAGACAAGTATGTTATTTCTGGAAGACAAACAAATAATAATTGTCAGGTACAGTAAACACAGCAGGCCAATCAATCCCAGCAGCAGATAAATTTACCCCAAGTTTTTTACGGTATGTTGTTGATGTTGGGTATTGGTTTATTAAGAAATTGGATTTTTAATGTATTGAATTTACAATAAATCCTTATGAAATAAAAAAATGAAAATAAATTGTTTATTAATTTTTATATGCATAAGAAAATGTGAAACGGAGACAATATAAAACACAGCAACGGCTTTAAATATTTTATTTAATGCTGCGTTTTATTTTTGGCTAGGTTTATTTTTTTTAATATTCCTGATCAGCTACTTTCTTTCTGAAGCTTAATAGTTAAGTGTTAACAAATGGCCGCATCTGAATGTACCTCTTCAGATAAATTATCAGTTACCATGGTTAAAAATATGATCAAATAAGAGATGACAGAAAAAACTTTATATTGCATGTGTTAAAGGATTTATCATATTGCATGTGGCTAAAATGTAATATTTTGAGGGAACATACTTTATCCCATTTAATACATTAATTGCACAATATGGAATTAATTAAAACAAATTCTTAGAATATCAACAAATCCAATCTATTATAAAAGGTAAATTTAGGCTCAATACAGTTGAATTACAAATCCGACCAAGAGTTTTAGATTTTCTTAATCTCAACCCTTCCAAATGGCTGTCTAAAATATACAAAACCTTAACTACATTAGATGAATCAATAGCCATCCCTATTTCAAAATGTATTTGGATTTATCAGTCAGCTTTGACCAAAACTTCTGGTCTCAGATATGTTTAAGAACCTTTAAAATAACAAAAAAATCCAAATTTTCAATGAATACAATACAAAATCCTTCATAGAGTACACTATACAGGTCAACGGATGTTCAGGATGGGTTTTACGTAGTCTAATACCTGCTTACAATGGACAAGCAATATGCCGGATACTTTGGTTCTGTCCACCTGTTAAGAAATTTTGGTGCCAGATATGTGAGGACTTATCAAAGTGTCTGAAATGTAACATTCCACCTTCTCCCTCAGTTTGCCTGCTAGGAAATTTAAATGGTGTCACCATGGACACAAAGTCAGTTCTATTGGTTCACATTGCCTTATGCATCGCTAAGAAAACTATCCTCCTGAACTGGAAAAATAAAAAGGCTCTTAATATTAATCAGTATCGAGATCTATGGTTGGACCACATTGGTCTTGAGACGACCTCTGCCTTCATATCTGATCAATCTCTCTGGGCTCCTTTGATCGGCTCCATCACCTAGTAGGGGTGGGGGGCACTTGGTTTTGTCGTGTGGGTTACTGTTGCTGATGTGGGGGTTCTTGGGGTTGGGGGCGTCTGGGGGGGATCCCTGGGGGTGGGATCACTGGGCGGATGGGGCGCTGGACGTCGGGGTTGGGCTTTGGTGGCTTAAAAAAGAAAAGAAAAAAAAATTGTGTGAAATTTTAACATTTTAATTTCACATACACGGTTTCTCAATTGAGATTATTATTCTATTCCTTCTCTACACCTACTTAATTCTCATCCGCGGTCGATAGCGCTGGTCCCTATCCCAATTTTAAGGGGGGACTGACAAGAAGGGCAAGGCAAATAAGATTCGACATTCACTAGCAAGGACCACGCATCATAGATAAAGATTAAAGGTTTATTGAGTGAACGGCGGGAACAGAAGTCTGGGGAGATGTGACGAAGGAGGCCAGGAAGTAGACTGGGGGTGCAGTCTTCAGGAGTTCGTCTTCCTGTGCCTGCTCAGGACCCCCCAGATAAACCTGAAAGAAAGAAATGTTAGGAGAGGCTAGAACTGTAAATAAGCTAAAACGAGAGGTAGAGGATGAGGATGGAGGGATGAGGGAAGGGTCGAAGGGATGAGGGAAGGGTAGAAGGGATGAGGGAAGGGATGAGGGTCGAGGGGATGAGGGTCGGAGGGATGAGGGAAGGGTCGAAGGGAAGGGATGAGGGAAGGGTCGAAGGGATGAGGGTCGGGTCGAAGGGATGAGGGTCGAAGGGATTAAGGGATGGGGTTGAAGGAATGAAGGAAGTGGTTTCAAGGGGACGAAACTTGAGTGTATGGAGCAGAAAAGTAGATCGAAGTTAGACCACGGATTGGGTCGGGTAGGGAGGGCTGTGAAACGAACGTGAAAGACGTGGAACATGAGGCGAGCCTGGCTTATATAGATCACTGATTGATAATTGAAGTGCGAGAGATCTGGGAGGCCAGGTGGGTTGAGTTAGTGTTGATTACTGCGTACAACTAGAGTTAAAGCGTGGTCCTGCTCCTGAACTTAAGCTTAACTCCATTTACTTGCCTACTGGTGTTGGCCAGAGGGGCCGTTGGCACAATATGGCAGCCTCGCTTCTGTCAGTCTGCCTCGGGGCAGCTGTGGCTATAATCATAGCTTGCTTCCACCAGTGTGTGAATGTGAGAGTGAATGAATAATGGAGTTGTAAAGCGCTTTGAGAGTCTTGAAAAGCGCTATATAAATGCAAGCCATTATTATTATTATTATTTACTGCATGACACTGGTTTAGGATACAACTACGTCCTGGAATAGGCTTGTGTATTCAGGTGCTTGTAACAGCTGGCACTAACAACATACAAAACAGAGGATCATAAAATTACCCGTTTTTACCTTTCATCAAGACTGTAAATTCATCCACTCGTGACCACGGACATGCATCGTCAAGTTAATAGAGATCCCTAGTTCATCGCTCCCACCATTAACAGGGTGGGCAAAAAAAAAAAAACTGTCTCCCCTTAATCTTTACCAAAGAAGAGACTTTATCTGCCCAGCAAAATGGCGGGGGAATCATTTTGCTAGATATTGTATTATTATTATTTTATTTTTTTTATGGCGGGGGGGATTGAATAACAGTTCAAAATCAAAACTAGTCGTCTTCGGCAAATAATCTTTCCCCACATGTCTGTCTCACTTTTGAGCTTCCTGCTTCCTGCTGGCCGTTAGCCAGTAAAAATCTATAAATTAGCCGCATTGTTGTATAGGCTGCAGGGTCCAAAGCACACATATATTTGTGTGTGTATATAAATATACATATATATATATATATATATATATATATATATATATATATATGTATATATATATATATATATATATATGTGTGTGTATATTATATATATATATATATATATATATATATATATATATATATATATGTCTATTATACATCTTTTTATATATATATATATATATTTATACATATTTATATATATATATATAATTGAAGAAGAGCAATTTAGATTTTAATGATTTTAACTATTTTAGACCGGTATCTAACTTACCTTTTTAAAGCAAAATTCCACAGCACAGAGACGGCCCTTCTAAAGATTTTAAATGATTTTACATTAAACTATGATTCACAGAGGGTGACGGTGTTGGTTCTACTGGATCTAAGCGCTGCCTTCGATACTGTAGACCACACTATTCTTTTAACCCGTTTAAAACAGATTGGCCTCTCTGGTGCTGTTCACAAATGGTTCACATCCTATCTCACAGACAGGACTTTTATGGTAAGTTTAGATACCTGCTCCTCCAGGGTCCATAGGATTACATGTGGTGTGCCCCAGGGTTCGATTTTAGGCCCAGTGCTTTTTAACCTGTAAATGCTCCCTCTTGGCAGCGTCATCAGAAGACATGGAGTCAACTTTCACAGTTATGCTGATGATACACAGTTGTACATCTCCATGTCTCCCGATGCCACACGGCCAATGGATGCACTTTTTAACTGCATTTTAGACATTAAATCCTGGATGGCAGAAAACTTTCTCCAGCTCAACCAGGACAAAACTGAAGTTTTAGTCATCGGTCCTGAGGCTCAGAGAGAGAAACTTTTACCAAAACTACAATCACTGTCCTTTAATCCCTCTTTACAAGTGAAGAACCTGGGCGTGATTTTTGACTCTGAGTTGACTTTTATTCCTCACATAAAAAATATTACTAAAATAGGTTTTTATCAACTAAAGAACATCGCCAGAGTCCGCCCCATTCTCTCTCGGGCCAATACGGAGACACTGATGCATGCTTTTATCTCCAGTAGAATTGATTACTGTAATGCCCTGCTTTCTGGTCTTCCCAAAAAGAGTATATCAGGTTTACAACTACTACAAAATTCAGCAGCACGTGTCCTGACGACGACCAGGAGGCGGGAGCACATTACACTGGTCTTAAAATCATTGCATTGGTTCCCCGTACATTTCAGGATCGACTTTAAGGTTCTTTTACTGGTTTTTAAGTGTCTTAATGGTCTTGGCCCTTCTTATCTCTCTGAACTGCTTTTACCATATAACCTTCGCGGTCTCTGCGCTCCTCTGGCAGCCGTCTCCTTGTCACCCCAAAAGTCAGGACACACACGCATGGCGAGGCGTCTTTCCAGTTTTATGGCCCTCACCTCTGGAAGAGGCTGCCAGAGGACCTCAGGGCTGTAGAGAACGTTCATGTTTTTAAGAGCAGGCTCAAGACTCACCTTTCTAGCCTAGCTTTTAACTGATTATTATTTATTACTGTTTGTTTAATTGCTCTGCATGTTTTATATGATTATATTTTTATCAGTTTTACTATTTAATCTTAGCACATTAATTTACTGTTTATTTTTATACTTTAATTTATCTTAAACCCCGTTCCAGTGTTTCCTCTGTGGGAGCCCTCTGCCCCGGGAGAGGTGGTCGGCTGTGGCTGCCTGGGTGCTCTCCAGGTGAGCTTGGGTGGAGGTGGGGGTCTTGGCCTTGCCTCCACTGGGTGCCCTGTGTCGGTGCCTCGGCTGCTGCTGTTAGTCGACCGCTGCCGGGGCAGATGGCTCCTCTGATGGCGTTTCCTTGCATGGTTCATCTACACTCGGCCCAATGTTCTTTTTTACTTTTTCTTTTAACTGTGTGTGTGCATGGGAGATGGGGTGGGGGGAGGGGGGTATAACTGTGACCATGCTTTTAAATCTGTGGCGGAGGGAAGGGAAGGTGGTTTTATGTGGTGTCATTTTAATCTGTAAAGCCCTTTGTGATGCAACTTCTTGTATGAAAAGTATATATATATATATAAATGTATATATATATGTGTGTGTGTGTATATATATATATTTTTTTTTTTTTTTTTTATACTTCCCATAAACATTTCTGACAGGTTGAAAAACAAAGATCAGTGACCAATATAGTCTCACTTAGTGATAAGGCTCCATTCATGGGGTATGTCACTTTCTTAAGCGGTTGACAATCAACTTTCTGTGCAGCAGCAACAACCACAGCCTCCCAGATTCTGTTAAGGAACTGCCTATAAGTTCTCAGATGGTTTGAGGTCAGGGGATAAAGGGGGCCATGTCATCGGGTTTTTTTCTCCTTTACTGGTTGGCCATGCAGAGAAGTACTAGCATGCATATGATGGGTCATTGAAATCAATTTATACTGTATTTTAAACATGGAGACTTCTTTCTGCTGCGATGGACTGGCGACCTGTCCAGAGTGTACCCCGCCTCTCGCTCCGTGACCGCTGGAGATAGCTCCACCCCCGCAACCCTGCATAGGATGGACGGGTACAGACAATGGATGGATGGACTTCTTTCTGCACCACTGCTTGAAGGAAGAGTCTTCCCTCTTTAACCCAAAAAGGTCTTACCAGCTCATCTTTAATAACACCAGCCCATACCTGTACCCACCTCCACCTTGCTGGTGTCTGACTCAAAGTAGAGCTCTGTGCCCATTATTCATCCAGCTACAAGTCCATCAGGAGTCACATGTCATCAGTTCGCAAAATCTTTCTTTCCATATTTATTGGCCTTACATGTCTTGTTCAGTTGTTTGAACCTTCCTTATCTTGACCATGTCTTAGTACATCTTGTATTTCTAGGTATTCCAGGTGGGTTGCAGTTATTGAATATAACAGAACAAGAAGACAATTGCTTCCTTGTGACTTAACCCTTGATGCTTGTCAAATCTTTGATAGTAATTATTCTTTTTTTTCTCAATACATTCGTTGCCAACCTGATGACATTTGATGGTTCTGTGATCACACCCCACTAATTTCAAGAGTGCTACCATCCTCTGACTAACTTTTTCTGAATTTTGACTTTTCAGTGTCAGTTCAATCTGTTTTTCGGTCGCTATTGCCTAAGGCCGGGAATATACTTGCTTTTAATAAAGCTTACGCGTGTTTATCATGGCTGCCTCGCATAGCTTGTGTTTGTTTCAAGCGTCGTTTGTGCACGTCCTCTGAAATTAACGCAAAGCATCTGCACGCTGTAATATGCGAGTAACCAGTAGGAGGAGTATAGAGCGCTACCAGTATAGAGTGCTACTTGATCTGATGTCAATGGCGGCAAAAGCAGAAAGATCAAGAGGTCTGGTTTAGGGGTCTCACATACCATAAATGTAACTGCCACCGACTTTTTTTTAACCAGAAGCTTATCTCTTCTATGGTCGCCATGTTTGTTTTGTCTTTGCCCTACAAATCCGGAAACAGTGGCACTCTATCTGGAATGAGTTCTGCACTCTGCCTCCCAGTGGAATTCCCCAGTACTACGTGGAGTGCGCAAGCAAGAACGTTCCCAAGACGCAGCCTGCTGCTTGTGTCAACGCGACGTTACGCGAGGTTAAAAAGCAAGTATATTCCCAGCCTAAAAACTGAAGCTGCCTAACAAGTATGAACAGCTCAATATAGGGTGTTGACCTTCTTGGGTCACACCCTCCCTCAATATTTTTGAATTGAATTACACAGACACACATCATCTGCTCAATTTTATACAGCGTAGATTAAGGTCTAAGGTCAACTTTATTGTCAATGTCTTCACATGTATTAGACATAGGAAGGAATCAAAATTACGTTTCTCACAGTCCCATGCGCAGAGACTCAACAAATAACAAATAGTGCCGATAATATATATATATATATATATATATATATATATATATATATATATATATATATATATATATATATATAGCAACAGATAAATATTGTACCTCCTTCCAGAGGGCAGTAGGCTGAACAGATTGTGTGCTGGGTGACTTGCATCGGTCACATATGTGATGGCTTTATGGATGGGACGGGTGGTGTAAATGCCTATCAAGGAGGGGAGTGGTGCACCAATGATCCTCCCAGCTGTGTTCACAATGCTCTGCAGGGCTTTCCTCTTGTAATCAGTGAAGCTCCCACCCCACACAGTGATGCTGTTGGAGAGGATGCTCTCAATGGTTCCTCTGTAGAAGGTGGTCATGATGGGTGATGGGACTTTCGCTGTTTGAGTTTGCGTAGGAAATAGAGGCGCTGCTGCGCTTCCTTTGCCAGTGATGCGGTGTTGGTGGTCCAGGAAGGGTCCTCACTGATGTGCATCCCCAGAAATGTGGTGCTGCTCACTCTCTCCACAGCAGCACCCTCGATGGTCAGTGGCAGGTATTAGGTGTATCCTCTCTCGAAGTTGACAACAATCTCCTTGGTCTTGCTGACATTCAACAGGAGGTTGTTGTTCTTGCACCAAATGGTCAGATGGTCAACCTCTTTCCCGCACTGAGTCTCATCCCCCTTGGTGATGAGCCCCACCAGAGTTGTATCATCTGCAAACTTCACAAGTTAATTGGAGTTGTAGGTAGGTGTGCAGTCGTGTGTCAGCAAGGTGAAGAGCAGGGGACTGAGCACACAGCCTTGGGGGGCACCCGTGCTCAGAGTGATGCTGCTCGAGGTGTTGTTGCCAACACGTAGTACTGCTTGAGCTGGGTGGAGGGCAGAGCAGATTGCATCTTCTGTAGATCATTTTGCTCTGTATGCAAACTAGAAGGGGTCTAGAGTGGGGGGTAGGATGGGTTTAATATGTAATAAGACTAGCCGTTCAAAGCACTATATGATGATGGGTGTCAGTGCCACAATACGGTAGTCATTGCAGGATGGGGATGATTTCTTTGGTACAGGTATAATGGTGGTGGCTTTGAAGCATGATGGGACAATTGCTTGCTCCAGGGAGTTGTTAAAGATGTGTGTAAAGACATCCTTCAACTCCTCTGCGCAGTCCTTCAGCACTCTTTCGGGAATTTTGTCTGGACCTGCTGGTTTATGGGTGTTGATGGTGGAGAGTGTCCTCTTCACACTGGTGGCTGACAGGCGCAGAGTCGGGTCATGCGGAGGAGGTGGGGTTTTCTGTGGGCAAGTGTTTTGTGCTTCAAAGCTAGCAAAGAAGCTGTTCAGGTTATTGAGCAGAGAGGTGTTGCTTTCACAGCTCCGTGGCGTGGGCTTGTAGCCATGGCCTGGGTGCCCCGCCATAAGCTCTGTGCATCTCTGCTGTTTTTAAAGTAGGAAGTAATCTTGTGTGTGTAATCTTGTTTTGCTTTCTTGATGCCCTGGGACAGGTTGGCTCTCGCTGATCTCAGGCCAGATTCATCCCCAGCTCTGAAGGAGTTGTCTCTGGCCCTCAGCAGCTTGTGGATGTGTCTTGTCAGCCATGGCTTCTGGTTAGCCCGAGTAGTGATGCTTTTTATATGGGTCACATCATCAATACATTTACTGATGTAAGAGGTTACAGTGTCTGTGTACTCCTCAATGTCTGTGTTGTTGTTGTAGGTGGCTGCCTGCTTAAACATTTCCGAGTCCGTTGTTTCAAAGCAGTTTTGAAGAGAAGAGGAAGCTCCTTTGGGCCACACTCTTATTTGCTTCAGAACTGGTTTTGTGATTTTCACTCTCTGTCTGTATGCTGGCCTTAGCATAATAGTAATGTGATCAGAGAAACCGATGTGGGGGAGGGCAGTAGCTTTGTATGCTCCTTTGTGGGAAGTCCAGGATGTTATCTCCCCTTGTTGGGAAATGCACATGTAAGAACATGTGCCTAAAAATTAAAACACTGTCCAACAATTACCACCTTTAGCAATGCACATGGGTCCACAAATTCAGTCCTGGAGGTCTGGTGTTCTGCAACTTTTAGATTTCTCCCTGGTCCAACATCTGAATCAAATGGCTAATTTACCTCAGTATGCATCCAAGTTCTCCAGAGTCCTGCTAATGACCCAAATATTTGACTGACGTATGTTGAAGCAGAGACACATCCAAATGTTGCAGGGCACCAGACTTCAAGGACTGGGGTTGCAGATCCCTGAGCTAAGGCTGCATTTTTCCATCCTGGTCCTCAGTAATTGCGGTTCTATGAGCGGGGCCACAGGGGCACTCACCCCTACTGAAAACTTATTGGCCCCCTGAAGTGCCCCTGTTCTATCACTCATCTGTCCTTTGATGATCAGGTCATAGTGGATGGAATTCCAAGTCCAAACTCTAGTGACACTAATGACCGAAATAGGAATTTCCAGTCTGAATTGCTACAGAAGAAGAAGATTTAAAAGATTCTGCAGGGAGTGCTTTTTAGCCGACATATCATGAGTCTGTGTTGAGTCTGGATTTTGTTGGTAAGTCATAAATCAACATTTACCCACAGCCGTTGTGTAGCTTAAGTCTTAACACTGAATTCGGAAGCCATGTAGACCTTAGTTAACAACAGTAATGTTAAAAAAGCCCAACTGGTGTTTATGGAAAAGAAAAATGTTAGCATTTTGCTAATACATGTACTTCTTTTGTAATTTGCATTTTGTGTGTTATTATTTACTATAATATTTGGCATTGCTAGAGAACATGAAAAGAAAGGGTCAGTCCCAGCTAGGAATCCTGCAGTTTCTGGCCAAAAGATTGAGGCTCCCAGCTGCTGAAAACGATGAGGGACAGATCAGGGAGAACGCAGCAGAAGACACTCTAGAGGCTGCTGGTCGAGAGCAGGACACCTCCAGTCCCCCTTTATCAGATAAGAAATCATTTAGGTGTATGCAAAAAAATGCTTGATCTTTAATGTTATGCAGATATATTTATTTAGTTTATAATAATTATATGGAACACATAGTGATGGACTAGCGACCTGGTGTCCTATTCATTTTCCTCTTTTGACCACCTCAGATATTCTTTAGTTTTTTTTTCACCCACAAACATACTTTAAACTGATACTATTTTTGCCTTTAAAAAAACAATGCAATGCTGAAATTTCTTTAAATGCTGTGTGTTTGTATTTATTTTATGTACAGTAAAAATGTATGTGAAGTGTGTGTAAGGATGTTGGACTAATACTTGGCCCCTTTATAAATATTGTGGCCCCTTGATGGCCCCTACTCAGAAAAATCCTAGATCCGCCACTGTCCTCAGAACCCACTCTTCTGCATGCTTTAGACGTTACCCTGCCTCCACATAGTTGACTAAACTTAGTGGGTGATTGCCAGGCTTCTGCATTACCTAATGTCATGCTGAGTTGATGAACTCATTTGATTAAGGTGCTCAAATGCTGGTGCAGAGAAACATCTAAAACATGAAGGACAGTGTGTCTTGAGGAGCAGGTGTGAAAACCACTGTATATAAGCTGTTATAAAATCCAAAATGTACTGCAAGCCACCCATCTTATATCTAGATACATGTCTCTCTCTATGATTTTTAAAAATTGACAGCTAATCCAATAAAAAAAGAATTCAAATTTAATTTGACTCTCAGACCTCATTTGTAGAAGGTTAACTTTCTTTCTGGGTGGTCCATCTTGAGAGGTCTGCAGAGATCTTCTAGGTGATTGTTCATTCAGCATGCCTCCAAGTGTGGTCCAAACCTCTTCTCTTTCACTCCTTTGCACACTCTTCAAGTCTTTGAAACGTGGATCCAGCGCTGTTGCCAGCTTGAGCCATGCATTGTTAATATTTTCTTGTCGGGAGGGGAGGTCTTCCATGAAGCATGTCTTAAAATATACCACATATGCAGGGTCTTCTTCAGAGACCTTCATCTGTCGACGCAGAGAGCACGACTGAGCAGGAGATATAGCCCTATCCACCCAGAATCTCAGGAATATACCTGCAGTAAAATATCACACACGCACACAGACACATTATTAGAACACTGTTTGGTAAGTGACACATCAATTAAACATTTAATTTCAGCGTCTTCAGTTCAATTTATTTATATAATAATAATAATAATTAAAAAAATAAGATCAGAATTTAATTTTGAACTAAAACATTATTTTAATAACACAAACTATATGTGAATTCCTTACCTACAAGGCTGTAGAAGAGTACTCAGTTTCTGCAGTCTGTTCCATTCTGCTGTTGTTAGCATAATCAGTTTGTGGCGTTGCTGTTCCAGGGTTGCTTGTATTGCTGCTTGATTGCGGATCAGACGCTCGATCATTTCCAGCATGGAATTCCACCGTGTTAAGATGTCTTGGCTCAGTGGCTCCTGTTGCTGTCCCAGGGTGCTTGAAGCTCCATGGTGTCTGCCGCGCTGTGTCTGAAGTGGCCAACAATTTTGCAACACTTGGCCAATACGTTCACAAATCCACTATCAGAAATACTCACGTTGATGCTTCTCTGTAGCATGTGAGCGATGCAGGTAATATGCTGATGTGGCAGTAGTTTAGCTGCAGCTGTCATATTACGAGCACTGTCCGTCCCTAAAGTTGTGATTTTTCCTTTGATTGCCCACTCGTGTGCCACTTTTTGAAACTGTTGTGCACATGCTTTTCCAAAGTGTCGTACTTCCGTTTTCATGACGGTTAACGCAAACGACTTCAGTTCCCATGTTTTTGTGACATGATGTGCCTTGTAACACCCAGATAATTGTTGTTACTCACGGAGGTCCAGTGGTTTCCTGTTAAAGCAATATATTCTGCTGAGTTCAAATCCTCTTCCTTCATTTTCTTTGTAGTGTCATACAGTTTGTTGATTTTAGTCATTACTGTGCCTCTTGCCGGTGGTTTGTAGAATGCATATATATATATATATATATATATATATATATATATATATATATATATATATATATATATATATATATATATATATATATATATATATATATGGTTCTGATTGGAGATTTACAGTTTTTGAAGATGTTTTAGAAAGTTATGGTTCCTGCATGTAACCTCATATATATATATATATATATATATTTGAAGATGTTTTAGACAGTTAAGGTTCCTGCATGTAACCTCATATATATATATATATCAGGTTACATGCAGGAACCTTAACTTTCTAAAACATCTTCAAAAACGGTAAATCTCCAATCAGAATCATAAGAAACAGACAGCATTTTGCATGTGATATGTTGTTGGGCAATTCCAAAGGTCGTAGCTTGAATAATGCCATCCACCATTAACTTTGCAAAGTCAACGTAAGTCCTACGAATGGGAAGCTTGAGGTTTATTAGGCATGTGTTTGCCTCTGGGTATCTGCGACCATGCTCATGATTGAAGCTAAGTTTCAGACGTGTTGGAATACTGAGGATTGGAATGCTTTCGGCACCGGAGGCGAAACCAATATGTCAGGAAGTCTTATGGGATACTCCCCATCTGAAAATGAATGAGAAGAGTAAAATGTTATATCTTTTCTTTTTTCTCTTATAGGCATTTCAACTTGTCCCACTTAATCAGCTATGTGCCAATTTCAGACACTGAGTTAGATTAAGTGGTTCAGGAGATCATTGGTCAAAATGGAGAAATGGGAGCTAATTCAGTTTTTTTCTGTTGGTTTTCGAGTCCAAAAGAAGGAGGGTGGGAGCAAGTTTAAAGGAGTCATAACCTAGTATTACCTTGGATACCCACGCTCTATTATAGTCTTTCAGGCCCTTCTAAAAAAAAGAAAAGTTCAAAAAAAGTGAAAAACATAAACACAGAGCTCCTCTGACCCTTATTTCTGAAGGCATTATTGTCTCGCGAGATCTGATGCGATATTTTGGCTGTCGTGGAGGGTCATTGTAATAATGTAAATGAGGGGCGCGTTGATTGGTGGCATTTGTTGTTTGCAAAGTAGCAGCCATTACCCGTGTTGTCCTCGAAGCTACTACTAGCATAGCATACAATAGCCACATTAGCAGTTAGCTGCTGTTTGTTACACACAGTAGAGCAATAAAAACACAGCCTTACCGTTTGAATTGCAGGCAAGTCTCTGATTGTTGGAAGGGCCCCTTTTTCCAAACGGAGCTCGAGTTCGTACTTCGAATCGGTATTCAGTAATGGCGGCACTCGACTGAATATGAGGGGGAGAGGAGCAGGGCGCGCTTCCTGCAGCATAGGTCTGCGATGTCCATATATGGTATCCTGCGCGGTATCCAGAAATTTAACATCGCGTATTTGAGTGCGCGTTGGCTGGTTGACGAACCCAAGGGTAAACAAACGCTTCAAACAAACGCTATCGGCTTCCCGACCAGTGTATAATCGTTAGGCAATCATAACATACATTTTTTCTCTTGGAAAAGTGAAAATTACAGGTCAAGACTCCTTTAATTCGTGTGGATCCTGCTGGGGCTGCTCAAAGAGCCATGAGTCACAGACTACACTGAAGAGCATACAGGGTGGTCACTGTGGCACATTGATGGGAACCACAAGTTAATCAGGTAATAATTAGCTCTAATTATTTCTAGCTATAGCAATATTTGCTGTGTTGCTTAATTCTGAAGGAACTCTTGAATTTTGTTGAATTCCCACCACACATTTCTATTGACTAGACATCAATTAACAAGTTTTTTTTATTATTTATGTGTGGCGTATAGTTATTCATGGTGGAATTTATGGCTTTAGCTGACTGGTTGTATTCTTGAAGGCCTCAGACAACAATAGTCATAGCTTAACCCACCTCTCTGTTTTACTGTTACCCACCAATTATCCCATAGAAACAGTGACTTGCCCACAGCCAAAATCAAATGGATTCAAAGTTAAACCAACTAAAGAAAATCATGAAAATCTCAAAGATAAATATGACGTTGACTAAACAGAAAAATAAAACTATTAAATGTGGTTTATCAAACATAAGATCTCTCTCCTCAAAGACTTTGTCAGTAAATGATTTGATTTGTGATAGTCAAATTAAACTGTTTTGTCTCACATAAACCTGGTTGGAGCAGTGGGATTATGCCAGTATAAATGAGTCAACTCCTTCCAATTTTTTTAATTTTCACATTCCTAGAAGTACTGGGCGAGGAGGAGGAGTTGCAATCATTTTTCTTTCTGATTTACAAATTAATCCCAGACCAATTGATAGCTACAGTTCTTTTGAACATCTAACCCTTATTTTTCCTCATCCAAGTTGCAAAATATTTATGCCATTTTTGTTTGTGGTTTTGTATTGTACAGAGTACGGGAGACAATTAATGTCTACAGTTAAAAGAAATCTTCTCATTATTCTGATTTTTTTAGGACTCTGCAGGAGTACTGCATCACCATTGCTTTTATTTTCCTTCCAAGATAACTAGTGTAAGAATTGTCAGTTTGTTTGGTTATAAATATTGTGTTCAGTTCAATTCAGTTTATTTATATAGTACCGATTCACAACAGATGTCATCTCAAGGCACTTTACAAGAAAGTCATTTCAATGCAAAAATTCCAATCTGTTTAGACTAGTTGGACAGTTGTTTATCAAAAGAGTTTTGCAATAAATAAAAAGTGAGGAATGAAACCACATTTTCTATGGGTTCCAGTCAGCGCTTTCCATGATCTTACACATCAATGAGAAAAAAAGGGGGAACATTTGTGAGATTCACTGTAAACTTATTCCATCTAGTGGCGACAGGGAGATACATGCACAGAGCTCAGTATTTTAGTGACCACATAATTTTTTTCCCATGTAGGAGAATCTCAACCTATTTGCTGCACCAAAACACAGCAATGTCACCAATTTTGACGGCAGTCAATCTAAAGATAATCTAAATTTAGTTACGGAAGCTTCCACATTCGTTGTGGGCTCATCAGGCCAGGCTGACCCAACAGAGTGACTTAGAAACCCAGTATCAGAACAAACACCCATGGATCATGATACTAAATGGATAAGAGATACCAGATGATCATCTTTCATTTTCAAAAACAATTTTACTGATATTTTAAATTGAGTCCTAACTTCTAAGAAAAAGTCAACCGTAGCATTGCTGATAGTGACTTATTTCTATCAGACAATTTTCTGGACTGTTTTATATGTGTAGCTCTGTGCCTCACCCTCTTATCCACATCTTTCTCCCGCAAGATACAACACCTTTAATACCAGGCTTTACTTTGGACTCAAAGTATAGAGCTGTGAAAAAGTATTGGCCCCTCTACAGATTGCTTCTATTTTTACTGTTTTGTCACATTTCAAATAATCAAATAAATATTAATATCAGACAAAAAACAGAGTAAATAAAAAGTGCAATTTTCAAATATTGATTGCATTAATTAAAGGAAAAAAGCTACCCTAATCATGTATTATTTGCGATTAACCACGTTTTATGGGAAGTGAAGTTCAATTTCTCCAGCTACACCCAGACCTGATTACTGCCACAAGTGTAGATACAGGAAAATTCCTGAAATGGAACCTGTCTGACAACATGAAGTAGGTTAGAAATCTCAAAAACAACACATCATGCTTTGATAAAAAGATTTAAGAGTAGATGAGAAATAAAGTGATTGAAAACATTTTAAGGATTCTAGAAAACCACAATGAGACCGGTTCTCTACAAATGAAAAAAAACAGAACCATAAAGAACCTTTCCAGGTGTGGTTGGCCTACCAAAATTACTTTATAAATTACCGTTAATGACTAATCCAAGAGCTCACAGAAGAACCCAGAACAGTGATTAAAGATCTGCCAACCTAAAGTGTCTCAGTTAAAGTCAGAGTTCATAATTCAATAGTAAGATAAACTGGGCAAAAATGGCCTCCATGGCAGAATTCCAGAGCCAAATGTTCTGAGCAAATTTTAAACACAAATGCCTGTCTCACATTTAACAGAAAACATATTGATGATCCCCAAAACATTTGGGAAATATTCTGTGGACAGATTACACAAAAGTGGATCTTTTTGGAAGGTGTCAGTCCTGTTACATTGGGTTGAGTCAGCATTTCAGGAAAAGAACAGCATACCTATAGTCAAAAATGGTGGTACTACAATGGTATTGGGCTAAATTGCTGTTTTAGGTCTGACATGATTTGGCTTAATTGATGGAACCATGAATTCTACACTGTAGCGTAAAATCCTGAAGAAAAATGTCTATTAGTTAAGCTCAACCTCACCAGGGTTATACATCTGGACAATGATCTGAAGCACATTAGTAGCTCCACCTCTTAATGGCAAAAAAATCGGTTTTGAGTGTTCTAATCAAATTCCATTTAGAATTATCTTGCATGACCTTAAACTTTGCTCTCAGACTGCATGTTGATTTGTGGTTCCTAGAGGTTCTAAAACTAAAATGAGAAGCAGATCTTTTAGTTATCAGGCTTGTCTCCTGTGGAACCAGGCTCCAGTTTTAGTCAGATACCCTGCATACTTTTAGGACCAGGCCTAAGGCTTTCCTTTTGATAAAGCTTATAGGTAGAATGGCTTAAGTTATCCCGAACTATCTCTATAGGTATGGTGCAATAGGCTTAGGCTGCTGGAGGAAAAAAAAAATCACCTTTTTTCCTCACTCTACTATATTCTCCTACTACTCTCCAATTAGGATTATCTTTCTTATTTTTCTCTTCCTAGAAGCTACACCTGGTCTGGCATTCTGTTTAGCTGTTACACCTTCCTTGAAGCGAGTATCGGCTGAGCTACTGCTGCCAACAACCTAACATTTTCCTTCTATAGATAATGCACTTGGCCCTGTGTTTCAGTGTTTAACCCTGTCTCTCTTCCAGACACAGCCATGGGCTGGGCTTTTACTGTAACTATCTGTATGTGCTCCCTTTCATCTTTTAGACCAAAAAAACGGGCTCAGAGCTTATCTTCTTGGGTTAGTTTATGTCCTAGAACAAGCCACTAAAGGAACTACTACTGCCGTTAACTTTATGTTTTTCTTTAACATAGTAAGTAATGCTGTATCAATGCTTCTATGTTTTTAGTGTCTGCCGTGTCTTTTTAAACCCCCAGTTACTCATGGCAGTTAGCCATTCACACTGAGCCAGGCTCTGTTGGGGGTTTCTTCCTGTTTAAAATATGTTTTCCTCTCTAGTGTCACTATATGCACGCTCAGTATGTGCAGCAATGAAATACAAATTCTTTAAAAATCATAGTGTGATTTCCTGGATTTAAAAAAATGCTGTCTCTCACAGTGAAAATGGACCTACAATGCGAATTTCAAACCCCTCTATAATTTCTAAGTGGGAGAACTTGCAAAATTGCAGGGTGTTCAAATACTTATGTTTCTCACTGTATGACATACTCATTACATGCAAAGCAAGATATTTTAAGCCTTTATTTGTTATTTTTCTGTTGATTATGGCTTGTAGCCTATGAAAACCCCAAATTCAAAATCTCAGAAAATTAGAATATTTAGGCTCAAAGTGTCACACTCTAATCAGCTAATAAATCCAAAACACCTACAAAGGGTTCCTGAGCCTTTAAATGGTCTCTCAGTCTGGTTCAGTAGGAATCACAATAATGGGAAAGACTGCTGACCTGACAGTTGTGCAGAAAACCATCACTGACACACTCCATAAAGAGGGAAATTTTGTATGTCATTTGGAAACCAAGGTCCCAGTCTGTAGGAAGAATGTATAGGGACACAATTCAATATGCCTAAAGTCCAGTGTGAAGTTTCCAGTCTGTGTTGATTTGGGGAGCCATGTCACCTGCCGGTGTTGGTCCACTGTGCTTTATTAAGTCCGGAGTCAACGCAGCCATCTACCAGGACATTTTGGAGCATTTCAGTCAGGTTTTAGAGCTCATCATAGCACTGAAACAGCACTGGTGAAGGTTACTAATGATATTCTCATGGCCTCAGATAATGGACTTGTGTCTGTTCTGGTTTTGTTAGATCTCAGTGCTGCTTTTGACACAGTCGATCATAATATTCTCTTAGAAAGGCTTGAAGATGTTGCAGGGATCAAAGGAATAGCACTAGGCTGGTTTAAATCATATTTGTCTGATAGATTCCAGTTTGTTCATCTAAATGATAAATCTTCTTCACTCTCAAGGGTTCCTTGTGGAGTTCCACAGGGTTCTGTGCTTGGACCAATTCTGTTCACCATATATATGCTCCCAATTGGTAGAATCATTAGACAGCATGGGATAAATTTCCACAGCTATGCAGATGATACACAACTATATTTATCCAAAAATCCTGATGAACCCAGTCAGTTAGGTAGATTACAGGCATGTCTGGAAGACATAAAAACATGGATGACCCTAAACTTTTTGCTTTTAAATTCTGACAAGACAGAAGTTGCTGTCTTTGGACCAGAAGTTCTTAAACAGAAACTGATTAGTCAGTCACTTCATCTGGATGGCATTAAATTGGCCCCCAGTAATAACGTAAAGAACCTCATCGTTATTTTTGACCGAGACTTGACATTTAAATCCCCTATTAAACAGGTTTCTAGGATTTCTTTCTTTCACCTCCGGAATATTGCTAAAATTAGAAACATCCTGTCCAGGAGTGATGCTGAGAAACTAGTCCATGCATTTGTTACCTCAAGGCTGGACTACTGTAATTCTTTACTATCAGGAAGTCAACGAAACCATTAAAAGCCTTCAGTTGATCCAAAATGCGGCAGCAAGAGTTCTGATGACTATTAAAAAGAGAGATCACATTTCTCCTGTTTTAGCTTCCCTTCATTGGCTCCCTGTTAAATCCAGAATAGAATTTAAGATCCTTCTTCTTACATACAAAGCCCTTAATAATCAAGCTCCATCATACATCAGAGATCTAATTGTTCCATATGTTCCTAACAGAGCCCTTTGCTCTCAGACTGCAGGTTTACTTGTAGTTCCTAGGATTTCTAAAAGTAGAATGGGAGGCAGATCTTTTAGTTATCAGGCTCCTCACCTGTGGAACCAGCTCCCAGCTTTAGTCCGTGAGGCAGACATTCTGTTTACTTTTAAGGCCAGGCTTAAAACGTTCCTTTTTGATAAAGCTTATAGTTAGAGTGGCTAAGGTCATCCTGAGCTAGCTCTGTAGTTATGCTGTTATAGGCTTAGACTGCTGGAGGACAGACTTACCAATTTTCTTCACTCTGCTTTCTTTTCTCCTACGACTCTCCAGTTGTAATACAGTACATTCTGTTATTTCGACTGTTAACTTTGTTTTCTCTCAGTGTCTTTCTCTCCATAGAAGATATACCTGGTCTGGTATCCTGCTTGGCTGCAATGCCCTGTTGGACGGGGGGCATCGACTGGGAAGATCCTCCCAGTAACTGAACATCCACTGTGTCCTGTCATCAACTTTGTACTTTCTGTAACATACAAAGTACTCTTATATCAGATCTTCTGTTCCTTCTGTGTTTCTGCTCTGTCTTCTCAAACCCCCAGACGGTCGTGGCAGATGGCCGCTCCTACTGAGCCTTGTTCTGTTGGAGGTTTCTTCCTGTTAAAGGGGAGTTTTTCCTCTCCACCGTCACTACATGCTTGCTCAGTATGAGGGATTGCTGTGGTTGGAAAGTCTGCATCAATGGGGCCCAACCTCAGGCCAATGACTAACGCAATCTGCTGGGATTCCTTAAATAGGAAACTTTTTAACTGATTGGAATGTTTGTATAAATGTATTGAAATGACTTCTTGTTAAGTGCCTTGAGATGACATCATTTGTGAATTTGCGCTATATAAATAAACTGAATTGAATTGAATTGATTGATTGGCCAGCAAACTCGCCAGACCTGAACCCCATAGACTCTTTGGGGCATCACCAAGAGAAAGATGAGAGACATGAGACCGAACATTGCAGAAGAGCTGAAGTCTGCTTTTGAAGCATCCTGGTTTTCCATAAGACCTCAGCAGTGCCACAGGCTGATAGCATCCATGCCACATCGCATTGAGACAGTCATTGATGCAAAATGGGCCCAAACCAAGCACTGAGTACATATGTATGATTATACTTTTCAGGGGTCTGACATTTCTCTATTTAAAATCATTGTTTTAATGATTTTATTTAATATTCTAATTTTCTGAGATTTTGAATTAAGGGTTTTCATAAGCTCTAAGACATAATCATTAAAATTATAACAAATAAGGGCCTGAAATATCTCGCTTTGCATGTAATGCATCTATATCATACATTAGTTTAACCTTTTAAGTTGAACCACTGAAATAAATTATCTTTTGCAAGAAATTTTAATTTTTCAAGTTTTACATGTATTATACAGTAGAATTATTTAACACCTAAATTAGGTCGCAAACAAGACAATGTTCCCAAAGACAGAAGCACCTACAACAAAAATGGGGTTAACAATCGAGTTACCGGAATAGTCCAGTGAAGGTTCAGTCCTCAACTGAACTAAAATGTTTAGGGGGAACACTCATAGAGCTGTGCATGAAGAAATCCCCTCTAACACCAGTGAACACCTGCATTTTCTAAAGCAATTTTATAAAGAAATATTACCTATGCTGGTGAATACTGAGTTATTTTCACACTTAACAGATGTGGAACTCTGCTTTATTACATTTCAGGCAAAAATCATCAGGTCAGTCTATGATGAGAAACTGCTGAGGCATAATGAAGCGTTAGTACCGCCAAATCCAAATGAGTTTGTGAGTGCGACCCGTTGACCCTGAGTCCTCCATGGTTGTGCTGTGCAGGGAACATAATTTAGGTTGAACTCAGGCTCAGTGTGGTCTAGGTTGAGGGTTGGGGGCAGCACCCCATGGTAGCAGGCCAGAGCAGTGAACGCTGCCTCCAGAGCCCCAGCAGCACCAAGCAGATGTCCTGTGGCTCCCTTGGTAGAAGAAACAGCCAGATTGTTGGTGCTGTGCTGGAAGAGCCTTTTAATAGCTGTATTTTCTGCAGCGTCACCCAAAGGCGTGGACGTGGCGTGAGCATTGACATATGTGACACCAGCTGGAGAGACTGCAGCATCTCTGAGGGCTGCAGACATACACCTGTTGAAACATCAGGCAGACAGTTTAACAGGTAAAAGCTGATCACAATTTTGTCTTATATCTCTTTCAATTGCTCCTACAAATCAGATTCCTGATTCTCAGCTCATACTTTTAGATTAAAGGCCCCAACCTTTGCGTGCACCTGTATTGTTTCAAGCACAAAATGCATGACCTGGCAGCTTTCTTGTGGTCCCAGTCCACCACATCCTTTCCATAAGGCTCAGGTTTGGAATTCGACTGGCTCACTGCATCACTTAATTGTTTTTCTCTCCTTTTGTTGGATATTTGCTAGCTGTCTGAGCATTGCATTGTCTGAACTTGGAGTGAATTTAATGTGTTTACCACTACTGGGAAGATTGGCAACTGCCTGTAGTGCTTTTCCCTTAGTGAAGAGTCTTTTTCTCCTAAAAAAAAAAACTACAAAATTAGAAAAAAGAAATAAAAAATTTAAAAAACAAAGTACATATAACATATTAACATAAAAAATATTGTAAGGGTTAAATTAAACACAGTTTGCTTAAAGCATAAGCAAACTGAGCCACTGCTTTAAACCTACAGGTCAGTATACTGTGAGGAACATTGGTATTAATACACCCTGCAATTTTGCAAGTTCTCCCACTTAGAAATTATGGAGGGGTCTGAAATTCACATTGTAGATGCATTTCCACTATTAGAGACAGCATTTCTTTAATTCAGGAAATTACATTGTCTGATTTTTAAGGATTTTTTTTGTATTTTATTGCTGCACATAAGTATTTGAACACCTGAGAAAATCAGTGTTAATATTTGGTACAGAAGCCTTTGTTTGCAATTACAGAGGTCCAACGTTTCCTGTAGATCTTGAGCAGGTTTGCACACACTGCAACAGAGATTTTGGCCCACTCCTCCACACGGATCTTCTCTAGATCTGTCAGGTTTTGGGGCTGTCACTGAGCAACACAGAGTTTCTGCTCCTTCCAAAGATTTTCTATATTTTATTTAGGTCTGGAGACTGACTAGGCCACTCAAGAACCTTGATATGCTTCTTATGGAGCCACTCCTTGGTTATCCTGACTGTGTGCTTCAGGTCATTGTCATGTTGGAAGACCCAGCCACGACCCATCTTCAATGCATGGCGCCATTCATTCTCTCCTTAAAGCTGCAGTAGGTAACTCAGAGAGGAGAGCAGATTTTGCTTGAAAATTTAAACCCAAACAAGCTTCACGTCACTCCCTCTCCGATGCACTCAAGCCCCACCTCCAATGCCCTCCTCCCTCCTTCGGCTGCGCATTCAATGAGAGTGATAAGACAGATGTCAGACACTCCATCAGACGCTGCTCTGGCTCTGATTGGGTGTTTTCTAACAGGCGCGGTGGATTCTTGCAAATCGCAGTAGGGGCTGTAGGCGTGACCAATTGAGCTGCTTTTTTTAACAGATTACAAATCTCATTTCCTACTTTCAGGACATATGGACAGTTTTAGGAAATATCACAAAAAGTTACTTTTATTCAAGTTACCCACTGCAGCTTTAATACAGAGCAGTCATCCTGTCCCCTTTGCAGAAAAGCACAACCAAAGCATGATGTTTCCACCCCCATGCCTCACAGTAGGGATGGTGTTCTAGGGATGCAACTCATCCTACTTTTTCCTCCAAACATGGCGAGTGAAGTTTAGACCAAAAAGTTCTATTTTGGTCTCATCAGACCACATGACTTTCTCCCATTCCTCCTCTGGATCATCCAGATGGTCATTGGCAGACTTCAGACGGCTCTGAACATGTGATGACTTGAGCAGGGGAACTTCTGTGCAATGCATGATTTTAAACCATGACGCCGTAGTGTTCTACCAACAGTAACCTTTGAAACTGTGGTCTCAGCTCTCTTCATGTCATTGACCTGTTTCTCCCGTGTAGTTCTGGGCTGATTCCTCACCTATCATCAGTGATACCCCACGAGGTGAGATCTTGCATGGAGCCCCAGCCCAAGGGAGGCTCACAGTCATCTTTAGCCTCTTCCATTTTCTAACAATTAGTCCAACAGTTGATCTATTTTCACCAAGCTGCTTGGCAATTGCCCTGTTGCCCTTTCCAGCCTTGTGGAGGTCTACAATTTTGTCTCTGGTGTCTTTCGACAGCTCTTTGGTCTTGCCCATGGTAGTAGATGGAGTCTGACTGACTGTGGGGTGGAAAGGTATCTTTAACAAGCTCAGACAGGTGCTACTAATTTAGATTAATAAGAGTAGAGGGTACTTTTTAAAGGCAGAGTAACAGGTCTTTGAGAGCCAGAATTGTTGTTGTTTGCCAGGTGTTGAAATACTTATGTGCAGCAATAAAATACGAATAGATTCTTTAAAAATCAGACACTGTGATTTCCTGAATAACTAAAAACAAAGCTGCCTCTCAGTGGAAAGGCACCTACAATGTGAATTTCAGACCCCTCCATAATTTCTACGTAGGAGAACTTGGAAAATCCCAGGGTTTTCAAATATTTATGTTCCTCACTGTATGGCCCTAAGAACTCTCGACTTCCCAAATAGAATATAGGGACTATACCTCAAAAACTTTGGATTTGGAGTTGATAAAAAAAGAGATTTTTTTATACATTTTAATATTTTTAGGATAAAAAAACAGACAAATGTATTTTTTTCATCATACAAAGGAAATATTCATAGTTTGATAGTTGAAAGTTGCAAATAGGTGGCAATTAAATCATGATCTGAAATGAACCAATGCCTAATAAATAAAACCTTACATTTATCCAGATTATTTTGGGAGAAAATGAGAAATACTACTCTAAGATTAATTTTTGTTCTGTTGACTGTAGTTTGACCTCTCAGATGAGTGTCAGTTTTTTGGAGCAGGTTAATGCATTTTTTTTAAAGGTTTTTTGGGCCTGAGTGGCCATTATTGACAGTGGATAGATTTTTTGGAGGGGGAGAGAGGTGGGGGAAGACATGTGGCAAAGGTCGCCCGGGACTGGACTGGACTGAAGCCTCTGCACATGGGGCGCCCGCTCTAACCACTGCGCCACGAGACCCGAGGTTAATGCATTTTGTGTTTAACCTGAACTCCCCATCTCCATTTGGAGAGGATGTAGCTAACTTCCCCATCAAAATTATACTTTCTGGATGCAAAATGCATATTATCCTGAACAAGCACTTTCCACATTGAAACATGGTGGTGACTAGATAATGCTGTGTATTCTCTTGATTGTAATATTTTGCTGAATAAAAATGCAAGGCACACTTTTATTTGATAAAAAAGAAAATCATGTAATAATGTATCACTTTCATTCCACTTTAGAACGATCCGTTACTGTGTGTTGTTATAAAAAGCCCATGAAGCTATGTTGGTTATCAATATAAATATAAAAACCTGGTAAATGAATCACCTGAATGCGCCATCCCCGTCTGCATTGGGTGCGGTAATGTGGCTAGCATCCCCTGAAAGCCCATAGCCCAGGACCTCCGCGTAGATCCTAGCACCTCTTCTCACTGCGTGACCCAGCTCCTCCAACAGGACCACGGCTGCCCCCTCTCCCATCACAAACCCGTCTCTGTCCGGATGGAAAGGTCTGGAGGCTAGCAGGGGGTTGTCGTTCCATTTGGTGGCGAGGGCGCGGGCCCTGGCAAAGCCGGCTATCGACAGCGGTCCGATGCAGGATTCTGTTCCACCTGCAACCATAGCAACAGCATCCCCGTGTGCGATGAACCTGGCTGCATCACCTATGGCGTGAGCACCGGTGGTGCAGGCTGTGGATACAGCGTGGTTAGGACCCTTTAGTCTGTATTTGATGCTGATGTGCCCCGCAGCCATGTTAACAAGGATGCGTGGCACAAAGAAGGGACTTACTCTGTTGTACCCCTTTTCTCTGAAAGCAGCGGAGGTGCGAGCAATCTCATCCAGGGACACCATCCCCATGCCTACAGCCACCCCCGTGTTAAGATGCTCCTCTGGGCTTTGGGGGCACCACCCTGAGTCCTCAAGAGCCAATTGAGCAGCTCCAAGAGCCATCACGGTGGCCGGGGACATGCTGCTAATTTCCCCACGTGTTGCAAATGTTTCCTCCTTAAACTGACCCTCATCAGATCCTCTGGGTACCACAGCAGCCACCTTACAGGGGACAGTCCTGTACTCTTCAGGATCCAAGCCGACAATCCCACTCTGGCCGCTGATGAGGCGGTCCCAAGCCAGAGCGGTGCCTGTGCCCAAGGGGCACACCAGTCCTATTCCAGTAATAACAACTCTCTTCCTCCTCAGAGGCTGCTGTCCATACTGGGAGCTCTGGGAGGGTTTGTTCGAACAAAAGGCAGCTTTCTGAAGCAGAGTTCTGCTGTATTGTAGACTCGGTTGGAATTTCGTCCAACAGCACAGAGATAAAGTGGACATTTTAATGTTTCTCACAACTATGCCGGCTGGCCGGGGAAAAAAGCACAGCAGCTAGCCCTAAGGCCAGTAAGGTGACTGTTTTTAGCTTGTTTTAGGTATTATTTGTGAACGCCATTTCCGATTATTGATACAAAAAAACAAATGCAGCGCCATATTAAATTATTTATTGAGAAATAAAATATGCACACAGCTTATAAAATATAACTAAACTTATAAACATAGTATGCGTGTTATTTTGAACGTCCATATATTTAATTAGGCAGTTTGTGGGACACAATCCTCAAGGACCCCAGGCGGAAGCTTTTTAGCTCTCGTTTGAAAGTAGCTGCAGTTCTTGGCGCTGCGTCTTCTCCTAGAACCTTTTTAACGAAATGACTCTGTCTCCAGCGGTCACAACACTGTGTGACAACTCTGATGAGGTCTTCCTGGACGTGGCGAAGTTGCTGCTCACATATGCAGACAATATTATAAGGTACTGTAAACAGGTCAGTGTACTGTGTCATGGTCCACTGGGATTTACTCTATGCTCCAGAAAAATATACAGTAACTGCTTTACTGTCTGTCGTGAACATCAAGCAAAACAAACAAATCTCTAAAGTTCCGCCATATGCTTTATATAAATGTTGGTGGTGGCTCCGGTAAATGAATACGTCTCTGTGTAAAATCTTCAGACAGCGTTTTTGTTTTTTTTTGTTTTTTTTGGGGGGGGGGGGGTGTTATTAGGGGGATTTTGGTGGACGTGTCATCATTAGGGAGCATCTTTGGGTCTTTCTTTTCTTCTTTTTCCGAGAACACCCCAAACACAAATAACGGATCAATGGAGAAATTGACAAACAACCACACACACAAACTCACACCAATGGACAATTTAGAGAGATCAATTATAACATAACAGTGATGTTTTTGTACTGTGGGAGGAAGCTGGTGTACCCAGAAAGAACCCACGCATGTCTGGGGAGAACATGCAATCTCCGTGCAGGAAGACCCCAGGCTGGGACTCAAACCCAGGACCTTCTTGCTGCCAGGCAACAGTGTAATTATCATTTAACTGCTAAGTATGGCAAGTTTGCTCATATATTATCATACTTGCCCATTAATACTAGGTAAATGTGTCTTACACCTCATACACATACAATTTTTTGACTCATTGTTACATTCTGAATGTCTGTTGGAGTTTAAAATCTGGTTGTTTTCTTCCTTTATACTTGTTTATAAAAACGTGTGTTAGGGCTGCACGATTAACCTTTATCGCATCGATATTGAGGTTTTAACTCCTGCGATAACCTAACCTCAGGAGGCTGAGGTTTTCTTCCGGCCCCTGTCATTTGAGTGACAAACCTATTCACCAGTCTCAGGGCAGCAATTCTATCTCTAACCCTTCAGAAATTGATGATCTGGTTCACAGCGTTACGTCCTCATTGCGTTTGGCATTAGATAGTGTAACCCCCTTAAAAAAGAAAGTGGCTAGCCATAGGAGGCTGACTCCTTGGTTCAACGCAGAGTTGCGTACTTTAAAGCAGAATACTAGGAAGTTGGAGAGAAAATGTCGCTCTACACACCTAGAGGATTCCTATTTAACCTGGAATAACAGTCTGCTGCTGTATAAAAAGACCCTTCGACAAGCTAGAACAGCATATTTTTCATCATTAATAGAGGCGAATAAAAACAATCCTAGGTTTCTTTTTAGTACAGTTGCCAAACTTACACAGAGTAATAGCTCTGTTGAGCCAACTATTCCCCCAGCTCTTAGCAGTGATGATTTTATGGGATTCTTCGTAAATAAAATTAATTCTATTAAAAATAAAATAATTGGCAACCTCCCAAACATGATTACTTCTTCCTCAGTAAATGAGGTAGTATCGGAAAGAACTGTAGATCCTCAGTTGTGCTTAGGCTGTTTTGATTCAGTCGAGCTTTCGGAATTATCTAAAATATTAGTCTCATCTAAACCTTCAACTTGTATGTTGGACCCAATTCCAACCAAATTATTTAAAGAAGTGTTCCATTTGGTTCCTGGCCCCATTTTGGATATGATGAATCTATCCTTAGTAAACAGATACGTACCACAGGAATTTAAAATAGCTGTAATTAAACCTTTACTCAAGAAACCTTCCCTTGATCAAGATGACTTAGTGAATTACAGACCTATATCTAACCTTCCTTTCTTATCCAAAGTCCTTGAGAAAATTGTTGCTAATCAAGTCTGTGAGCATTTAAACAATAACGAGCTGTTTGAAGAGTTTCAGTCAGGTTTTAGAGCTCATCATAGCACTGAAACAGCACTGGTGAAGGTTACTAATGATATTGTCATGGCCTCAGATAATGGACTGGTGTCTGTTCTGGTTTTGTTAGATCTCAGTGCTGCTTTTGACACAGTCGATCGTAATAATCTCTTAGAAAGGCTTGAACATGTTGCAGGGATCAAAGGAACAGCACTAAGCTGGTTTAAATCATATTTGTCTGATAGATTTCAGTTTGTTTATCTAAATGATAAATCTTCTTCACTCTCAAGAGTTACTTGTGGAGTTCCACAGGGTTCTGTGCTTGGACCAATTCTGTTCACCATATATATGCTCCCAATTGGTAGAATCATTAGACAGCATGGGATAAATTTCCACAGCTATGCAGATGATACACAACTATATTTATCCATAAATCCTGATGAACCCAGTCAGTTAGGTAGATTACAGGCATGTCTGGAAGACATAAAAACATGGATGACCCTAAACTTTTTGCTTTTAAATTCTGACAAAACAGAAGTTGCTGTCTTTGGACCAGAAGTTCTATAACAGAAACTGATTAGTCAATCACTTCATCTGGATGGCATTAAATTGGCCCCCAGTAATAACGTAAAGAACCTCGGCGTTATTTTTGACAGAGACTTGACATTTTAATCCCATATTAAACAGGTTTCTAGGATTTCTTTCTTTCACCTCCGGAATATTGCTAAAATTAGAAACATCCTGTCCAGGAGTGATGCTAAGAAACTAGTCCATGCATTTGTTAACTCAAGGCTGGACTACTGTAATTCTTTACTATCAGGTAGTCCACAAAATGCCATTAAAAGCCTTCAGTTGATCCAAAATGCGGCAGCAAGAGTTCTGATGACTATTAAAAAGAAAGATGACATTTCTCCGGTTTTAGCTTCCCTTCATTGGCTCCCTGTTAAATCCAGAATAGAATTTAAGATCCTTCTTCTTACATACAAAGCTCTTAATAATCAAGCTCCATCATACATCAGAGATCTAATTGTTCCTTATGTTCCTAACAGAGCACTTCACTCTCAGACTGCAGGTTTACTTGTAGTTCCTAGGATTTCTAAAAGTAGAATGGGAGGCAGATCTTTTAGTTATCAGGCTCCTCTCCTGTGGAACCAGCTCCCAGCTTTAGTCGGTGAGGCAGACACCCTGTTTACTTTTAAGGCCAGGCTTAAAACTTTCCTTTTTGATAAAGCTTATAGTAAGAGTGGCTAAGGTCATCCTGAGCTATCTCTGTAGTTATGCTGCTATAGGCTTAGACTGCTGGAGGACAGACTTACCAATTTTCTTCACTCTGCTACTTCCTTTTCTCCTACTACTCTCCAGTTGTGTTACAGTACATTCTGTTATTTCGACTGTTAACTTTGTTTTCTCTCAGTGTTTTTCTCTCCATAGAAGATATACCTGGTCTGGTATCCTGCTTGGCTGCAATGCCCTGTTGGACGGGGGGCATCGACTGGGATGATCCCCCCAGTAACTGAACATCCACTGTGTCCTGTTATTAACTTTTTACTTTCTGTAACATAGAAAGTTCTCTTATATCAGATCTTCTGTTCCTTCTGTGTTTCTGCTCTGTCTTCTCAAACCCCCAGACGGTCGTGGCAGATGGCCGCTCCTACTGAGCCTTGTTCTGTTGGAGGTTTCTTCCTGTTAAAGGGGAGTTTTTCCTCTCCACCGTCACTACATGCTTGCTCGGTATGAGGGATTGCTGAAGGATTGCTGTGGTTGGAAAGTCTGCATCAACGGGGCCCAACCTCACGCCAATGACTGACGCAATCTGCTGGGATTCCTTAAATCGGAAACTTTTTAACTGATTGGAATGTTTGTATAAATGTATTGAAATTACTTCTTCTTAAGTGCCTTGAGATGACATCTGTTGTGAATTGGCGCTATATAAATAAACTGAATTGAATTGAATTGAACCAGTCAAAATGGTTGAGTCTTGCTGGCCAATCAGAAACGGTGATAAGAAACAAGCTTGTATGCAGAGCAGCTTTGCCAACTTGACGACTTTGTCACTATATTTTGCCACTTTTCCGACCCCCCCCCTGGCAACTGTTTTTGTCAAAAAGTGACTAGTGACAAATCTAGCGGGTTTTCCATGTGTTGCTAGAGACTTTTGGCGACTTGTTCAATGTGAAAGCAAAATGTATTTCTCACTGTTCTCAGCGGGTAGCGGGAGAGGAACCTGGGAGCAGATCTCTGCTTTCAGTCTCTGTCCGCTGCCACGCTCAGGTTGACCACCGTCCCGTAAAAAACGGAATCGTCCCGTATTCAGAGAAAATATTATGCGTTCCTTATTAAGGTGAGAAGGAACGCGATTTGTCCCGTATTTCAGCTAGAATGAAAAATAGACAAAAAGCTGGAGTTATTCTGTGTCTTTAAAGTGTAACTGAACCCCCTGAAAAGGCATAACCCCGCCCCCAGACAACATTAAAAAAATTCTACAAAGTGGGCGGTGCCAGGAAGAACAGAGGGGTATGGCCAAGTGTTGAGGAAAAGTGGAGGGGGGAACGTGGGGGTGTGTTCAGGAGGGCAGTAACGGCTCGCTTAATGTGACACTGAAACATGGACAGTGACCAAAGCAACGTTGGCAGTTTTGCGACTGATCAACATTCATCTGTTTTGAACGTTAGCCTATGTTAGCATTACCACTCAGAGACTGGACTCCTCCTGTCTTCCTCTGCCACAGCAGCACCGGGCTCGGCGCCCTGAACCAGCGGATCTCCTCCGTCGTCACCGGAGATAGAGAAGTAGAGGGAGGCTTTATGGAGCTCAGCGGCCGCGAGCCATATCAATTCGAGCCGCTGGCTCAGGGCACTGAGTCAGCGCTGCCCGAGGCTGGCACTGCTGCTGAGGGATAGAGAGACAGGATGGGTCCAGTCTCTGAGTGGTGATGATAATATAGGCTAACGTTCAAAACAGTATGTTAGCTATGCTAACTAAGTGCTAATGTGAGAATAATTGTAACCTGAAAAACGCAATCCCACTCCAAACTCGCCACCAGGGGGGGGCGGTATGTCTGATAGTTTTATACCCAAACCCACGGGGCGTGTCTGTGAGACCATTACTGCTGTGACATAGGCAATACCTGTGACGTAGAGATGTACCACTCTCCACCAATCACAAAATTCAAATGCAGTAGCCACCATTCAACCCTAAGAGGGCAGCACTAAGACGTTTTTAGACCAAAAGGTGTAGAATTAAACAAGTTTACACCAAAATGTAAAAAAACTGAAAGACTGCATTGGTAAAGACCCATTTATACAGTTTAGAAGCAGAAAAAAGTTGTTTTGGGGTTTAGTTACTCTTTGAGCTGTGCAGCTGCCTCGTCTTCTCTCAGTCTCTCCCCTCCCTCTCCTGTTGCTCCTTCAATCATGAAACTGATCAATGATCAGCTGATTGGCTTTTCTGTCGCAGTCCTGTTTCTGTTTGTTTATCACGGACTTTTAGCAGATATAGGAAACCAGTGGGTGTCGCGCTAAACAACAGCAGCACGTTTAAGCTTGATAAACTGTTGTTAGAATTGATTTAATATTACTTTCTGATGTTTGCTGGAGCCACAGCCATAACAGCTGGTGGTCATGATATCGGTTTGGATATGTGGTGAGATGGAAACATGAAGATGAAACCAGGAGATGTTCTTACTGAATCATCAGAGCTCAACAGATGATGGAGAAACAGGTTTACCTTTTAGGTGACATGAATGAGTTGAAGGGAAGTTATAAACTGTTTCTGGAAGACAAATAACACCAGGATCATTTTTGAGCTGACAGCTGGTAACTGTGCAGGGGCGGCTCTAGAAAAGTTTTGCCCATGGACCAGGTAGGGCATTAACAGGAAAAGGGGGGCACAAATACATACTTCTCTTACTCTCATTTAAAATGTCTAGCTTTTAATAAATATTTATCTGAATCTTACAACCAATTGGATGTAGTGGTCATAAATCCTTTATCGTATACAGCAAATATTAAGTCTAATACAGTATCCTACTAAGCTATAGTACTTTTTCCTTCGGGAAGGTACCATCTGTGTAGTCTGCAGTTCTATCAAAGAAAGATGTTGAATCTATTTAATTATTATAGAAAAATAATTCATTTCTGTGCATTGTTTTACACATGCATTAAATTAAAGTTGATTAGGTGGATTAAGCATCATGAGGCGGAGGGTGGGGGGTGGTTCCTTATTCTTTTTGCTGGAAGTTGGCAACCCTACTGTCAGGTTACTAGGTCTTATCTTGCAGAAAGCTGGATAAGGTCTTGTTTTTAATTGTTATTGTCATTTATTTTAAAATGTGTGCAATATAACAGTTTCATGTTTAGTAAATGGCAGTGGACTGCAGAAGATTTTGTTTTCTAATTGTAAATCTAAATCTAATAAGAGTTCATTTTCTATTTTTCAATGGCAAAGATTCGTCAATAATAAAAAAAATTAGCTACCTGTTTAAGTTAATTTCCATTATGTCTTATTATTCTTTTGTATTTAGGTTCAGGAATTTAATAATCACAAAGCATCGAACAATCTCATTACCTCAATCACTATGTAGTTTATATTAGATATTTTTCAGGTTGAACAGCAGACAAAAGCCAGAAGAGGGCCCTATTTTTTAGGTTATTGTATATTGTTCGCATGTGTGTCAAGTTGTACAAGACTGTGTTGTAAAGGTAACAATATATTTCATTCATAAATTTAGTTTTATGCACTTAAAAGTATCGAAAGTGAAAATTGCATCGCAATCACAATATTTGTCAGAAAAACCGCAATTAGGTTCTTTGTCAAAATCGTGCACCCCTAACGTGTGTTAATTAAACCTCACCTCAACCTCCTCTTAAACACATTTGTAATTCCTTAATTAAGTATATCTTGTGATCATGAACAGTTTACTAAAAAAAAGTCAAATTCCCCCAACTTATTTTTTCACTGCCAATAGGTCTCCAAATGAGGAAAAGTACAGGTCTATCCGTATTGGCAACCCCACCTTCTCCACCAAGCTGCTGCCTGTCAAAGGAGCTGTGGAATGTCTCTTTGAGATGGGATTTGAGGAGGTAAATGAACACATAGCCTAAGGCACGTTTCCACTATCGAAACTTCAGGGTAATTTGGCCGGACCTTCACGGTATGCGCGTGTCTCCACCTCTCCGGGCTGCCCCGACAGGGCTGTTTTCATGGCCATTTCAGGAACCAACGGAGGACCAGTCTGGGGGTATGTACTTGGAAATGGCCCGGTAGAGTCACTGGGCGATAGCTGTGGTTAACTCGCGCTGATTGGTTGTAACTCAGAGGACGAAAATGGGCAGACGTTGCCAAACAACTGGCTTTGTAAAAGAGTTGGTGGAAGAGCAAGTTATAGCAAACAGAAACACGGCAACCATTCCTGCTTCTCCCATTCCATCTCTTGTTATGCTCTGCTGATGTGGGCCACTTTTGGCACTGATCAATGATTCTTCTCACTGTTGGAATGGTCGTGATATGCGGACGTCTTAGCAAATTACTTAAAGGGTAAAAATCTTGTTTTTCTCTGCTAAGAATATAAACCACTTGTTCAGAGGCAACCTGTGACAAAAAGAACTGTGAGAAAATGGTCACACAAAGCTGAAGAAGCCCTGCAGGGTTGTTTTGAGACCACAGACTGGATGACTCTTTGCCAAGCACATGGAGAGGACATCAATACCATGACTGAGTGTGTGACTGACTATGTAAACTTCTGTGTGGACAACATCATTACCACCAGAACAGTGAGATGCTTCCCTAATAACAATACCTGGATAACCAGTGACCTGATGGAACTGCTAAACAAGAAAAAAGAGCCCTCAGGGAGGGAGACAGGGAATTACTGAGGAGTATACAGAAGGAACGTAAGGTCAAAATCAAAAATTGCAAGGAGGCCTACAAGAAGAAGGTGGAGATCAAACTGTAGAGCAATATCAGAGATGCTTGGACAGGAATGAGAAAGATCACAGGCTTTAAGCTCAGGAAGAATTTGATTTTTCAACAGGTTCAGTTCAGCATCTTCCTCTCCTGTCCCGAGCTGAACAGACATCCCACCCTCCTCTGACCCACAGCTTTCCTGTCACACCTCGGCTGTTTTATCCTTCACCTCAGTCATGGACTCTTCTGATTCCACAAGGTTGTCTTCAACCAAGTCAGGAAATGACTTGGTTGAAGACAACCCCCCCTCCCACTTGTCTGTCACTAAAAGTCAAGTGAAGAGGCTGCTAGAGAGACTGAACCGGAACAACGCTGCAGGTTCAGCAAAATAATTAATTGTATGAGCTACAAGAACACTTAATTTCCTTCTGGGATCAATAAAGTATTTTTTTATTGAATTTTAATTTTGTATGGAGACGTGACTGGTGAGAGGATCGGCCCAACAGTTTTATGGAGGAAAGTCCGATGGAATTACCAGAAGTTCCAATTGTGGAAACGCGCCTATTGCTTCCATGTGGTTTTGGACTTTTAAAGCTGATGCTCCTGTTGTGCACCATAATGCCGGTTGATTTATTCAACTGTTTCCAGGCTGAGACCCACTTGGTCTTCCCCCAGTCTGCATCAGTGGAGCAGCTGAAGCTCATCAGGGAGTCTATTGCCGCAGAGCGGGATCTAAGGATGTGTGGTGGATATCCTGTTCAACCCACTTCTCAGCCTGTTGTGGCCTCAACATCAGCAACAGTGAACTCCGCTGCTGCTTCCAGCCCACCAGCAGCACCATCCACCCAACAGCCATCATCCCTGGTAGATGTGTTCACTATTTTTTGCATTGTTTTTAAGAGGAAAGCATGTGCATCTGTCTTTCATTTTCTGTGGGTTTCACTATCAAACTGAAAAGACTTTTGTTTGTTGTTATAATGATACATGAGCAACGTTTTCATGTTGTTGAGAATCCTCCAAGGCCACCATCTGAGATGCCTCTGTAGAGCGTTCTGGTTTAAGATTCCTAACCAATTATTACACAGTGAGACAGCCAAAAGTTTTAGCAGCAACACAAATGGGTTTACCAAATTGAGGCTTTATTTTTTTGTAATAATAATAATTAATTATTGTTATTAAATTTGCAAGCAGCCTCGAATGCCACTCACAGCTTAGCACCAGCCTGTGTGGCGTCCGTGGGCCTCACACACCTCAACCCTTTCACACAGTGAAAGGGTTGAGGTGTGTGCAGATCAGTTTATGCCTTTGTATATTGATGTATTTAAAAATTTGAATAGTCTGGATCTGAACATGTTGTCATCTAAAAATAAACAAAATCTACAAATTTAAATGTGCCTAAAGCTGAAATAAATAAACCTGACTCTGTATGCTGTATACTATGAGATATATAGTATCTGGCCTTGCCTCTGAGAACAGAAGGAGTGTTACTTAAAGAAGTGAAACATGTGCCTCATCAAGTGCAGCAGTCAAAACAAAGTCAGAATAACTAGATAGATAAAATTGAGCTGCTTATGTTGAATCACCGGTTGCTTGAGTTTTCATGCAGCTGCTGATGTTGGGCCGAGTGAGCAGGCAGCAGAGCTGATTGGTTCACATGGGCTGGAACAGTAGTCCAACCAGCAGCAGCTGAGACGGTGAGCCCAAAGTGCAACCAGTAAGACTGGTATGGCATAGTCAACTCTGTCAGGGAAGTACAAAAAGAAAGCATTGGTATAATGACCTTGAGTCTCAGTAGAGACCAGGTAAGTAGGTGAAAGAGAAAACATTAGACTTTTGAAGGCTTTTGACATGAAGAGCACTGACATAACCAAGGAGCTCACTCTGCCCTCTGTTAAACTGCTCTGCCCCATGCTTGCAGTCCCCATCCACTGCCCAAAAGCAGTGCTTGCACACTCAAGCAACACCATAAACAGCAGGGGGCAGTCAGATATAGCAGATAAGTTAAACGCTTTGTTGTCTTCCTGCTCACTAGGAGAGAGATGCAGCAGTCAGGTCAAATCAGGTTAAATGCACTGTGGTCAACTTTTATTAACTATTACACAATACTTTGTCTGTTAGTCTTTAGTCCGTCTAACCTAGTCTACTGTATATTTTAGCCTGTCATGTAAACACCCAATGTGCTATCTGGGTTGGTGGTGCAAAGCTGAGCCTTCAGCTTGAGACTGTGCTTTTTAGATTGTAGTCAGGAGGAGGGATTGGTTTGAAAAGTTGTGATTGGGGTAAAGATCTGCTGAAGGCTGCCAGTTGCTGCACTAACTGATTTGTAGTTAAGTGGATTGAAATAAATAGAAGGGATCCAGTAGTCTCTATTGCCTGTCACAATAACAAATTTTGCTGGACGATAAATTGCCCCTGACTTTATTCCAATAAACAATAATATTGTCATTTTGACAACTGGATGACATTTTAATATAAATTAACAAAACAACTGAAACAATAAAAAAAATGAGCTGTACAAAAGAATTACCTTTTTAAATAATCCCATGGCTCAGACAAGGAAAAACAGGAAAAACTATCAGTTAGGAGTTTTGTAAACAAAAAGTGCAAACTAAAAACAAACGGACTGTTTGAATAAAAAAGACATCCCACTTTACTCTGCCAAGACAGATATATGGAACATAATTGCCTTTTTTCATCTAGTCTCTTTGATAGCTCTCCTTCTCCTCAGTTAGAGTGATATTGACCAATCATTATGAATGACGTCACCAGTTATGACTATTTGGACTGGATGAACTGGCCAAATGCGAGTTCATCCACTTACCTATGAAAATACAGGAAGTAACACTACTGAGGGAACTCTGACAAGTGGATATATTTTTCCAATGAACTACAGTAAGGCAAAAGGATTGCAGAATTTATGGCTGTGAATGACCAACCGATCTGAATGACCAACTGATCTGTCGGGGATAATCTAGGGTTTTTTCTTTTTTGGGCCTTTGAAGCTGCTGGCGTCACGGTACGTCCACCCCTTGAAATACCGCATAGCTGACTGACCTGTCTAAACTAGTTCCTCACCTCTGGGGTTTGTTATCTGATCTGACTGCTGCTGACTTTACAACAGACATTTTGACTTTAGAGAATTTTCAGATGTTACTGCTTAGCCTTGGTTTTACACAGACTTCTCTAAAGCTGGGGACTCATTGCATGATTCTCTGTCTGATTTTTACATAGATTTCCAGTTAAGGAAAGCCTGCAATGGTTCTGAATTTGCTGTTCTCAGTTAGCTTGATGGTGTTTAGACCAGAGTCTGTGAGGCGACTCAACCCGACCTCAGTCTCAATAAACATGTTTGGATGCGGTACTGGACCAAATTAGTGTGGACTGACCCAGTTACAAATGGCAATGAAAAAGAGAGGCGGGGACACTGCAACAGCTGCTAGCCAATTTGGAAAAAAAACATTTTTTTTAAACTATACAACATTATTAACATCAATGCAAAACTGCACTAGGGGTAATACAACTAACAAATTACATTAATGTAGTTATAAAAAACGTGGATGTTTAGGAGTAAAACACAGTAAATGGTGAAGGACCTTATTGAAATAAACCAAATATTTCACTTAATGAACATAAAGGTAATGGAACTAAATTGAATGATTTGACAAAATATTTTCCGCATGGAATAAACCTATTTATTCTACATTTATAATGTTTATTTGTAGAGCTGGGTATCGATTTCAAATTTCAAGAACCGATTCAATAGCAATTCTCAAGAGTTAGAATCGATTATCACGATCCAATCCAATCTGTTCCAATTCGACACTGATATGGGTCAGGGCTATTAAAAAAATTTTTTTTGAGTTGTTACCTTATTTATATGCCTGTAATTCAATGACCCAACACTGAATGGGGTTACAGTTCACCGGGTGAAACTATTAAACTTATCAGACCTAAGCTTTAAAATGCCCGTCGGAACTTTTCCCTCCTATTCTATCTGTAAGACGGGGAAAAAAAGGTTAAATGATTAAATTGATTTTTGGACATCCAAATAGATTTTCAACACAGCACTATTTATTTCCATGAGCCGCTTAAACTTTATATTGTTGTCTGTTCAATTCAATTAAATAGTACTTACATAAATAAATGAAATCTGTCTGGCCATTTAGTTCGAAAGCCGGGCAGAAAGACGTTTGAGTCAGGGGTATAATCCCTGTCCAATATGATCAATGAAGAGATGGTTTGACTTTCCTCCTTCTTTCTCCGGTCTTTGGTCCTTCTTTGCATCTATGAAGCCTCATTTACAATTCCTCTTGGATTTGAGGTCGTTGTTCAGGTATTACTTGAGCTTTTGAGATGTTTCCAGCTGCTCCAAGTTGTAGAATAAATAAATAAAAGCACCTTGTTACCATGGTTATGCATCACAACGACAACATCACCATCTATCCAGGCACCAGTGTCAAAAACATTGCAATGCCTTTGTCGCATGAATAAACCTTTAGGGTCCCTATGTGTTGTTGGTAATGGTAGGATGTTTGGCTTTTAGGGCAAAACTTAAGCCAAGCATAATGGAATCTTGAATTTTCTCACTGATGGACAAATAAAGAAATTATTCTATTCTGTTCTGTTATGTGAAAAAATTGCTGATGGTGCATTTAACTTGGAGGTTTACCTCTGACATGGAAGAATAAAAAAAAGATTCTGATGCTGTTTTTTTTGTCTGTCAGAAGAGCAGCATGAGCTTCTTTGTGACGCTTCAGTCCAACTTTCAACATGTGATGCAGTATGAGAACCCTGAGCTGCAGCTGAAAGCCAGAAGCTTTATTCCTTACCAACAGCTGTTATCTGCTTCTCAACACAAACTGACGGAGCTCAAAGAGGCTGACCAAGGTGAGATCATACCTGTGCTTTTACCTAACCTGCTCACTTCTCAATTTAGAGAATCAGAGGAAGCTCATTTTGTTGTCCCTTTATGTAGACTGTAAGCTTGGAATAGAAGAGTGCTTGGTGCTGGAGCTGCTCAGGTGGTTCAAGAAGGACTTCTTCTCCTGGGTGGACTGTTTGCCATGCAGCCAGTGTGGAGGTCCCACCAAACATGGTCAGGCCCTCAGTCCCACAGCTGAGGAACTCCGCTGGGGAGCTCAGAATGTGGAGAACCACTATTGTCAGAGCTGCCGGCTCTCCACGAGATTCCCCAGGTGTGTGTTGATAAGATAACTTTTTAATAGTTCTAAGGTAAGGACTGACATTCAAACTAGAACTTGGATTGAGATTCAGTTGGACATAAGGAGTTGTGTAAGTGAATTGTCATCCTGTCAGAGATGCACAATCTACTAATAGCATTTTTTATTATTATTGCTGATTTGTAAAACTATATCTATAAAAATCTAAATATCATATTTATAATTCTTTGGATCAACAACATTTCACACAAACATGGTTTCATTTGTCAGCTATTCTTTGCATTGCGTTAATAGATTAAAACACTACACTCTTCCACTATTTCACAGGCTTTGCACCTTTTATTATTTCATCATATTGATCTGTAACAATATCCTCTGTAAAATGATTTCATTATTTTATGAACATTTGTGAGGTTTCTGTTCTTTTATTGCTGTCAACATTAGGTATAACCACCCTGAAAAACTTTTAGAAACCAGGAGGGGGCGGTGTGGAGAGTGGGCCAACTGTTTTACTCTGTGCTGCAGATCTGTGGGCCTTGAGGCCAGGTACATCTGGGACAGTACAGGTACCTCCATGTCCAGTAGATTTTACATTTGATCTGTAACATATTATTTAGCATTATTCTGCTGAGTGTCATGCTAATCACATTTCTCAGTGTTTTTACTGCATTTCTACCAGAAAACAGTTTTTAACTGAACAGAACTTTTGAGTTTTAGATTTTACTGCATCTTGCATAAGAACTTCTATTAGAAACTTCCTGTAATTTGTTCCTACTTGGTCTGCAACTGAAGCTCCATCCTGGATGCAATATGTAAAGAATTGAATATAAAAGCAGTGCTTGTCTTGTTGCAGACCATGTATGGACAGAGGTCTACTCTGTGTCTCAGAATCGTTGGCTGCACTGTGATTCGTGTGAGAACGCCTGTGATAAGCCGCTGCTGTACGAAGTCGGCTGGGGAAAGAAACTGGCGTACGTTCTGGCTTTCTCCAAGGACCAGGTCAGACCAATACACAGAAAGCAGCTTCTACTTTACCATTACCATTACCTTAGAGCATCAGCACTGATCAGGCAATCTATAATCCAAGTCATTTTGTGATCCCAGCTTCTGGTCTGAGCTCTAAAGTTAACATAATGCTAGTAAAGGAAAAACGCAAATAAATGTGGCTATAGTATAGTTTATCACCATCAATGTGTGAATGAGTAAACGACTGAATGTAGTGTAAAGTGTTTAAAACAGAATTAAGAATAATATATGTATACCAGAAAAGTTGCATTTCCTGCGAAAATGCAGTGTGAATGCTGCAAGCTATATTTAGTTGCAGAAAATAACTGAAGTATTTTGAAATCAACTGCAGAAGACTTGCTGAAGTGTGAGAAGAAGAATCAGCAGAAAAAAGTAAGTCTTTCAACCCTACCACATAGCAAAACTGTCAAAATTAGCTAAAATGACAGTGTTACCTAAAATGAGCTATTTATAATATTAGTTAGAATGCTAGTGGTACCATGTTGGGAAACACTAACATTACGGTTAATAAAACTTAACCCATTCAGTAAATTAAAATAAGCTATAACACTAATATTCCTTAAAATTAGCTCAAAGGCTAGTGTTAGCTAAAATGTTAGTGGTAATTTGTTGGCGAACAATAACATGGCAGTAAATATTAACATAATCCATTCAGCATGTTTACTTTAGCTGTTAGGTCAAATTTAGCCAAAATACTGATATTTGTACTGATATTTGTAATACTGAAATGTTAATGTTAGCTAAAATGCTAGTAGTAGCATGTTGGCAAACAGTAACATTAGCTCAATCCATTGAATAAGTTAAATTCTTCCTACACTGCAAATGTTAGCTAAAATTAGCGTAAATGTTAATGCTAGCTTAAATTTTAGGGTTTTATTAAAAGCTAGAGATAGCATGTTTGCAAACACTAATATTGTTGGTTAACAGTAACTCAATTTGTTCATTATGTTAATTTTAGCTGTTAAATCAGAATGAGCAAAAATTCCAATATTATCTTAAATTAGCTACATTGCTATGGTTAGTTAAAACACTATTGGTAGCATGATGGCAAACATTAACATATTGGTTTACAATAACTTAATCCAATCAGTACGTTAAAATCTACCTAGAAACCAAATGATGGGTAAAACTAGCTAAAATGCTAATGTTAGCTTAAATGCCAGAGATAGCATGTTGGCAAACACTAACATGTTGGTTAACTGTATCTCAATCCATTCAGTATGTTAACTTTAGCTATTAAGTCAAAATTAGCTAAAATGCTAACTTTAGCTTAAATGCTAGTGTTACTATAATGGATAACAATAGCAAGTTAGCTAACAATATCTTACTCCATTTATAATGCCTACGATTGCCTAAAAATATAAGTCTGTGTAACTGCCCTTAAAAATTATTCACCGTTTTCCAGGTGTTGCAACGGTAAAATGGCCGCTGTTGCCTGCCTAGTACCTATGAGACTGCATTGATCATCATATTTCACAGAGTAATCAGAAGTCCTGGTGAACTAATTTGTATTAAATCTGCAAGTTGTTTGGAAAATATAATGGCCATTGAAATTATTCTTTCACTGTAAGTGTCAGCAGGCTTTGATGAAGAATCATGGTTCGTTTCATGTGTGTACCTCAATCTGTCTAGGAGCAGTGATTTTTGTAAAAATTAGCATGGTTTTGCCATTTTTGAATCTAAGCGAAGAGCAGATTTGCTACTCTCAAACAAATAAAACTTATGGAGAAATGGTAACTGGTATCAAAAAAGTTGTTGAATCATGAGCGTCAGGAAGGTCTGAAGTTATATTGGCACTAGGCTCATGTTTCTACGTCACGTCGTTTATGAGATATGACTTTACGAATATAGGTCAGAATCGAGATGACCTACTCTGAATTTTTGCTCATTCCCAATGCATTGCCCTATTCACTCTTGGGTGATGCCAAGTTGCTTCGGGTCGATTTGCCAAAAAACTCTAACTGTCACATCAATGTTGGTCACATTTCCAGAATCCAAAATGAGAAACCTACGTTTTGATATATAGTATGTGCAGAAAGAGTGAAATATGAGCGAGTGAGCAGAAGTTGTTCGTGGAACTTCAGAAAAGTGGAAAATTGTAATTCAACTAGAGTGGGCAACTCTAGCTTATTTCCCTAGTGACCATGGCGACAAATGTATTTTCAGAAATCTGATCATAATGCGACCAAAAACTTGTTGAAGGATCGTATGAAAACGGTACAAGTTATGAAGAAGCAGAGACGTACAGTAATAGCTGAAGGATATCGCTACATTTTAAGATTTGAATGGTGTTTCTAAGTGGAAGTGTGTGAAAGTAGTTAGGTTTGCAAAACAGACTAGATTTAGCGGAATTTTTTAGGTTTTCCATTCATTTCAACGGGAGCAAAAAATGCATAAAAAGTTTTATATTATAAAAGGTATGAAAGTTATGAATACCATAAGATATAGCTGGAAATTGCCTACAGCATTCACACAATTAAGTACTGTGTAGTTATTAAAAATAAAATGGCATACTCTGATTTGAATCTGCAACTGAGTAGGATAATTAAAAAAAATATTTACAGAATGTGCATGGGTTGTTGTGCATTAAAAACTATATATATTATTTACAAGAGGTTAAAAAATATATAAACTAAAAAACGTGCAAATAACAGCAGCAGAATTGTTACTTGAAGTGAGATAAACAGTGCAAATTGCAGGAGTGTAAACACTATTGGGTTTGTTGGGAGCAGTTCTGGCTGCAGAGTCTTAACAGCTGCTGGGAAGAAGGACCTGTGAAAACCCTCCTTCATCCACCTAGGATGCAGCAGTCTGTAGCTGAAGGAGCTCTGCAGTTCAGCAACATCTTCATGCATGGGGTGGGAGACTCTGTCCATCAGTCATGTTATTTTGGCCAGAGTCCTTTTGTCTCCCACCACCTGCACTTGATCCAGGGGGCGCTCTAGAATAGAGCCGGCCTTCCTGATGAGCTTATCCAACCTCATCCTCTCAGCTGTAGATAAACTGCTGCTCCAACACACTATGGCAAAAAAAGATGGCTGATTCTACCACAGAGTCAAAGCCACTGGGTTTTGGAGTCCTTTGGACTAGATAAAGGTTTATACAAGTACAAACTATTTACCATACCCCTTCTGGGCTGGAAATGCCGCTGAGGACAGCAATGTTTAGGTTTTCCCTCCAGGAACTGTTGCCCATGCAACCCAAACCTCTGACAGCAGAAGGATGGGGGCATGCTTTCAGGAAAATAAGAGCATACAATGGTCTTACTAGTGCACTTACATCTGTGTTACAATTCCTAGCAAGGTATTTTTTTGTGTATTATTAGAGAGACACTGATCACAGGTTTTGTGTATTATTAGAGAGACACTGATCACAGGTTTTGTGTATTATTAGAGAGACCCCGATCGCAGGTTTGGCCCCATTTTCTCAACCCTGGTGTTTGTTAAAGCAGCATAGAGTTTAACGCGATTCAAAATTCTTGTGGTCTGGTGCCTCTCTCCAGCGGTCATCAGGCGAGTAGCGGGGTACACCCTGGACAGGTTACCAGTCCATCACAGGAGATGAAGAGATTAATTCATTTCACTTTATTATGCGTTTATCAATATATTGAGATTTGAGTGGATAAAACAAATATCCCTCTCTCACATAAAAAAACAAATGCTTTTTTTTTTCTACAGGTGGTTGATGTAACGTGGAGATATTCCTGCAAACATTCAGAGGTTTTGTCGAGGCGAACCAGGGTCCAGGAGAGTTGGCTGCTACACACCATAAATGGGCTTAATGCTGCTGTGAGTCCCAACAGTTTTTTAACTGCTTTATGGAATGAATTGATGTGGTGGCATGGTCGTTAAAAACCTAAAAACTTGTATTTGGTCTCCAACAATGCAGCGACAGCAGTCCTTGAGTCCAGACAGGAAGAGAGAACTGACAGAGAGGCTGCTTGTTGAGCTAGTCGAGTTCATTTCTCCCAAGAAACCCAACTCTGGAGAACTGGGGGGCCGAAACTCCGGTTCTTTGGCCTGGAGGATGGCACGTGGGGAAACCAGAGCGGCTGATACAAAAGCATCCTTGCAGGTAGAGTCAATTACATATGGATTAATTATAGTGTCCTCCAGACTAGACATATGCATTTCGACAATGAGCGGTTAGATCAAAGTTGCAGATTGCATCTGCGGGCATGGACAAGAGTTTAAAGACCAATTTTACTCCATCAGTTTTTAATAGGGGCAATTTGCTATATGCTGTTAACGTATTTTGTACTTTTTCTAGTACCACTTACTACTCAAAGCAATTTACACTAGAGCCTTGGGGTGTAACAAGATTTCGTTGTACAAGATCTTGCCATATTAAAATAGCACTGCCATCTTGTGACTGCTAGCCAGCTATGGTCATCAAGGCTTAGCCTGATGAAGTTGTAATAGAAGACGCCCCAACTACTCTTAAATAATTTGTTTGTCGCCTTTTATCATTCCTACTGGAATCCAAAATGTTGCCAGACTGTCAAACAAGACACTAACAATATGAAAGCCTCGCAAGTTGTCCAGATGCTGAAGGTGGCAGAAAGCATCGCTAAAACCACCAATGGCTGGACGTCTAGTGGTTAGAGAGCACCCTATCAGTAGCAACACTGAAATTGTAAATGTGGTACTGCAGACTGTGACCATAAAACTGAAGGTTTAAAAAGAAATCAGAAAAAGAAAGACATCAGTTTGTTGCAAAATCAATTTTGCTTTTAATCAATTTGTTTTCTTTAAAGTAATATTAAAATCTTGTCCTGTCTTGTTCTCCTTAACTCAATATCGTGTCTCGTCTTATAAGTGTTATGTATCATTACAACCCTACTAAAGCCACATTCGCACATTCATATACAGATACACAGATTGGTAGGCAATTTGGGGTTTTGATGCCTTGTCTAGGGGCACATCGATACATGATAGGAAAGAAAACTCGAATCAAACCAAATCATTTTTCCAATTTGAAGAAAACTACTGTTCTTATTGTGCCGCCGTCGCCCATTGATTTGCATTGAGTCCTAAATTATGTCGAGTGATCAGGCAAGAGTGCATCAATTGAAAATGTATTTAATCAAACTGATGTGCACCATTTTAGCCCTATTACAAGATGATGTGCATCATTTCAGGGGTCACCTGAACTACATTCCAATATTTCCCAATGGGTTGTTTTATCAGAGCTTTGTGACTGGCGAAGTTAGACTGAATGTGTGTTTTTGTCCATGCATGTGTTTGTTTCAGGCCGAAGCTTTTGTATTTACTCCGACTGAGGAAGAAAAGAAGGCTCGGTTGCTTCACGTGCGCTACAGTGCCCCCAAGGACCAGTACTGCCGCGTGTCCAGCTCCTCTAAAATAATCCCAAACTGGGACCGGTGTGTGTGGACAAAGGAGGGCGTCTTCAGAAAAGTGGAGAATGACTGGAAGATGGTGTTTATTATTCTTGGAATACCCCAAAAAAAAGATAAAATTTATGCTTGCTTTTCAGTAAATTTTAAATAATTGTGGGTCCATTTAAAAAAAAATTGTGCAGCCTATTAAGTCTGTCTCATTTTCAGACTCTTAAAATTAAATAATTTCATTATGCTACTAATGGTAAATGTGGGTTAAGCTGTCCTTTGATTATTTATGCAGTAATTTGGTAAGCATTTATTTGAAAACCTTTTACTTTTGCATTAAACCTAAAGTTTGAAAATAAGATCAAAATACGTACACATAATTTGGATTCTCGAGATAGTTGCCAGTAAACCTTTATTATTAGCACTTCTTAAGGGTCGTACGTCATTAAGCCTGAGTTCTGAGCAGTGTACAGTATACAGTTTGTGGCTGTGATTGTGTTTGATTGAATTTCTTTCTTTAGGTTTACATCGCACGGACAGAAGGCTCTTCTGTTGGCAGAATAAGCTGGAGGTTTGACTTTGCCCCAGCTGGGTTTAAGATCCATTCAGTCTCCATCATGGCCAATAGCCAAACCTTCCAGTCTGGAAAAGTGTGTTGGAGCTTGCAGTCGGGGCAGACAACAACTGAGTTTTCTGGCGGTAAATCTATGTGCTATACCTTAGGGAGAATATCATTTTGTATCATCTGATTTTTGTCTGATCTCTAACTCCTGTTTTTCAACCCTCAGATGGACGGCTCCAGTCGTTCCCCAGTCTGTCTGGATGTTCAGAGCTAATTGTGGCAGCAGAACTCAGCGGGGGAGATGGGGACACCTCATGGCAGCACTCTCAGCTTTTCAGACAAGGCCTGAATGAACAGGAGTCTTCATTTGAAGTCATTATCCAACTACAAAATGCATAATCTTAGTTTTTACTTTAAATGTGACCTTTTTCACTTTTATTCTCCTGTATGGTTTGGAACTAAATGAACTTGTAGTTTAACATTGTCGGAGAGAAGAGTGCAATATTGTAACAGGTCTGTGTAACAGATGAATGGATGGATATAGATGTTGCTTATTTTTCAGTTTACTTTGGTTTGGGTCATTACCTCATCAGAGAGATACAAATGTAATCAGAAGCCAATACCGTTTTGGAATATTTGCTTCCAATTTAAATATATATTTGCAATTTCTGGTCCAAGGACAAACCCATCACAGCTCTGTAGATTTCCTGTCATTAATAAAAGTCTTATTTGCAGTGTTTTGTAATTATTTACATCATTTCATGCTGACCAGCAGTTTTAGTTGCAAAATGTAGGTGAGAGGATTAGAAAAAATATTGCGGTACAATAAAGATATATTTAAGGCTGTCGGCACCGATGTACAATAGGACAGCATCACTTTCTTCCTTCGTCAATTTTACTTCCCCAAAGTAGAAAAACCGCAGAAGTCGGGTAATCATTGTATAAACATAAGCTGGGCTTTTTGCCGCCATCTTGCGTTAAGAAAAGAGCAAATAACATAAACAAACAGTTCCCATTGGTTAAAATACCGGTGACTTTGAAAAGCAAGCATCTGATTGGTTAGTTTTTCTACAAAACGATTTGTCGTCTGTGTTGCAGATGGCGGAGCCGGACATCGGGCGCTGCTCTTAGCTAAAATGCTTTTTTGTTATTAAATGAAACAGATATTTAATGAACTCCTTTCCAGAGGGTTTCAGTTAAGCTAATATTTTATCGCGTGTTTATGAAATTTGAAACCTATGTAAGTCGTTTGTTTTGTACAGTATTTATTATTATTGAGCCTTGAGCCCGGTTAGCATCTTTGTTGGAAGTTTAGGCCTACGGTGCCACCGCTGGTCGATTTTAACAATAGCTAGGATACGCTACGCTTTTCTGCATGTTTTGATTCATTCCTGGGATTGGGTTCAAGCTGCAGAAGAAAAGAATATGGGTGGTATACACGTTTTTGTATCTTTTAGCATGTAAGACGCTTGCAAAGTTGATGAGCTTTTAATTTGACTGGAGCTGAAGACATTTTGCGAGCTGCATCATAAACAAATTAAGGATCACAAAGGAGGATGTCCAACGGCGCTGCAGGAAACGGGGGACTTGCTTGGATGGTAAGTTAGTATAGGATGCAATCAACGTACAAACTTGGATTTTTTAATAGTTCTTTTGTGTCTTTCTATGCTTAGAAGTTTTACTATGACACAAAGCTGGCTCGGTCTGAGCTGAGAATCGCGTTTAAATGTCCCAGCCAGTCCGTAGGATTCTGCCACTTTCCCCAACACGGCTTCTGTTTCGGTTTAAAGGTCCGACCTGCTCCCCATAGACTGGAGTCGGGCAACATTAAATACCCTGGACTGGTTGTTGCCGAGTTAATTACAAACATAACCCAAGTGTAGTAGAGGCAATGAGGACAGCGAGGCTGGAAGTTAGGTTCCGATTCGCCACTGGAGTAAAAGGCTTTTTCACTGCCTTCTGGGTCTGGACTGTATTTGAATCATATTTCGCATCAGTACAACCTCTAAACGATTCTACGCTTGATGGCAGGTTCTTTCAGGCATAGTTGGTTTTTGTGAGACTTTTAATCGTTCAGAAAACACTAAGAACAATATTTATTTGACATGTAGGTCACTTTCGATGAGGTCCTGTCTGAAAAACCTAAAGAACTGGATCATTGTGAGATAAAGACTGATTCATTTAAGCAAATCCGTCCCAAACTAAATTCAGATAGTCCTCGAGTTGCAGTATGTCATATGTGAAAGCTTAGTTTGTTTTAAATAATGCAAATATTGATTTTGATTGAAACTTTTACTGTACATATAAAAATAAATATATGAGCCTTTCAAAGCAGCAAGACCGTCCTGGATTTTGGTTCTTTGTGTATGGATGTGTGCGTCTGTGTGTGTTGGTTGTCTGGTGTGTCTCCGTTATAAACTGGCGACCTGTCCACGGTGTACCCGCTTCTTGCCCTACGACTACTGAGAAATGGGTACCAGCCACAATTCTGCAAGGATTGGTGGGTATTCAGAATGGATGGATGGATTTTGAGGCTCTTGTTGCTAAGTTACTCACTTTTGATGGGATCCAGTATTATATCTCCAGCAATATAACTTACAATTCCTATTGTAATGTTTTATACTTTAAAAATGTAAATGTGAATTCTTAATTGTTCCATTGGGAAAGGAATCTTTAATATAAGTTGCTTTTTTAGGAAAGAATTATTACAGGCTGCAAACAGGACTTATTGGGAGGTTTTGCCAACAAAAGGCATTGAAGACACGTATTTAAAAAGAAAACACGTTAAGATGTTTCCCAAATCACAAACAGCATTTAAAAACCGTTGTAGGGAGTAAAAAAAAAACCAAGTTCTGAGCAGTTCAGGAATTTTAGATTTTAATCAAGAACAATCTCAAGATAGTCACGATTCCTTAATAGTAGTGAAGCTGGCCTTAATACAAGTGCTGGACTGGATACTACATTTAGTGTCTCTTGTTGAGAGTTGTATTATTGTTGATTTATTTAAATCTCATTAGTGAAACAGGATATGTGGTCCTATATGACCTTTGTTTTTGTTATATAAACAATGTTTACATTGATGCTATTGCTTTTAATCTATGCAATAGTTGAAACAGTCAGTGTTATATGTGCTCCATCATGTAGCACCTAACCACAGATGTATATTTAAACTCCTATTTTCTACTCGGTGCTGGTTTCAAATCATCCTCTCTATACTGAAATTTAGCTGACCTGACATCAGTTGGTCAATGGAACGGAAGGGAATCATTGTTGTGTTAACAATGACCTTAGTGTGAATGAAATTAGGCAGAGGATTTCTATAGCTGTCTGGATCATCAATCACTATGCCTGTTACTTATTTTTCATAAGATTAGCCTCCACTGGGAAATTCCAATCAGGTTATTTTATTTGAATTTTTTTCATATCCAGAAAGACAAAACAAACTGTCTGCAAAATGTTGTTTTTTCCACAAGACAGACATGCATAATCAAAATGGAACATTCATCACAACCTGCTTGAAAAAATGCCATCAATCCAAGCCCATACCTGCTTAGTTGTGAAGCGTCTGTTGGGGGCTGGTGGCTATCTCCAGCGTTTTTTGGATGAGAGTTGGGGGACACCATGGACAGAAAGCCGGTCCACCAAAGGGCAACACTCACTTCTATGGGCAATATTCAGTTCAAAAATACTTTATTTTTCCCAAAGGTAAATTAAATGTTGTCGTAACTCATGTCATCCAAGTAACTTCAAAGAGTTGTGGCTGTTGATGCTCTGGGCAGGAAGGACCTCCAGTAGCACTCAGTATTGCAACAAATCTAAAGAGGCCTCTGACTCTTATTTGCTGTTATTTCGACTGTTAAGTTTGTGTTCTCTGTGTTTTTCTCTCCATAGAAGCTATACCTGGTCTGGTATCCTGCTTAGCTGCAATGCCCTGTTGGACGGGGGGCTTCCCAGTAACTGAGCATCCCCCGTGTCCTGTTATCAACTTTTTACTTCATTTAATATAGAAATTACTCTTACATCAGTTCTTTTGTTCTTTCTGTTTCTGCTCTGTCTTCTTGAACCCCCAGACGGTTGTGGCAGATGGGCACTCGTACTGACTGGAGGTTTCTTCCTGTTAAATGGGAGTTTTTCCTCTCCACTGTCGCCACATGCTTCCTCAGTATGAGGGATTGCTGTGGTTGGAGTCTGCATCAATGGGGTGTAACTGCCAGTCAGTGACTTGATGCAATCTGCTGGGATTCTTTAAATAGAAAACTAAATAAAACTTTCACTGCTAATCCACCCAAATTGTTTTTGCCGCTCTTCTTTAAATCGGTCTTGGTGTATTGTTAGAAAGCGGGGCAGAGAAAAACCAATTAACCTAAAAGGCTTTTTTTTTTTTTTACTTTGAGGAAGCAGTAGTACTGGCAGACTCCATACAGAGTGACCCTGTTCAGGATTTTAACCCAAGAACAAAAACTGCTCCACTGTCTGGCCTCCTTGAAAAGGCTACTTTCAATAAATAGTGATCACTTGGAATTCCTGTAGATGGTTAACAAAGTTATTTTCTACCCCTATTTTAGTGTGTTCTTCTTTTTAAGAAACATATACAGTATATATTTCAGTATTTTCTGTCCTTAACAGGAGGCGGCTAATGGCAGAGGTGATATTGGAAAGATGGAAGGGGGGAAGAAAGACAAGGCAGGCTCCAAGCTGTCTGTGGAGCGAGTCTACCAGAAGAAGACTCCTCTAGAGCACATCCTTCTGCGTCCAGACACCTATGTTGGTTCACTGGAGCCTGTCACTCAGGTACGTTGGTGGTACACTGCTGTGTTACTGGTTTTCAGGGTTAAGCTAGTCACCGGCTCCAAACCAACCAGTGACCTGAGAAAATTATCAATAAATGAAAAGGGTTGCAGTGTGTGATTGGATTCCTCCCCCTGTCCTTTTTTCTTTTCTTCACTGAGTTACAAAATCTTTAGTATATCCCAAACTAATCTACACACACCATTTGTTTATTTTTATATGTCACAATATTTCTTGTAATCTTTATGACAATTAAAGCTTCTTTTTTTGCTAAAGCACATCAATGTGTGATGCTGTCCAATCAAAAACAAGCAAAGGACGGTACTAGGATGCGGATATTCCTTTCATGGCACTCAGACTTATGTCTCAGGTCCATTTGTCAGTTTTAAATAGTAAAACCTAATCCTGACCAACATTCACACAGACCAGCGGATAAATACAACGAAATAAAAAGAAACGAGCGGCATGACAAACGGGGTTATTTTTAAATATAATAATAAATGTAAATCCAATGTGTGCTCATAACTTTATTAGCATTTTCATATCATCACGCCAACACATAACATGAGTTCCTCTTTACTGCCTAACGCTGTCTGGTTGCTATGGTAACATTCAAGTATGCCTTTAAAAAAAGTTTTTACCACAAAAACAAATATGAAGTGCATGAAAAATACAACTGACCACAACGCTGAGTCAGTGGGAGCCACCTAGCGGTTTTTCTATAACGAGACGGTCCTGGGGCAGTTTTAAAGGCTTCATTGCCTCTTTAGAAAGCCGGTTGCTGCATATTATACAGAGCAGGGGCTCAGTGGGTGGAAATTGTCTGTCGTGATAAATCGATATTTTAAATAGGACTTCTGGTATTGTCTGTTAAATGTAGCTTTTCTTTCTTGGAAGTCGTAGGCTCTTCTGTCTCTTCACTGGACCTTTTCCTTTTCGCAGAGATACTTTTCAGAGACCTCTGTTTTTAATCATTCTGCTAGTTTGTAGGTTTGTTTTTTTGCAGTGACATGACCTGATGGAGTCAAGTGTCTTGACATGCATCAAGAGAGCGTTATAGCCAGATGTAAAGGCGAGAATCCGGTTATTTTTTTTTTTAATAAAAGAAAACATAGTTTAGACTCAGATAATAAATAAATCGGAAATACCGTAAGTTATTTATTCTTTCTGTGCGGTCCGTTTCGGGGGTTGGGGACCTCTGGAATACAGGACTTATCTAGAACCTCTAGACTGTCCATCACAGTCACTGGATCAGTTGATTATCTGAGCTGTGCCTTTAGAGCAGCTAAAAACCAAAATAAAAGTTCCTTTGTTAGTTGTCTAAAATGGGTGGGAAGTTGGTGCTGCTGCCAGAGTGTTTTCTGTGACTTCCAATCCTGACCTCCTTTTTGCTTTCTATTAATTTAATCTTTAAACTCTTTCAGCAAATGTGGGTGTTGGATGAAGATATTGGGATGAACCAGAGAGAAATCACCTATGTTCCTGGGCTGTACAAAATCTTTGATGAAATTCTTGGTAAGTGAATCTGAGCTTTTGTTGGGGGTTATTCCCCCCCAAACTAAGATAGTCTGTTTAATTGCCAGCTTTAAGCTAGTCTGTCATTTATTTGCACAGCTCAACAACAGGAATGTGGGAATAGATGCTGGTGGTATTTGCTCTGTCTGAGCTCATCTCCATGTGCCTGAGTACACGTGCACAGAGAGGCTTCAGGTGTCATGTTTAAGTTCACACCTGAGACCTGGTAACACTAATGAGTCACATGACACCAATGAGGGAAAATGGCTAATTGGGCACAATTTGGACGTTCTCCCTTGAGGCTATTCTCACTTTTATTGCCAGCGGTTTAGACATCATTTTCCTTTGGGATTTTTTGTTGTAGTTAAATATCTAAATGTTACAAACTCTCTCTAATGGTGAAGCAGTAATAATACGGTTTCACGGTGTAAACGCTGTAGAATCATGCGATTGGGATATTTTTAATAAATACTGCAAATATCAGTTATCAGTAGGGGTGTAATGGTACTTATAATCTGGTACTTATGTGTGTGTATATAGATATATATATGGTTCGGTACGCAGATGTACTGAACAAATCCAGCTGTTTTCTACCTGAACACATGTCAAATGTTTATGTGCTGAACAGTTAAAATGCAGTTCTCATGAAAAAGTGACACCGAAACAAAAAGGACTTCCAGCTATCTCTAAACTCTGCTGTTTGGGAACATTAATGGTTTCTCATTCAGCTACAGTAGAAATAGAAAGTTGGACAGAACCAGAACTTTGTCAGCGAATGCATCTTTCAACAGCAATCAGGTCCATAAAACACTCTGCACTGAACTGAATTACTCACCTGAAACAATGTCAAGCTGAATGAAAACATCACTGACACTACAGAAAAAAACCAATTAACGTCCACATGGCTACCAGTAGCATCCAATCACTCCAAACTCCTTATTTTGTATAAAACACAAATCGGGGAAATCCCCATTGATGAGAAGGGAATTTCCCAAAAGCTGACCATGCTTGCATTCAAGCACAGCTGGAAAACTTGACAATCAAAATATCAAAACTTAAGATTGATTTAAGCATGTTTTCTACTCTGGCTATGTCTGCTTGAACTATTTTATTTATATTATTAATATTCTATCTATCTATCTATCTATCTATCTATCTATCTATCTATCTATCTATCTATCTATCTATCTATCTATCTATCTATCTATCTATCTATCTATCTATCTATCTATCTATCTATCTATCTATCTATCTATCTATCTATCTATCTATCTATCTATCTATCTATCTATCTATCTATCTATCTATCTATCTATCTATCTATCTATCTATCTATCTATCTATCTATCTATCTATCTATCTATCTATCTATCTATCTATATATCTATCTATCTATCTATCTATCTATCTATCTATCTATCTATCTATCTATCTATCTATCTATCTATCTATCTATCTATCTATCTATCTATCGATATAGATATAGATATAGATATAGATCTATAGAGAGAGAGAGAGATATATATATATAGATAGATAGATATATCACACATACAGGAATTGAAAAGAAGGAATCTAGGGAAAATGGTTGTTTAATGCTGATCAAAGTTTTATAAAAAGCAATGCCTTTATCTTTCTTGATCAAATTGTGCTGGAAACGTACCAAACCGTGTTTTTATGTACCGTTACACTCCTAGTTGCAATAAATCCATGTTTTCCTCTTTTCCCCCTTATCTTGTTCTTCTGTCATCAAAATGCTTCCAACAGTCTCTGGAACTTTTGACATTTTGGACACTAACCCCTGTGTCAGCTGTAGGCATCTGCTGTAGTCATTCCCCATCCAAAAGGCTGAATCTACTTGCTGTCCTTGAATTTACGATATTTAGAATCTAATGGCCAACAAATATGGCCTTGTATTCCAAATATTCTTTGGCTTTATTTATTTTAAACATTGACACTGTAATGAGGGTATATTTTCTCTATAAAGTGCAGCCCTACACCGAACCAAAATCAGCAATGCTATTTCAACCACTTATGTTGCGACAGGTTTCATATAGATATTTCAGTCTTAAACAGTTGGTTGCATTGTTCTCAGCCCTCTGTGACTCTTAAGTCTCTTGTTTTTTTTCTCTAACAGTCAATGCAGCAGACAACAAACAAAGGGACAAGAACATGACTACCATCAAGGTCACAATTGACCCGTAAGTATCGTCAGTTCTTATTTTATCAGTGCCAATGGCTTTGTCTATATGAGTGTGACAACAAGGGGGATATTTAAGCTCTTTGTTAAAGGAAAACTAAGTCCTGACATCTGTCAGTCAGCTGTGATCGCTTGGCTTGGCCAGTAACAGTAATAACTGTCACTGCACAGCTTGCCAGGTGTATCCTCATCCAACTGTTGAGCTGCTAGTTGAATAATCTTATTAATTCTGCCTCACCCTGTTCTCTGCTGCTGATGTGGTTACACAGAGATGATAATGCTTCTTTTCTACTTTTTCTAGCCTGCATGATTGATGTGTACACTAAGGGCATGTTCACACTGCAGGGCTCAATGCTCAATTGTTATTTTTCTTTTGTATTGAATCCATTTTTTTGTGTGTGTGGTTGTTACCACTATAACTAAAATGCAAAAACAAACACACTCACGGCCGTTCACAGTTCATGGCCCTAAAGCAGCCGGAGAAGAAAAGGCGTCACACTAGGGGTCTAAATCAGTGGTCCCCAACCTTTTTTTCGCCACGACCGGTTTAATATCAGACAATATTTTCACAGACCGGCCTTTAAGGTGTGGCGGATAAATGATAATGGACGGTATAAAAATGGGGTATTTTTAAAATTATAACAATACATGTAAATCCAATGTATATTCGCAGCATTATTAAAAGCATCCTCCTAATATTGAGCAGACAACATAATACGAGTAACATACACTCAGCCTCCTAACGCTCTCTGGTCGCCATGGTAACATTTAAACATACCTTTAATAATTCATGATTTACCACATAAACAAATGCAAAGTGCATGATAAATGTAACGGACCACAACGCTGAATCATCGAGAGCCTTGGTCCTTTTCCCCTTTCCAAAGAAACGATCGAGAGACATTTGTTTTTTTATCCATCTTGCTAGCTTGTGGGATTGATTTTAGTGGTGACTATCACGTGACCAATACAAGCCTCTTGACGTGTCAAGACTGAGCTATGTAACGAGGATATCCGGTCATTTTTCAAACTAAAACAGCGGTCACACTCGTATAATAAATACAACGAAAATACTGGAAATTATTTATTCTTTCTGTGTGGCCCACAGCCCGGTACCACATGACCCACGGCCCGGTACCGGCCCGGGGATTCGGGACCCCTGGTCTAAACGTAAATGTATCCGTATTTGGATTTTTGATACAGAACTTTCAGTATGTCTCTGTGCCGTACCGGGTTTCCACACGGCAGCATAACTGGGTTGCACTTTAAAGGCCACCACTATGGACTGTAAAGTGTGGAAAAGTATCATGAGTATCTACCTGCGACTCTTAAAACAAATATAGTGCAGCCCAGCCTCCTGCTAGCAGAAGTTATGACCAGTGACTCTTTTAACTGAGAGCAGGAGCTTGAATACCCATTTCTGTTGTCAAAACCTCCAGTTTGGGAACATGTCGGCTTCCCGGTGTTACAGAACAATGCGTTTTTATGTTTCTGAGCGGGAGGACACAACTTAGCTGACCTCATTGGTACCATTCTCTAAACGTAGCAATAAAGTATAAGCAGACTGGACCTCTGACTGTAATAATGTCTGTCAAAAATGTTTCTTCCAGGAATTAGTCAGTGAAGTTTGCGTTGTTTTGCTGCAGCAGCTGTAAGCTGAAGGGAAGGAGCATTACCCCCACCACAGTGAATACTAAAAAAAGTTATTTATCTAATAATTCTTGTTTTCAGTTAACACGCATACAAAAGATATGAAAGACCAAATGAAAACAAAACACAATAAATCAAGAGAAACTCCGGGGTTTGAAACCGCGGCTCTTCAGGAAAAGGGAACTCAGTCGGTGATTAAACTGTTAAACTAGCAGTGTGTTGTAATCCCTTCCACCTTAACTATTTAACTCATGCAACATCCTGTCAGCTGGCTCAGGAAACCTCTTAACCCCTGATTAACTTGTTACCACTGTTGATAAAAACAGTAGGACTTTCTAAAATATTCATTTCATATCCAAGATTGTCTTGACTTTGGCAGAATGGCAAAGTATTGATGTTGCAGTTTCTTAAAAAGAAAATATTGAAACTTTTAAATGTTACTTTTTTCTATATTTTATTGTATACATTAAATGTTATCTGAAAACATTTTGTTGGAAAAATTTACTGAGAGTATAGTTTGATTTTAGTCATTATACAAAGACTTTTTATTTCACTTTGTTCCCTGACTATAATGAAGATGAACTACACCGTGAAATTGAAACCAAAGGACGTACCAAATTGGGATTTTTGGCTTACCGTTACACCCCTATGTCACACACAACACACCTTTTACGGAAGGCTCCAGATGTTAGTGTTTTTGAAGTAGTTTGACAATTTTGCACAGTCGGAACCGACAAAATGTTGACATATTGGGGGACAAAGGAGATTGAGAGAATATCGAGAGTATTGAATATGCTTGTTCAAGTGTTAGCCTCCTGTGGCGCAGATCAGTGACGTCTGTCTCATGTCAGTGATGTACAGGACCGATTTAATGCTACATGACCATTCAAACTGAAGTCGGTTTCAAAAACATTCAAATTCTAAAATACTTTATTGATCCCAGATAGAAATTGTTGTTGTAGCTCATACAATTAATTCTTTAAGGAGTTGTTGTAGATTATGATGGCTGTGGGCAGGAAGGATTTCCTGTAGCGGTCTGTGTTGCAGCGAAACTGAAGAAGCCTCCGACTGAAGCCTCTCTTTTGTTGTAGGATAGTCTCATGAAGAGGATGCTCAGGGTTGTCGATGTATTTTTTTGATTTTATGAAGAATCCTTCTTTGCATCATCATCTCCCGATGTTCCACAGTTGTCCCCAGAACAGAACCAGCCTTCTTTATCAGGGTTTTTAGCCTTTTTAAGTCCCTGGTTCTGATGCTGCTACCCCAAAAGATGATGGCTGAAGAGATTCACTCTCCACAACAGACTTGTAGTAGATCTGCAGCATTTTGCTGCAAACCTTAAAGAACCTAAGCATCTTCAAGAAGTATAGTCTGCACTGTCCCCTCTTGTAGACGGCTTCACTGTTGCTCCTCCAGTCCAGTCCACTCCACTTCTGCACCCATGTTGAAAACAGTGTTTGTCTTTATCCAAGTTTCTTCTGAAATCTACAATCATCTCCTTTGTTTGTTCACATTCAAGGTAAGACGATTGTTTCTACACCATGTCACAAAGCAGTCCACCCGCTCTCTGTATTCAGCTTCTTCTCTATCTCTGATACACCTGACAATTGCAGAGTCATCCCAGTATTTCTGCATTTGACATGTCTCTGATTTGTACTGGAAACCAGAGGTGTAAAAACTGAAAAGGAATGGTGAGAGTACAGTCCCCTGAGGTGCTCCTGCGCTGCTGACCACCTGGTTTGACACACAATCCTTCAGTCTTTGGTCTGTCTGTTAGGTAGTCATTGATTCAGGTAATTGTGGAAGGCTCCACCTGTGTCTTCAGGAGTTTCTAACAAAGCAAATCCGGCTGAATTGTGTTAAATGCACTGGATAAATCAAATAACATGATCCTCACAGTACTGCCTGCTTTGTCCAGATGACAGTGGGTTGGTTGAAACAGGTGGATGATGGCATCTCCAACTCCACGGCGATAAGCAAACTGCAGTGGGTCCTGATATGTTTTTGTTTGCTTATTTAGGTGGTCTAACAGGAGTCTCTCCAGGACCTTCATGATGTGGGATGTCAGGGCAACAGGTCTATTGTCATTGATGACAGATGCATGAGTTGTCTTTGATACTGGAACAAGGCATGATGTCTTCCACAACACTGGAATCTTCTCCTGGGTCAGGATAAGGTTGAAGAGTTGCTGCAGAATCCCACAGAGCTGCTCTGCACAGACCTTCAGGACTCTGGGGCTGACACCATCTGGACCTGCAGCCTTGTCTCTCAAGCTGCCTCTTCACCTGACTTCTGGAGACAGACAAGTGGGAGGAGGAGGCAAAGGGGGTAGCTGGATCTCCTGACTTGGTTGAAGACAAACTTGTGGAAACGGAAGAGTCCATGACTGAGGTGAAGGATAAAGCGGGCTCTTTTTTCTTGTGTAGCAGTTTCTTCAGGTCACTGGTGATCCAGGGTTTGTTATTAGGGAAGCATCTCACTGTTGGGGATGGTGGGGATGATGTTGTGCACACAGATGTTTATTTAGGCAGTCACACACTCAGTCATGGCATTAATGTCCTCTCCATGTGCTTGGCAAAGAGTCATCCAGTCTGTGGTCTCAGCAATGGTCTCAAAAATCTAATTCAAATCAAAAATACTTTATTGATCCCAGAGGGAATCAATAATTTATTAAGTATTAAAAAAAACAACCATACAGGGCTTCCTCAGCTTCATATGACCATTTTCTCACAGCTCTCTTTGTCAAATGTTGCCTCTAAACAAGTGGGTTATATATTCTGAGCAGAGAAAAACAAGATTGTGATCTGATTGTCCCACAGGAGGTATTGGATTGGACATGTATGCATCATTTACATTTGCATAAAACAAATCCAGGGTCTTGTTTTCTCTTGTGGAGCAGCTGACAAACTGTTGAAATGTTGGAAGTGTAGACGAGAGCAAGGCATGATTAAAATCACCAGATATTCCCACATATGCATTGGGGTGCTAGGTCTGTAGCTTAGCGACAACAGAACTGATGACATCACATGCATTGTCGGCAATGGCTAAAGGTGAAATGTAAACAACTGCCAAAATAACACTGGGGAAGTCTCTTGGTAAATAATATGGACGAAAACTTACTGGCAAGAGTACAATGTATGGGCAATAGAGACAACACTTTCACAGTAACATGTCCTGGATGACACCATCTGTTGTTGACAACCACTGCCACTCCACCTCCTTTACTTTTCCTGCTCCTCTTTGGATCTTTGTCTGCTTATACAGTCAGGAAGCCTGGCAGAGAGACGTTGGAGTTGGGGATATGATCCTGCAGCAATGTCTCAGTGAAACACATAACACTGCATTCCCGATACTCTGGCTGAGTCCTCTTAAGGGCTTGGAGTTCATCCATCTTGTTGGCCAGTGATCTCGCATTGTCCATTATTATGATCGATGGAAGAGATGGTTTGAACTTCCTCATTCTGTCTTTTTGCTCCTGCTCTGTATCAATGCCTCCTCCTTCTCAACTAATCAGGAATTTGTGGCATCAGTTGAGGTATTATTTCAGCTTTTGCAATGTTAATCAGCTGCTTATGGCTGTAAACCACCTTGTTGCCATGGTTACGCAGAGCCACTACAACATGCAGCCACCCAGAGCATCGCAATTCAGATCATCAAATTCAAATCAGATATGTATCGGATTTACTACCACATATGAAAGTGACCTGGATTGGATTTGGAAAAATCGAATTTGTGTTGATCAGACTTTTGTAAAAAAGTCAGATTAGTGTCAGACGTGGGCAAAAAATGTCGGATATGATGTGCTTTTGTCTGCAGTGTGAACGTAGCCGTACATCATATTTTTCCCTGTGCCAAAGGACATTATCAATCAATTTGAATACACAAATTATTTTATCAGGGAAAAGATGCAAACATTTTAAATGATTTATTATACTGTTTAATCATTAAAGCACCACAGGTTTTCCTTTTGATAGCAGTAAAAACTTTACCCAGAGACATTATGAAACCGAGTTTATAAAAAGATCTGATTGCTAGTTACTCATCTTTCCATGTTCATCCTGCAGTCACCAGCCGGCCATGGATTTGGATGCTGAAATGTTCTGGTTTTATCTTGTTGTTTTGCTTCTTTCAGCTTTACCATAAAGCTAAATACAGACTAAAGTGCAGTAGATCAATTTATTAAAGAACACTATTGTTGTTTTACTTTAAATCCGTTTTAAACATCCATTTATTTTTTGTTCTCTTGCAATAAAATTCAGTTCAGTTTATTTATATAGCGCCTATTCACAACAGATGTCATCTCAAGGCACTTTACAAGAAAAGTCATTTCAATACAATCATACAAACATTCAAATTAAAATAAATTATATTGTGAGTTAGAAGGTTTTTTAGATCTTTCCCAGGTTACTATTTACCATTCCAGAGTCTCCTTTGGGCTCCATGTTAGCATTTGACTGCTGTAGAATGGCCTGAAACACAACTTTCTCTACACGCTTCCCCTTGGTCGTGTCGTCAGCAGGCATGGAATTAATTACCACTGCTATGCTGACGACACACAACTCTATCTCCATATCACTCCCGCCGGGTCCCCCTCTGCCACCATCCCCCCACCTCACCTCCTGCCTGGAGATCGGGTCGTGGATGAACCAAAACTTTCTGCTGCTGAATGGCTCTAAAACAGAAGTCATCCAAATCAGAACCCCCCACCAACTTCGCTCTTCTCCTGTTACATCTGTTTCATTCTTTGGCAATACTATTTCCCTCTCTCCATCAATTACTAACCTTGGGGTAAAGTTTGACCCCTACCTTTCTTTTGACAATCATGTCACCTTAATCTGCAAAACCTCTTTTTTCCACCTCCGTAACATTTCTAAACTTCGTCCCTCTCTTTCCCTTTCGGCTGCAGAGAAGCTCGTCCACGCCTTTGTCTCCTCCAGGCTGGACTATTGTAACGCACTCCTGTTGGGAATCCCTGCCAGGAGCCTCCAAAAGCTCCAGTTTTTGCAGAATAGCGCTGCCAGGGTCTTAATGGGTGTGCGAAAACATGAACACATTACCCCCATCCTCCAATCCCTTCACTGGCTCCCTGTTCACTTCCGCATAGAATACAAGATCCTCCTGCACACCCACCACTGTCTGCACGGTGCAGCCCCAACATACCTCACTGATCTCCTTTCCCCACACACCTCCACTAAGACCAGAGCTGGCCAACGGCACCTCCTGGTCGCGCCATGGACACGGCTCAAGACCATGGGCGACCGGGCTTTTAAAGCATCCGCTCCTCGTCTGTGGAATGCCCTCCCAGAACAACTTAGAGCCCCCAAGACCACAGATGTTTTTAAAAGAGAACTGAAAACCATCCTTTTCAGAAAAGCATATTTTTAAGCGTCTGTGAATTTGTTTTTACCCATTTTTATCTGTTTAATTTTTGTAGCACTTTGAGATTTGATGTCAAATGTATAGTGCATTATAAATAAAATTTATTATTATTATTATTGACTTTAAATGTTTGGTTGTTCTTCTACCTTCACCAGTGAGTCAAACACCATCAGCATCTGGAACAATGGTAAAGGGATTCCTGTGGTAGAGCATAAGGATGAGAAGATGTATGTACCAGCACTCATTTTTGGCCACCTGCTCACCTCCAGCAACTATGATGATGATCAAAAGAAGGTCACAGGTAAGAACAGCTCGCCAGAACAACTTGGTAAAAGATCAGCCAGTGTGCAGCAGAAACATTCTTCATTAACTAGAAAGCAAAGCTCTGAGTTTATAAAGCAAAATAAGTTTCTCTGTAACTTTTGTCTGAACACAGTTGACCATAACCGCATGGAAATGGGCTGACCAGGTATAATATGGTCCAAAACAAACACTTCAACTATCAGAATAAGCATTATTGGGTATTTTGAGCAACAGCAGCTCATCAGTTGGTTTGGACCACACATCCCAGCCTTTACTACCAAAATGCATTAATTAGCCCTGGTTTCCCCATGACCCGGTTTTACCGATAATCCTCCTTTAAAATACTTTTGGATAATGTCCACTGCAGACCAGGATCATCCTATAGTGCTGGTTTTGGAGATGTTCTGACCTAGTCAAACACTTATTTTTTCCTGCTTCTAACACGTCAACTTTGAGGAAAAAGATGTGTGAGATGTGGATTTATTGTGAACTGTTGATGTTTTCTGATAACATTATAGTAGCTTTGCTAATACAAAGTATTTGGTGCTCTCTTATACCATTAACGTAGACCATATAATACTGGAAAAAAACGGGTCGCATTAACTCAATATTTTCTGTATTTGATTGAATTTTAAAATGGTGAAAGAATAATCTGAAGGCTGTCTGTCATTTTGACAAATTAGTATTTACACCTCTGACCACTGGGTAAGACAAGGCAATTTTATTTGTATAACAAACTTTCAACAATAAGGTAATTAAAGGTACTTTAAATGATCAGGGCATCAAAAAAAATAGCAGTAAAACACAAACAAAGCATATGAAGTAAAAACAGCAATAAAGTAAGAAGCACACACAAAACCTATGATACAGGAAAACATTACTCGAAGGCAGCTCTAAACAGATACGTTTTTAGCTGTGATTTAAAAGAACTCAGTGTTTCACCAACTTTGCAGTTGTCTGGAAGTTTGTTCCAGATTAGAGGAGCATAGAAACTGAAACTGCTTCTCCATGTTTGGTTCTAATTCTAGGGATGTTGAGTAGACTGGAATTTGAGGACCAGAGTGGTCTGGGGGGGTTGGTATAGTAACAGCAGATCTTCAACATACTTTGGTGCTAAGCTATTTAATGATTTATAAACTAGTAAAAGTAATTTGAAGTCTATTCTCTGAGCTACAGGGAGCCAGTGTAAGGACTTTAGAACTGTGGTGATGTGCTCCACATTCCTGGTTCTAGTGAGGACACGAGCAGCAGCAGCTGTCTAATTGACTTTTTAGGCAGACCTGTGAGAACGCTGCTACAGTAATCTATCCGACTAAGGATAAACCCATGGATGAGTTTTGCAGGGTCCTGTTGCGACATCAGTCCTTTAATCCTAGAAATGTTCTTCAGGTGATAGAAGGCTGACCTGGTTATTGCCTTTATGTGACCCTGGAGGTTCATGTCTGAGTCCATTACTACACCTAAATTTTGGGCCTGATCAGTATTTTCTAGCTGTATTAACTGAAGCTATGTGCTGATCGTTCCTCTCTAGGTCCAAAAGTATTTATTTTTTGTTTCTGTTCAGCTGGAGAAAGTTATGGCACATCCATCCATTGATTTGCTCGATGCATTTACTTAGGGATGGGTTCAAAGTCACCTGGTGACATCGTAATGTAGAGCTGAGTATCATCTGCGTAGTTATGATAGTTAATCTTATTGGTTGTTATAATCTGGGCTAGTGGGAGCGTGTAGATATTAAATAAGAGGGGCCCCAGGCAGCGTGTTGAAGAGTTACTGAGGCTTTGAAGCCAACCACAGAGCCCGGTTTCATGCCAACCACCGGATTTCCAACTACTCAAGTGATAGCTTCAGAGAGTCTTTACGACTTCTGATCACTTCAATTAGAGAAATGTTCCCTGATTTCAAAACTTTGGCAAAGCGCAGATTCAGTCTCTAGAAAAACAACTAAACCCCCATGAGAAGTCATCTGTCCGAGGCAAAAATCCAAAACCTCATGACAAAAACCTCTACAGCAATCTATCTATTTAATTACGCACAAATAGGTGTGCGTTTCAAGTCCATGTGGAGCAGGAGGAAGTTGTGAGACTGGCTTCAGCTCACAGAAATTGAACTATTCGTGTTTTAAAGAGGTCATCACCTGAAATTTTCATTTTTTTCCCATGTGAAAACATGTATAATATGGTTTCCTAATGATTTTACACTGGGCAGTAAGCCAATATTAAATAGTGCAGCATTTGTTTACCATTGGTTTCTCTAACCACCCCACGTGCACTTCACGTACATGCGCCCTCAAAAACGTGGTTTTGATTTCTGTGCCGGTTTTACGTCAAAACGGCAGGATTTTACCATTTATGAACATAGCACACCAATGCTGCTGGAGCCCGCCCCTCTCACCCTCACATTTAGCCGAGCCCCGCCGCCATTACTGAAGAAGACTACATCGCTGTTATTGTAATCATCGACTTTATAAGAAGGCAAACCTATTTTGTAGAAACTAACAACAAGCATTTTATCACTTTATTGATCAAATGGTTGCCTTTACCATTGCGATACATCTTGCTGTAGACGTCCTTCCATCTGTTCGACATCTTCACTTTACAGCTCTGGTTAGGAGTCAGGCTCGTTCATAAACGGTTGGATTCCGTAGGTCGCGGCAAGGTCGGGTTCATTCACAACATGAGTCCCCCTCCTTCCTACGACCAATCAATGCAATCCTCATTTGCATTATTATAATGAACATCCAGGAACGCTGAAATATCGCGTGCACTCTCGCGAGACAATACGGGTTTTACTGAATTGGTCAGAAAAGCAACTTAAAAAAAATTCTTTGACTAGAATTTATTTTAAAGGCATGAAAAGACTATGATAGGGAGTAGTTATTCACTTTAGTAACAGGTGATGTCTCCTTTAAATGCAATCATTAAATTTTTTACATGTAGTTCTCTGTTCAGCTTGCTCGTATTGAATATTATTTAAAATGAATAATAAAAAATAAATACTATTGAATATGTTATCATTTTAAAAACTGACTGGTTAAACTGATTATGACAGACAAAATGCGTAGTTCAAAAAAATCTATTTTATAATGTTGTTTTAGTCCACCTTGAAGTAACCTATTATTTAAGCAAATTTGCCTGATTGATTTTATTAACCTTATTGTAGTATTGGCTCAGTATTTTGGACAGAAACATGACCCAGAGATCTCTGCATGATTAGACTTCAGCTTTTATGATCTAATCATGTATTTAACTGGATTTAAGATGTTGTTTAGAATGGATGGCCACCACCGCATAAATGAAAACATGGTTAGCCATCTGTTTTTATGGTGTATCTTTGCTTCGTTTTTTTTTTTTTTACTTACTGCAGGTAGTACTGGATTTATGTGCTCAGTACAGCCTCAGCTGATCCATGAAAGTTTCGTTCAGTGGGGCCCTGCTGACTGTTGATTTGTGTCCAGGTGGAAGAAACGGGTACGGTGCTAAACTCTGCAATATCTTCAGTACCAAATTCACAGTGGAAACCGCCTGCAAAGAGTACAGACACAGTTTCAAACAGGTGAGCTGCATCTTCTTGTCAATAACCCTGGAGGGGAGGGGACACAAGGGACGAGAGAGCTCTGTTAATGAACCAAATTATTTAGAGGAGCAAAGCTTTCAAAGGCATGCGAACCAGGGAGGTTTTCTGGGGTAGTTTTTCTCCCCCCTGTGTTTCCATTGCAGGAACCAGGGCCAAATTAAACAACATAAGGTAGAATCTGGGAGGACGTTGTGGATCAAAACTGATCAGAGTGGAAGGATGCTAAATATTTTTCACTGGCTTAACATCCCCAGTATTTTTGGCTCAAATCTTTCCTTTCCTTTCACCGGCAGCTGAGATGCTAAAGCTCACCTAGATAATCGGGAAGTAAAAACTAAGTGCTTGGAAATGAGGGTTAATCATAATCTATATGATAATTGCAATGCTCTCCAATACTATCACAATTTAATATTTTCCAAAAATCATGCAGCCATAGTTAGAAGTCATTTTAATTTCATTTCAGAACTTAACTGTTATGAAAATGTTATTTATTTCTGTAGATAGTTGATCATAATCTCAGTCGGAGATGAGATTTCCTCCTTTCTCTCCATGAGTCAGGTTTGGAGGAGTTCATTAAAAATCCACTCCACCGGTACGTTTTCACACAGTTTTGAGGGGCGATCCGCGGCCTTTAAACCATAACCACTATGAAACGATGTGAGATTGATGTATTTCTCTGACATCACCGTATCACACTCTGGACTCCACCGTTGAGGTGGGCAGAGATCTTTATCCCCAGACTACAGGCCCACTCCGGCCGGAAGAGGACCCGCTCAGTGTCAGGAGATTCAATTCAATTCAGTTTATTTATACAGTGCTGATTGACAAGAATGACATTCAAATACAATCATACAAACATTCCAATTAGTTAAAAGATTTAGTTTGTTTTCTATTTAAGGAATCCCAGCCGATTGCATCAAGAGATGTACCGTAATCTGCTTTAACAGGCCACAAAAGAACAGCCTAGGTAGATTAAAGATTCCAGTATGTTAAATTTGAGAGTAAAACATTCAGGAGCCTATAAAAGTCTTCAGCTGCTTTGACAAGAGTTGCACCAGGATGCTATCAGGGAGACATGATTCAAACTTGGAGGTATTTGATTTGCCTAATCTACCCTATACTTTAAAGGTGACATATTATGCAAATGTAACTTTTTTCATCCTTTTATGTTGTCATTTGGGTCTCTGCTCTCTATAAATACTACTAACATGAATAAAAACAATCTATCCATGGTTTTAAATTTTTTTACTGTCAGAAATCTTGTGCTTCTACAAACCGTTTGAAAAAGTGCCTTATTGTGACACCAGAATAAATGGACTTTGCATAAAACCACCCCTCACCTGTCTAACCCCGCCCAACAATTAAATTCCATGCCAATCTCATGTGTGGCAAGCCCGCAGCCTAGTAACAACATGGGTGGGCGTGGTCTGCAACCACTAATTTGCATAAAAGTGACTGTGCTCTCTAAATAGCTCATTCTGAAAGGGACTGAAATTGCCAACAATTGAGCTGGTGAGATCGCTTTAGATGAAAATTATTTTTGCAAACTTTATTGGAGAAGTTCATCAACATGGTTTGTACAGACCATAGACCTGTTATAACACGTTTAAAAAGAGGCATATGTCCCCTTTAAAACTCAGTGAAACCACTGAAGTCGAGGTTTACTTGTTAATCTACTGGGTGTTGTTGGTTGTTTGTCTTTGTGGTCAATGGATACTGAATGAATAATGAATACTTTTCAGTTTTTCTGCTGTCATTATGAGACAGTTTAGTATCTTAAAGTGTAACTGAACCCCATGAAAAAGCATAACCCCGCCCCCAGACAACATTTGAAAAATTCTACAAAGTGGGCGGTGCCAGGAAGCATGGAGGGGTATGGCTAAGTGTGGAGGAAAAGCGGAGGGGGGAACGTGGGGGTGTGTTAAGGAGGACAGTGACAGCTAGTTTAATCTGACACTGAAACATGGACAGTGACCAAAGCGACGTTGGCAGTTTTGCGACAGATCTAATCAACATTAATCTGTTTTGAACGTTAGCCTATGTTAACATCACCACTCAGAGACTGGACCCCTCCTGTCTCCCTCTGCCTCGGCGGCGCTGGCTCGGTGCCCTAAGCCAGCTGATCTCCTCCGCCGTCACCGGAGGTAGAGGAGTAGAGGGAGGCTTTATGGAGCCCAGCGGCCGCGAGCCGTATCAATTCGGCCGCTGAGTCAGCGCTGCTGCTGAGGGAGAGAGAGACAGGATGGGTCCGGTCTCTGAGTAGTAATGCTAACATAGGGTAACGTTCAAAACAGTATGTTAGCTATGCTAACTAAGTGCTAATGTGATAATAATGGTAACCTGAAAAACGCAATCCAACTCCAAACTCGCTACAGGATCGGTATGTCTGATAGTTTTATACCCAAACCCATGGGGCGTGTCTGTGAGACCATGACTGCTGTGACATAGTGAATGCCTGTGACGTAAAGATGTACCGCTCTCCACCAATCACAAAATTCAAATGCAGTAGCCACCGTTCAACCCTAAGGGGGCAGCACTAAGACGTTTTTAGACCAAAAAGTGCAGAATTAAACAAGTTTACACCAAAATCTAAAAGAATCCCTGGAAACTGAAAGATTGCATTGGTAAATACCCATTTATACAGTTTAAAAGCAAAACAAAGTTGTTTGGGGGTTTAGATACTCTTTAAAGGCTGCATTTAATTCATTCCTCTATCTAATTTTAGCACATTTTGATGCAAAACCTTCCCCCGTGCCTTTTGATTTGTGAGTGACATAACTGCTGTTTTTGTAGGCCTGTGATTTGCTGTCAGATTTAAGGTAAGACTGTTCTTGTCACAACTCCACTGTCCAGGATGGTGGCAGCACAGCTGTTTGTTTCACCGGGTGTTGGACAAACTGCACATTATAAGCCAAGGGTGTATTGGGAATTGTGTGCATTTATGTGTATAAAGCCTTAACATGCTGTATGTCAAAGTTGTTTGCAGAAACAACAAACAGCAGATGTGTAACTGTGTGTGTGACCCTCCTCAGACGTGGCAGAACAATATGACCAAGACATCTGAGCCCAAGATCAAATTCTTTGACGGAGACGACTTCACCTGTGTGACATTTCAGCCGGATCTAGCCAAGTTCAAGATGGAGAAACTGGACAAAGATATCGTAGCACTTCTCACCCGCAGAGCTTATGATGTAGCTGGCTCCTGTAAAGGAGTTAAAGTCTCTCTGAATGGCAAAAAGTTACCTGTGAGTGTCTGTCTGTGTCTATGCTTGTGTTGATCATCACATCAGAAATATTAAATACTTTTATGTCTATAGTTAGTTGCATATTTTTTTTCATATTTAGCTGACTACATGTGTTTACAGTCAAATGAATGCTATTTAAATTTTTGAGAAGATCAGAACTTGCATCATTTGCACTGTATCTGTCCTTTTGTTCAATAAAGGTTAACGGCTTCCGCAGCTATGTGGATTTGTATGTAAAGGACAAACTGGACGAGACGGGCGTCCCCTTGAAGGTGATCAATGAAACTGTGAATGAACGATGGGAGGTTTGCCTCACCATGAGCGAGAAGGGATTCCAGCAGATCAGCTTTGTAAACAGCATCGCCACAACTAAAGTAAGTAAATGTCAGATTGGAAAGTGGGAAAGGTAAATAAAAAGGTGTATTAACTCTCAGACTGTGTTTCAGGGTGGCAGACACATTGACTACGTAGTGGAGCAGATTGTGGCAAAGCTTATTGAAGTGGTGAAAAAGAAGAACAAGGCTGGAGTGTCAGTCAAACCCTTTCAGGTGACTTCACAAAGAATTTAAGAAATGGAAGATTATGGATTTGCCTTTTAAAGACTTTAACCTTCTTTTTTTATTGGGTTTCAGGTAAAGAACCACATCTGGGTTTTTGTGAATGCACTGATCGAGAATCCAACATTTGACTCTCAGACCAAGGAGAACATGACTCTGCAGACCAAGAACTTCGGGTCCAAGTGCCCTCTGTCTGACAAATTTATTAGAGCTGTAAGGACAGTTTTATTCTGTTTCAGTTCTACACGCTTTTGATTAATTGTTTAGAGCTTGAAATGACTCCTATTTGTCACTCACAGGCCACCAACTGTGGAATTGTGGAGAGCATCCTGAACTGGGTGAAGTTCAAAGCTCAGACCCAGCTGAACAAGAAGTGTTCATCTGTGAAATACAGCAAGATCAAAGGCATCCCCAAGCTGGATGACGCTAACGATGCAGGTGTGATTTCTAGAATGATCAGGTGTCGTCTTTTTTTCCAGTCCAGCTGCATAGCTTCAGCTTTTCCTTTTCATCCCAAATCTTACATCTGGAGCGCTGACTGGAGAGCCTACCTTTTTACACCACTTCATTAGAATCTCTGTTATTCTTCACGTTTAACATATCTTACTCCAAATAATTATTGATAATGTTTATTATTTTTAGGTGGCAAACACTCCTCTGAATGCACCCTGATCCTCACAGAGGGAGACTCAGCCAAGTCTCTGGCTGTGTCTGGTCTTGGAGTCATTGGTCGCGATCGCTATGGAGTGTTCCCGCTGAGGGGCAAGATCTTGAATGTGCGAGAAGCAACTCACAAACAGGTGGGGGCCCCAAAGGGGACACTTGGAAATAAAGAACTCAGTGAAAGTGAATCAGAGGGATTTGTTTGACTGTGACCAACAAGCTGGGAAACACTGTTTTGGTCATTTTTTTTATGCATGGTCCATTGTTTAAAAAAGTTTGGACTGCAAAAACAGAACATGTTTTAGAAAAGAAAATTGTGCTGCTGGTGATTGAGGAGGGAGAGGATTAGTAATAATGTCAGTATTTGCTTTATTAGGACCGCAACATCGTCCGGTGCCATTTCTGCTTACTTTATCACAGAGTTGCGCATAACGCCATCCACTTAAAATAAATGCCTGAGAGCTCATAATCACGGAGACAACTGAGTCGTCGTTGTGAGATTTCTCCACTCTGGGACCCGGTTTCAAACATGATCGTTTTTGGTATCCTGAAACACCGGTTCTTTGTGGATGGAGACACCTGTTCGATGAAATATCATTGCTGCTGCATTTGGTTTCATCTCCGCGTAGACATGGCCTGAAAGACATACAATAAAAGTGGAAATGCTGCTTTTAAATCTGTTTGTCCAGGTTGGCCATGTCAGACAGATAGGGTCCTGCTGAAGTTCAATCATTCAGATTTGCTACCATCCAAAATATGCAGACTAAAACCTTTTCAAAAGGAAAATACAACTACAAGATGGTTATAACATCTGATGTTTTAATAAGAGAAGTCTATCCACCTAATCTGACTTTTAGCTAGGGGTCCTGTTAACCGAGTATTTTCCGTATTTTACTTTTTTATTATTATTATATATTTTTTTAAGGTAAAAGGGTGAGGGAAAAATCTGTAGGCCCTCCATCGTTTTGACAGATTAGTATTCCCACCTGTGACCACATGGTGCAGATGCGCAGACATTTTCAATTTTACGCACATAGTACAGAGTCCTCAGAATGGCATTACGTACATCTGACTCCTTTTTTTTCTGTTAACAGATAATGGAAAATGCAGAGATAAACAACATCATCAAAATTGTTGGGTTGCAGTACAAGAAGAGCTACGATGACCCTGAGTCTCTAAGGACTCTGCGCTATGGCAGGATCATGATCATGACTGATCAGGTGACCTACCTCACAGACTCTGTCTCGCTGGAGATGGAAGGGTAACACCAGCTCTGGAAGGAGTTACAACATGTGTTGTCTTTTGGTAGGATCAAGATGGCTCCCACATCAAAGGTCTGCTCATTAACTTCTTCCACCACAACTGGCCTTCCTTGCTGAAGCACACATTCCTGGAGCAGTTTATCACACCTATTGTGAAAGTAAGACGGTTACAGGCATAAATATTTACTAATACATGTACAGATTTTGTTGTGTACTTCAGAGCATGTTTAGAGATGCATGGTGGTGAATAAAGGATTTTGGGTCTGCAGGCGACCAAAAACAAACAGGAGCTGTCCTTCTACAGCCTTCCAGAGTTTGAAGAGTGGAAGAAACAAACAGAGAATTTTAAAACCTGGCATATAAAGTACTACAAAGGTTTGGTTTTTTTTCTAATTATAAAAAAAAAAATCATTACTCACCAGAACAGTTTTGCTAGACTATGTGTTTTGTTTTTCATTTCAAACTAATCCATATTTCAGGTTTGGGCACAAGTACAAGTAAAGAGGCAAAGGAATACTTTGCAGACATGGAGAAGCATCGAATCACCTTCAGATATAACGGTGCTGAGGACGACGCTGCCATCACTCTGGTAAATTTAATTTAATCCAGCTCTTTCTGGTGTTGCTGTAAAGAACAATTTGACTTTATCATTCAATCAGGTTAAAAACAACCCCTGAAGTTGAGTGGGAGCTGGTTGAACATGTAGAGGTGACTCTATTTGTCCAGGCCTTCAGTAAGAAGAAGACAGACGACAGGAAGGAGTGGCTGACTAACTTCATGGAGGACAGACGTCAGAGGAGGATGCACGGCCTGCCGGAGGTTTGTTCTGTGAACTATCTGGAGAAAAACTTCCCATCTTACTGTGTTTAATGCCGTCTCTTCATTTGGATGGGTCTTCTCACATATCTGATGAAAGTGGAAATGTATTTATTCTTCTCATTTAAAAAATCAGGTCATAGCAACCTTTTCTTTTCCAGCAATACCTATATGGAACTCAGGCCAAACATCTCTCATACAATGACTTCATCAACAAAGAGCTGATTCTTTTCTCCAACTCGGACAATGAGAGATCGATCCCATCCTTGGTCGATGGTTTGTAAACATTTTGCCTCTGAGCTTTAACAGAATGTTAAACACTGCCAGCACAGGATGAGGTATGTTTATCTGCTCATCTGTGTTTTTTAGGCTTGAAACCGGGTCAGAGGAAGGTTCTGTTTACCTGCTTGAAGAGAAATGACAAGAGAGAAGTGAAGGTAGCCCAGCTGGCTGGTTCTGTGGCTGAGATGTCTGCCTATCATCATGGAGAGGTACAGTCAGCTCTTAGAAGTAATATGCAGTGCCTTCATAACCCTTCACAATTTATTTCCATACTAGAATATTCTTCAATAAAGAGTAATCTTTATTGAGGAATCTACTTATTTTACTGGCATTTTAAGGCACAAACCCACACAAAGGAGTGCATATATAGGAAGTAGAAAGTACGAGTATCTTCTTTCACATGTTATGGGTGGCATTTAAACTGCACCACTTATACCCCTTTCATCTTCCTGTATTCTTTCACCAATGCCACGCTTGCTTAATGAAAAGGGACAAATAGTTCTGTTGAAAGTTTTCTTACCTGAGCTGTGGATCACTGCAGCTCCTCCAGAGTGAACATGGGCCTCTTGGCTTCTCTGCCTAATTATCCGCCTTGCCTGCGCAATCAGTTTTTATGTGGGTAGGTCTGCTATACTCTACCCATTTTTAGATGATGATGGTCTGACCAGCAGGGGTCAGGAATTAAATCATTTTTTTACTGTGCCCACATAAGGAAATGAGCAATTCTGAATCAATGAGCAAATGTTAAAACTCTGTTATTTTAATTAGTTAACCTGACCTAAAAGATCAGGTGAACCGTTGTCTGAACCGTCTGAGTGCAATATATTGTTGTAGAACCTAAACCTGCTTTAACCTTGTCCACAACTTTCTCACTGACCTTTTTCAGGATAGTGAGAGTAAAGGGGACTGAACACAAATGCAGGCTTCACTTTTGAGATTTTTATTTTTAAATAATAGGGGTGTAATAGTAAACAAAAATCACAGTTTGGTATGTTTTCAGTATTCTTTAATCAAGAAAAATAAATACAATGGCTTTTTTTTCTCAACTTTGATCAGCATTAAACAACCTTTTTTCCTGAAGTCCTTCCTTTCAATTGCAAAAATTATTTTTGATATATTATATAACTTTAAAAAGTTTAAAGTTTAGAATTGACTGGAGATTTGATTGGAATTCTGATTTAAATAAATAAAATAGTACAAGCAGGCATAGCCAGCGTAGAAAACAATAGAACCACTTGAAAACCATCTGTATTTATGTTTAGAAATGTTTAAACAATATTTTGCCCATACTTGAGAATAAAGAATGCTTAAGTCACTTCGGAGTAGCCGAGTCTCACAGCTGTACTTGAATGCAACATGGGCAGCTGTTGGGAAACTCCCTTCTGGGATTTCGCTGACTGGTATTTTTATCCAAAATAAGGAGTTTGGGCTGATTGGATGCTACTGGTAGCCATGTGGACCTCAGCTGTTTTTGACATTGTTTCAGGTTAATCATTTAGTTCAGTGCAGAGCCTGTTATGTGCCTTATTGCTGTTGAAAGATGCTTTCGCTGACAAAGTTCTGCTTTGGTCCATCTTTCTTTATCTTGAGAAACCATTAATTTTCCCAAATAGCAGATTTGAGTGATAGCTGGGAGTCCTTTCTGCTTTGGTTTTGTGCCACTTTCTAAAGTACACGTGCGTATCGGACTGACGGCCTTTATGTACTGTCACATCCCTAATAAGTGATTTTAAAAATGATCTCCCATCCAATGCACAAATATGCTCTGCCTAATAGTTTATCACAAAACCCCCCAATATAACACTCAGAAGTTAGTGTTTCAAAATATGAAACATTTTCAAATTTTTAGAAAAATCTTGCAAGGTAAGTTAATTTATACTATGAACTTGAAAATGATCTAATTGATTTGTTGCCATTCTTTGTATTCCTTTGCTTGGCTTTCAATGTTAAAAATGTGGATAAGCACTGCCGTAATATTTGGAGTTTATTAATATGAACAGCCGAACATTACAGGAAATAGAAAGTTCCAAAAATATTTAACAGGATTAGGTTCCCTGCAGAATCCTCTCTGTTTGTGTAACTTATACATCTGTTATTATTAACATGTTTGAGATGTTGTGATGTTAAACAGCTTTATTAATAAACCAAAAATTTTGAGATGACTCCTTCTATCCATGCAGAACCCACGACTAGCCTGCAGCTTCATCTACTTCCTGTTTGTCTTGTAGCAAGCTCTCATGATGACCATCGTGAACTTAGCCCAGAATTTTGTGGGGAGCAACAATGTGAACATCCTGCAGCCTCTGGGTCAGTTTGGTACTCGCATCAATGGAGGTAAAGATGCTGCCAGCCCCCGTTACATCTTCACCATGCTCAGGTAATACAAACAGAGTGGAAAGGATTCATTTCATTCCGATCTGTTTTTATGTTCTGTTTGTCTATAAAGGCTCTGTCACAAATTAGGGTTATCTGAGGCTGTTTTGCCTTTTTAATAAGGGTGGCATAACATAGCACAAATATACCATCAGGCAGTGTATTCATATCACAGAATGACTGACTGGAATGCAGGATTTGTTGGCTATAGTTTCAGAAATTGCATCAGTGATGTATTCAGCCTGCAGTAGATGTCCATACCTGACACAGATGATGGTGGATTGAAAGCATTGCAACGACAGATGTGAAATCAATAGATGCAATACAATATTAATACAATATTTCATGATAATGCCATCACATAATTTCTTAATATGGTGCCACCATGGGTCACATTAACCAAATATTTTCCGTATTTGACCTTTTTTTATGGTGACAAAACGATCTGAACGCTGTCTGTCATTTTGACAGATTTGTAACCACACCTCTGACCACTTGATGCAAATGCGCAGACATTTTCGACTTTACGCACAGAGTACAGGTAACTAAATCAATTCCCTTGAGAGCATCTGAGCCACATCTCAGACCTGGACACTGTACTCAATACATCTCGCTAACCAGGAGCTGACAGCGCGTTGAAAAGTTACTGAGGCTTTGGAGCGCATCACTCCCAAGAGCTGGGTGTCATGCCAACCACAGGTTCTGTGGGTTGTCTTCCCGCTAAAGCGATAGCTTGGGGGTCAGGAAACGACTGGTTCAGAGAGTCTTTCTGACTTCTGATCATCTCAGTTGGAGAAATGTTCCCTGATTTCAAAACTTTGGCTGGAGTGGCGCTTAATGCCAGTCTCCACTGTGGCAGCGGAGTGCAGATTCAGCCTCCAGAACAACATCTAAACCCCCATGAAAAGTCATCTGTCCAAGGCAAAAATCCAAAACCTCATGACAATAACCTCTGAAACAATCCAGCTATTTGATTAGGTACAAATGGGTGTGCATTTCAGTTTCATGCAGAGTTGGAGGAAGTTGTGAGAATGTATGTTGCCACTAGCTGGTGAACTGTTCATATTTTAACTGCAATTGTTTAATTTAATTTTTTTACATGAAGCTCCCTGTTCATCTTATTCGGATTGAATATTACTTAAAATTATACTTTTTTTTAAAAATGCTATTGAATATGTTATTTTAAAATTGACTGATAAAAATAAGTCATGACTGACAACAAAAATCCCTAGTATTGGTTTCTCTGTTTAGTCACTGACCTCAATACTGATTGAGACAAACTTGTTACCTATAGCTGCCTGAACTCAGAACAATAAGGAACAGCTCAGTAACTCCATATTTTATTTTAATAACCTAACCTAACTAATTTCCAATTTTATCCATGACAGAGACTATAAATGCCACTATTTCACAAAGAGAGTTTTTCCTTGGTGTCCTAATACTTTCCCCCCCCTATAGTCCCCTCGCCAAGCTGCTCTTCCCAGCAGTGGATTTCAATCTGCTCAAGTTCCTGTATGATGACAACCAGAAGGTGGAGCCAGAGTGGTACATTCCCATCATTCCAATGGTGCTGGTGAATGGAGCGGAGGGCATTGGAACAGGCTGGGCCTGTAAGATCCCAAACTACGATCCCAGGGAGATAGTTAACAACATTAACAGAATGCTCAACCATCAGGACCCCTTACCAATGGTAAAATGATATATATATGTATATGTACACACTACTTCTCTTGTTTTCTTTGCTTCTCAGCCATTACTATATGTTAGCAGTTTTACTTCCTTCTGGGGTGTAAAACTAAATCACAGGTCAAAGGTCATTGAAAGTGCCAACTGTTTATGTATTTTATTGTTTACTTTATATTTTTTGTGTAGCAAATGTAAAGACAAAACCAGGATAACTATGCTGTAACCTAGGAGACAGTCAGCATAATGTCTAAGTTATGTTTTCTCACAGGTTCTGGCAGAAAGCGTTGCTACATTAGAGAAAACCTCTTTTTTGCGTTAACTCTTCCCAGTTTAATGTGTGTGTGTGTGTGTGTTTCTTTGTTGTGTTGTGAACCCAGCTTCCCAGTTACAAAAATTTCAAAGGGCTGATCCATGAACTGGGCCACAACCAATACCTTGTCAGTGGAGAAGTGTCAGTCATTGACAAAAACACCATCGAGATCACAGAGCTTCCTGTCCGGACATGGACTCAGGTACACTTCCTGCTTTGTTCTGCAGATACTGACTTTTATCGGAATCAGGACCATTAAGTGTTTTTGGTTCTACGCATTGTTTGGTGCATAGGTAGCACAGTGGTGCAGTTTAGGCCATAGTTGTCATGCTCGGTTTAGTTCAGGATTTGTTTCTCTCACTAGCATAAAGTAGGGTGGAGTATATTTGATGTGTTACTGACAGTAACTGAGTCTCATCTCTTATGCATGCAGGCCTATAAGGAGTCTGTGCTGGAACCCATGCTTCAGGGAACCGACAAGACTCCGGCTCTCATCTCTGATTACAAGGAGTATCATACAGACGCCACTGTTAAGTTCGTGGTCCGCATGTCTGAGGAGAAGCTGGCTCAGGCCGAGGCAGTCGGCCTCCACAAGGTCTTCAAGCTGCAGTCCAGTCTCACCTGCAACTCTATGGTAATGAACAGCAACTGTTTTCTGCTTTAAAATGCGGATGTTACATCATGTCCAACATTATTGGTTTTGGAACTTCCAGGTGCTGTTTGACCACATGGGCTGTCTAAAGAGGTATGATTCAGTCCAAGACATCCTCAAGGAGTTCTTTGAGCTTCGGCTGCACTACTACAAACTGAGGAAAGACTGGTTACTGGGGAGCCTGGGAGCTGAGGCCTCCAAACTATCCAACCAAGCTCGCTTTGTGCTAGAAAAAATCGAGGGAAAAATTTCAATTGGTAAGCATTGTGATAACGATTTAGGTTCAAAGTATTCAGTTAAACCTCAGGTCTTCTGAAAGTAATTGATTTTTGTCTTGAAGTTCATTACTATCAGTTTCCAATTCTGCTTTTTGTCCACAGAAAATAAATCTAAACGTGAACTCATCCGTATGTTGGTGCAGAAAGGCTATGAATCGGATCCAGTCGTTGCTTGGTCCAAAGCTCAAGAAAAGGTACAACTGAGCTGCACCCAGCATAAGCTATAGAGTGACAAGCTCATCTTTAAACAGGTAGTAAGTGAGATTTAGTTGATGCATGATGGAATCTTGGACTTCTCTGATAGGCTCTGGAAGAAGATGCTCCGGATGGGAATGAGAGCGACAGTTCTGTGGACTCAGGCTCCACTTCAGGTCCAAACTTCAACTACATTCTTAATATGCCTCTGTGGTGCCTGACTAAAGAGAAGGTGGACGAGCTACTCAAGCAGAGGGATCACAAGGTATTCTTCGCTGTAGTTGTTTGCTAGACTTGTTTTTGCTCACCTGACGACTCCTCTATGTTCGTTCATCATGGCTGTTATGGGTTTCTGGTTTTGTTATATTGAAGAGATGAGACATTCATCTTTTGACTGTTTAATTGAATGGTCAAAGTTTCAGAATGGCACATGTGCATAGCTGAGTGGAAGATGTTCGCTGGCTGATGCATTGTTTGTTTCTGCAGAGAAGTGAGCTCAATGACCTGCAGAGGAAATCCTTTGAGGATCTATGGAAGGAGGACTTGGCTGTCTTCATTGAAGAGCTCGATGTAAGTTTTGTGTTATAGCTCTTTTTTCTCTCTCTCTTATTTCTAAACCTAAACAGAAACCTCCCAGAGCACACCATATAAATCTACACCTTGGTTTACTTTCATTTTATCTGAAATTTAATCAATAACACCTTTTTTTTTTTTAAAAGGTCAAACTTTGAGGTTCTGCTTTTTTACCACTGGCTCGATAAAATAATGTTTTTATAATATTATTTTTCTAGAATTGTTTTGTAGACCAAGATCACCCAGTGTATGTAACGCCTTACTGAGAGAGATGGTGAAGCAGCCTTCATGTTTGAATCACAATGATGGCTATAGTAATTTGTCCCTGTAACAAATCGTAATGCACTATGATACACTGGATCAAGGGATTTCAAGCAGGTTTTTGTGGCACTCTTATACGTCTCCTTAGTCCAAAATAGGTAAAAGGATCGTATTCACCAGAAACGCACATGCTTTAAAGGAACATGGGGCAGGATTTGTCAATAAAGTAAACTGCCATGTCTGTTTTTTTTAATGCTGTTGGGTGATGAAGCGTTATAAACCAAAAAGAATGAGCCCACCCACGTATCGTTCCATTTTCTTAAACTGGCTGTGCGCTGCAAAATCTGCTGCAGTTCGGGGCCCGAATTTCCCGCGCTGTCCTGCAACCTTTAGATGTGTTCCTGGTCCAACATACCTGAATCAAATGTTTAAATTGCCTCCTCAGCAGACAGTTAGGTTCTATGAGGTCCTGTTGATGGCCAAATTATTTGATTCAGGTGTGTTGAAATAGAGACATGTATAAAAGTTGCAGGACACCGGCCCTTGTGGACTGGGGTTTGACACCCATGCCCTTGATGCATTTACATGCAACTAATCAATTAATTCACATTACTGTGAAATATTCCCGTCGCAGTTTCTGTACAAAAAGCCAAGTTTCATCCAGTAGGTTCCAGAACACATCTAGAGGGTAAATGAGGTTCATAGCACCCCCAGTAGGTCGCGGCAGATGGCCGCTTGTACTGAGCCAGGTTCTGCTTCTGTTGAAGGTTTTTTCTGTTAAAGGTCTCATTCACTGAGAAACCATTTAAAATGCTCTCATTTTGAAATACGATCCTTCACTCTGAGTAGGACATGTATGCTGCATGTCATTCCGGAATTGCGCCGCTCAAGGTGGCAGCATGTTGGAGTAGCTCTGTTACTTTGGTTCATATTTTTTTCTTTTTTCTTTTTTTTTCTTTTTTTAAACTTTAATTCTTCTATTTTTGGTAGAAACATTGTTTTTGTGGACAACTGTTCTCTCTGGTTTTGAGTGCTGTGCAGCTGGAAGGATTTTTGCTGATACTTTTTATTTTTGGACATTTGTTATGATGCATAACCATGGCAACAAGGTGGTTTACAACTGGCAGCAGCTGATTAACATCACAAAAGCTCAAATAATACCTCAACTACAGCCACAAAACCCTGATGAGTTGAAAAGAAGACGCCATAGACCCAGAGCGTCCTCTACATCAGACAACTACAGAGCGTCTTCAGATCTGCAGACTGCTACAGGAGATCATCCCTACCCACAGCCATCAGCATCTACAACAACTATTTGAAGGAACTTGCATAATGAGTTACAACAACATTTAATTTCCCTTTGGGATTAATAAAGTAATTTTGAATTGAATTGAATTGAATTGAATACTGTTGTCCAACACCCGTTGCCTGCTTCAGCCCCAAAGAAATCTGAGCTGAAAACGAGTGAGTCAGAGAAAGCTGAATTATCTACGTAGAAAAGCATACTTCCCACGCCCATCTTGGCTTGAGACCACCTGCAGAAAGATGGGGGCCAGAGAGAGGAGAGTGCATCTCAGCTGGTGGAAGCTAACCGTTAGCAACTCTACAGCATGCCAGAACACGGTCGGGCTTGTGTTTATTAGTGGTCATAGACATCAGCGTTGCATTTTAACCCACAAAAAGAGAAGCTGAGGAATAAAAACAGTTCAAATGTGTCTTGGAACACGGCCAGCGAAGTAAGTTAATTATTTGATTGAAGGCTGCATAAGAGTCGCATTGCTTTTAGAGACGAAACGTTTGCATATCGTGAATAATACTGAGTTTGACCCGTGATCCTGACGTTTCACCCCACCCACTCCTTCGATAAACTGTAACCTTGTAACCTGTCATTGTTTTTCCACATAAAATGGCTCACAAGGCATATATTTGGGCTAGAGACCAGAGGAAATTCATTGAAAACACGAGTGAATGAGATCTTTGAAGAAGAGTTTTTTGCTGCATGTTTGCTCAGTGTAAGGTATTGCTGTGAAGTCAACAACCCAATGCAAGCAACTGTCTACTGTCACTACATGTTCATCTTGGAGGAGTGAATGCTGCAAGTCAATGACTTGAGGCCATCTGCTGGGTTTCCTTAGATAGAAAACTTTTGAACTAACTTGAATAATGAACTGAACTTGATGCATTCCTTTGTAACAAGGATCAACTGGAATGGAAGTACTTGACCTAGAATCTATCTGCATCGAGTTTTTTGTATCTTTAAACAACAGGCTGTGAATTGGCGCTATATAAATAAACTGAATTTCATTGAATCCGTGTTTAATGTAATCTAAGTTTAACCACTGTTTTATTTCTGGCATTAGAAGTGTGTTAGAGAACATAAAAGAATTAACAGCATCATGAAGACCAAGGAGCCCACCAGACAGGCCAGGGAGAACTCAGTGGAGAAGGTTAAAGCAGGGTTAGGTTCTAAAACAATCTCCTAAGCTTTCAACATCTCCCATTGCTCTGATCAATCCATCCTCTGAACATGGAGAGAGGATGGACAAACTGCTGACCTACCATGACATGGAGGTCCACCTAAATTGATAGGATGGGCAAGGAGAGTGTTAAGAGTTGTAGCCAAGAAAACCATAGTAACTCTGGAGGAGCTACAGAGATCCAGAGCTCAAGTAAGAGAATGTGTCAACTGTTAGTCTTGGACTCCTCAAACCTACTTTTTATGGAAGAGTAGCAAGAAGAAAGCCAGAACAAGTCTTGTGGGCAACACAGGAAACATATAGAAGGTATACTGGTCAGACGAGACTCAAATGGTACTTTTTACTCTATGTATGTAGCGCAAAGTTGAGCAGAGACAGGGAAGCTGGTCAGAGTTCATAAGAAGATGGATAAAGCTAAATGCAGGACAATCTGGCAAGAAAATCTGTTAGAGGCTGCAGAAGACTGAGGTGGAGCTTCACCTTTCTTTACTCATCCTTCATTTATCTTCATATAAACAGTGAAGACACATGAATGGGAGAATTTAATGAATCAATATCCTGAAATCAGCAGTTAATACATACTGATCATTTTAGTTCGTCCACTCTGGCCTCATGTGACTGTCTCAGCAATCACATGCATTAAATCTAATAAGGATAATAAATACTATCATATCATTAAGATTCTAGCAATTGTTCACCTTTTTGAAGCCACACATTTAGTAAAGCTACCAATTTTATAGAAAATAAAGCCACTTGTGCTGAAATAGGTGAGTACAGAAAAGAATACACCAGTCAGAGCTCTAGGACGGCTCTGAGGTGACCTGTGCTTCCTGGTCAGAAGCGTTTCAAAAGGAAGTCAATATGGATTATTGGTGGATGGGAACTGTAATGTATTAATATACTTATTTCACTGACCACTGATGCCAAGTGTCCTGTTAAGATCTGTTGTGTTTATAAAGTTTTCCCTGTTTCATTGGGCAGAATGTTGAGACCCAGGAGAGAGAGGAGCAAAACGCAGGGAGGGCCATCAAACTGGTGAAGGGGAAAGTAGGCAAGCCTAAAGTGAAGAAGATGAACCTGGAGGAGACCATGCCTTCACCATGGGGCCGCAGAGTGGACCCTCCAACTCAGCCAATCAAATCTGATGCAGCCAAGAAGCTGACCAAGAAGAAGAAGGTAATTAATCTGACGACACTTCTGTCTGAAGAAATCCAAACCTAAAAACGTCCAACATCCAGAATGGTCAGAGCTTGTTTTGTTCTCAGGGCGACTCAGATCCAGCAGTAAAGTTGGAGTTCGATGATGATGGTGAAGGAGGAACTGGAGAAAACTCTGTAGCCAAGCCCAAAGCTCCACGAGTCAAGAAGGAGAAGAAAGAGCCAGGTCAGTACTCAGGAGTTTGCTATGGTTTGACGGCGATTTTAACACCACGTGTAAGGTTGAACCAAGCTGACTCCATCTGGAGGAAGAGCTCTTGATAGTCAGCAGTCTGATGGTCCTGTATACTGTCCTTCAGGAGCTCCCAAAGTAAGAAAGCCTCCAGCACCTAAAGGAGCTTCAGCTAAGAAGGTGAAAAAGAGAAACCCCTGGTCTGAGGATGAGTCCAAGTCGGAGAGTGAGCTAGAGGAAAATGAACTCATCATTCCCAGAGAGACCAAGTCTCAGAGGGCATCAGGTAAACACACAACAGAGAACTACACTGCTGCATGCAATACGGGAATTTCGCCATTAAATTCAAGTCATGGAGAAAGAGGATAGAAGCTCTGCAGAACTGGACTTGGAAACCCCTGCTTTAATACATGGATAATTTTCATTCCATTTCATAATTGACCTGTCGCTCTGTCCTGCTGTGCCCCACCCTCCTTAGTTACTGTTGCTAACTCAGACAAACCATTGCAGCTAACTGCATGTTTACAATGAGAGCAGCGTCAATGCTGAAACCATTCCTAAAGAGGCTCTTGAGAACCTTTGGTGTTAATATCTCAGTTAATATCTTCTATGATCCTTTAGAAAAGTTGGCATTATGCCATAGAGGGCTATGTGTAAAATTTCAAAGTGGAATTATATGAATATAAATGGGAATTAGAGGAACGGATCTTCAGATCTCAAAGCAAGGGGGAGAAGCCTCATCTGGCGTCGATCGAGAAACATCATTGATGACCAGCACTGTTCAAGTATAGCAGGGAGCAGGGTAATGTTAAAGTCACAAGTTAGCATAACAATAGCCTGCTAAGTGGCTAGTAAAAAAAAAAAAATATATATATATATACACACACACATGATGGATGGACGGACGGACGGACCGTTGTCTTACCAAGAATGTCTACAAATGTACATTCTTGCTTATAGTTGTCATGTTGAGTTGACTGCGTGGTCTGCCACACAGCTTTCTCCAACAGAGACATCTGTCCATGTTTAGTTTCTGTTTGGGAAATGGAATAAAATATAATCCGTTGATTATCCTCCTTGATTATACAGTGCATTACTTTTGCAAGTACACTAGCCACATCATTTAACCATTTTTGTACCTTGAAGTACAAATACAGGCTGGAAAACTACAAGTGTCGCAAGTCCTAATGCTTCTCTATGGAGGGAGACGGTGAGAATGTCAGAGCCTGTTTGTTTCCAGGAAACTGTTTAAATGCTATTGATTCATTTGTGTTCGGGGTGCTGGGCTGAGCAGCGCTGAGCGACAGGTCAATTAGGTACTACTGTCTATTACTGAAAATCCCAATAAAATACACAGAATAGGCCTACAGTGTCCTGCAGATGTAACAGGATTTTCATAGAAGAAATCCAGCACATATGACAGATGAACATCCAGTTTGCTGCTCTCAGATGTTGTACTGCTTGTGTCCACTGAAAACCCAAGTGCACCCTGCGTGTTTAGCTCCAGTAATGTATTCTGTCTCGTTATTAACACATGAGAGCTCTCTGTACCACCTCCAGTTAACATCAAGCAACTTGTTATCGTGAATTGTAGCATTTGATTTTAATTCCCTGAAAACACTTTGCTTTTAAATTGCCACTGGCCAAAAAAATAACTTATTAGCTTTTGTCAGCTTCAGCTGATGCAACCCAAATGCAACTAAAATAATCAGAGTGCAGGCACTAGAATCCCTAACCGTAATATGCTTTGACATTGGCTCTGCTTTCATCTTTCATCTTCCAGCTTCCAAGCCAAAATACACATTTGACTTCTCTGAGGAGGAAGCAGATGAGGAGGAAAACGGAGACGATGATGTGGCCTCCTCCCCGGTCAGGTCTGTCAAAGATGACTTTGGTTTCTCAGACACCAAGGACCATGACAGTGACCAAAACGAGGATGATGAAGAGGAAAACAACAAAGACTCCTACTCTTCAGCCCCAAAAAAGCCCATGTAAGATTTAGAAGTCATAGCGGATGTTACTGAGCGACACTAATTTCTGTTTAGTTAGGTACTGAATAATTACGATATCTCCTCCTATGAAGGTCTGCACCTTTAGCTAAAAAGAAAGAGAAACCCAGCATCTTTTCATCCAAATCAGCCTTCTCTGATAAGAGCAACGGTAGTGGTGAGTATCACTCTGTGAGCAGTCACTCGGCATGGTACCAGTACCATGTTCTGATGCAGAATGATGAGGTGTGCTTGCAGTTGAATCCTGTGTTTGTTTTGCAGATGGTTCCAGGTCGGACAGCGACGATGACGCTGGCCCAAAGTTCTCCACCTATTCCAGCAGCTTAGCATTTGACAAAGTATCGCCAGCAAAGAAAGGTAATTTCTCAAATGAGCCAGTAATGGATGCTATAGTGCAGCCGTCTTCGCTGTGTTTGACGGGCCGTATTTTCTGTTTCAGCTGCTGCTAAAAAATCCTCTGATGCAGCCCCCAAACCTAAGAAACCACCAGCACCTAAAGCAAAGAAACCAGATAAATCTATCTGGGACTCTGACTCTGATACCGGTGATACTAGCTCCAAGAAGCCAGCACCAGCTCTCAAAGGTACTTTTCCATTAATATAGGATTAAAACATCACATTCTTGGCTGGGAGGTTTTATAAACATTTGTTGTAATTGCAGGTAAAGTTCGGGGGAGAAAGAGGAAGGATTCTGGATCGGAAGACGAGTACAGTCCAATGAAAAAAGCTCCAAAACCTGCCGGCAAAGTGAGTGTCATCTGTGTTAGGCATGAAGCTTATGGAGGCAGTATAATTACCTGACCACCTGCAGCTTTCATACACCGTATAAAAAGACACATAACCTTTTTCTCCCTGCTTGGCTGAGGTCTTTACATGTTGCATCAATATTTCCGCCTGGTAAGGGGTACCAGTGCCTCCTGCAGCAAAACAGCCTTGCAACATATTGCTTCCGCCTTCATACTTCATAGCTGGAAGAGTGTTCCCACCCTTGTTCCTCCAAATCTAATGATGAACCTTTATGGTCAAATACTTCAGTTAGATTTCATCAGACCACAAGGACATGTCTCTAAATATTAAGGTCGTTGCTCCTGAGAGCATTTTCAAACTGTAATCTGGCTTTTTATGTTGGTTCTGTAGTGATGGCTTCTTCCTCTCGGAGTGGCCCTTCAGTCCTTTTTGGTACAGGACTTGTTTCTCTGTGGATAATGACACTCTCCTACCAGCTTCAGCAGCATCTTCTGAAGGTCTGTAGCTTTTGTTCTGGGGTTGATTCACACATTTAGACAATGACCCGTCCATCTCTGGGACACAGAATGATGGCTGGACATTCCCATGCTGCTTATACCTGCATACAAACAGGTAAATGTGGAACCGTTGGGCTTCTGGACGGTGAACCAAACTGCTGGAGGTCCACAGTTCTCTTGGCTGGAATCTTGGCTCATTTCTTTTTATTTTCCCATGATGCCACACAAGGAGTGTTAGAAGTGTTGCTTTCAAATAAATTCACAGATATTGTGAATTAATCTATCAGAGGCTTACAAAACTACTTTAAATTCTTTAAAGGCACAATGATTTTATTGTAAATAAACGTACGACTTTGAAGACACCAAATACACAGGTTGACCTATACATTAACTGAAGACCTTCTACTTCTAGGCAGAGGTTCTTGTGGTGCAGTTTTTAGAGTAAATATTTTCTCTCCACAGAAGCCTCAGAAACCTCAGTCCGATGATGAAGATGAAGACGACGATGACAATGGCAGCCTTGGCACCATGAGAGGTCCGTCCCGCGACAGGCCGGGCCGTGCTAGGAAGGAGGTGAAGTACTACAACGATTCGGAAAATGACGACGACATGTTTGATTAAAGTCCCATTCAGATCCACTTCGTTTGTTTGGAAGGTTCTTCCTCCTGTGTTCCCTCAGACTTTTGTACATTTTCCTGTTTTATTTTTTCATTAATGGTGGCGTTCAACGACTTTTAATGTGTAGGTGTTTTACACTTTTTATTAATATACATATACAGGTTTGTTTTTTTTACTCTCATTGAAATGTCTGTATTTGTCTGAAGCAGCTTTTAGGAATTTAGAGCGCTGTTCTTTAGCACATTTTAACTGTTAAGATACTATGTAACTTTTTGAACATGAAGTTGAAAGTAAAGAATCAAATGTTCACAGTTCTGGTCCGTCTCTTTTCTTAGTCATGCTGCAAATGGAGGAATTGAAACAAAACCCACTCGGTATGCGACGTCCACATCTGCAGTGATGGGATGTTGTGAAAGAAACAAGAGAGGATCTGATAAGAAATAAGATCCAAATGATCATCTGGGAGTCAGTGTTGGATCCTTTTTTTATGCTGAGAAACAAAGCTAGCATGGAGCTGAAAACAGGAACATCCAGGAGAAGTGGACAGGACTAAATAAAAGCGTTAGCTGTCTCCTCCTGCTGGTCATAATGTTTGCTCTCATTTTGGTTAGTTGCCACTGATCTGTTCTTTTCCTGCTAATCTCAGCTATGTCCATGATTGGTGGCAGAGTTTCAATTATTAACGGGAAAAAAAAGTGTGTGATCGTTGAGGTCACTACAAGCAATTCTTGTTGGCTTAGACACTTTCCTTTTAAGGAGTCGTGATCAATCCAGGATGTTTAAACAGGTGTTCCTGTTTTCCCCTCATTTGTGAACAAGACCCCCAGATACTTAAACTCCTCCACCTGGTCGGGGATGAGGTCCTTCCCCGACCCGGGAAAGGCACCCCACCCTTTTCTGGCTCAAGACCATGGCCTCTGATTTGGAGGTGCTGATTCTCATCCCAGCCGTTCACACTCTGCTGCGAACCGCTCCAGCGAAAGCTGTAGATCACGTTGCGATTAAGCCAATAGGACCATGTCATCTGCAAAAAGCAGAGACCCGATCCTTAGGCCACCAAAACGTATCCCCTCAACACCTTTCCTGCGCCTAGAAATCCCGTCCATAAAAGTTATGAACAGGATCGGTGACAAAGGGCAACCTTGGTTGAGTCCAACTCTCACCGGAAACAAGCCAGACCTACTGCCGGCAATCCGAACCAAACTGTGGCACCGGTCATACAAGGACCTAACAGCATGTATCAAGGGGCCCGGTACGCCATACTCCCAGAGTACCCCCCACAGGGCTCCCCGAGGGACCCGGTCAAACGCCTTCTCCAAGTCCACAAAACGCATGTAGACCGGTTGGACGAACTCCCACACACCCTCCAGGACAATGCTGAGGGTGTAGAACTGATCCAGTGTTCCACAGCCAGGACCAAAACCGCATTGTTCCTCCTGGATCCGAGGTTCAACTATCCGTCGGACCCTCCTCTCCAGAACCCCTGAATAGACCTTACCAGGGCGGCTCAGAAGTGTGATCCCCCTGTAGTCGGAACACACTCTGTGGTCCCCCTTTTTAAACAGGGGGACCACCACCCCGGTCTCCCAATCCAAGGGAACTGCCCCCAATGTCCACGCAATATTGCAGAGCCGCGTTAACGAACACAGCCCCACAACATCCAGAGCCTTAAGAAACTCTGGTCATATCTCATCCACCCCCGGAGCCTTGCCACTGAGGAGCTTTTTGGTGACCTCAGCACCAGAGATTGTAGAGCCCGACCCAAAGTCCCCAGACTCTGCTTCCAGATTGAAAGGCGTGCCGGTTAGATTGAGGCGGTCTTCGAAGTATTCCATCCACCGATATTATATTGAGGTCAGCAGCAGTGTTGGAGGCAGACCGCTTCCCCCCCGAGACGCCGGATGGTGGACCAGAATCGCTTCGAAGCTTTACAGAGACTGAGGTCGTTCTCCATGGCCTCTCCAAACTCCTCCCACGCCCGAGTTTTTGCCTCAGCGACCATCCGAGCCGTACTACGCCTGGACCGCCGGTACCTATCAGCTGCTTCAGGAGTCCCACAAGCCAAAAAGACCCGATAGGACTCCTTCTTCAGCCTGAAAGCATCCCTTACCGCCGGTGTCCACCAGCGGATTCGGGGGGTTTCCGCTGCGACAGGCAACGACCACCTTGCGGCCACTGTTTCGGTCAGCAGCCTCGACAATGGAGGTGTGGAACATGGTCCACTCGGACTCAATGTCCCTCGCATCCCCTGGGACGTGTTCCAAGTTCTGCCGAAGGTGTGAGTGGAAGTTCCTTCTGACAGGAGTCTCTGCCAGACATTCCCAGAAGACCCTCACATATTTAAAGCCTCCTAACAAAAAGATTTGCCATAAATTCATAATGAAAATTGGCGTTCTATTTTTTAAAAATCATTGCAATGGACTGGAAACTGGAAAATTTATCCTGGAAAAGTTTTATATGAATTAGGTTTTTTTTGAGCTCAGGTCTTTTGGAGCCTCTTCATCTCACCAGCGATCTAAATAAGAAAGTTTGAAGCATACAAAATTTGTTTAAGGATTTTTTATTATTTTTAGAAAATGACAGATTATTATAAAGATTATTATAAATTTGGACCTGTAAACTAAAAGGGAACTTTTTATTAACTAAAAGTAATACCTCAAAAGTGTTGTGTACATTCTTTTTCAGCCCTTCAGTGAAAATACATTTAAGACCCACCTCTGGAGAGGCATGTCTTTTGGGGTATATCTCTACCAGCTCCGAACATCTACAGAGTGAACATGACTTATAATTATAATAATTATAATAAAAAGAAAAAAAATAATTCCTTCATCTTGCAACATTTTTATTTTTTTTTTTTATTCAAATTTTTATTTGGTTGTGCAATGGAGAGGTCACTTTTACTTACAGTCACATGTTACAGTTATTCACATTGTCACATAGAAATGTTCCCTTTTAAAAATATTTCCCTCCGTGTGTTCTCCAACGCTTTCATTTTTTACTTCCTTTTTTCCCTTTTTTTTCTCCTCTCTTTCTCTTTCTTTTAATTAACAAAACCAATTAGAACAAGAAAAACAAGAGTTGCGGTAGAACAGTGGGTGTCAGTGTATTGTTTGTTTTTCAGTGTTTAAAAAGTCCATCCATGGTTTCCAGCGTTCCTCAAAGTTTTCACGTTCTTGTCTCACTGCAAATGTACGTTTTTCCATCAGGGCAATTTCCTTAACAAGATCTGTCCATTCTTCTAGTGTGGGTAGTTTGTCTGTCATCTATTTCCTTGTAATCACTTTCCTGCTAGCAACCAGCATAATGATCCACAAATACAATTTGTTAAAACTATTGATACAATTGGGCCGCTTACCTAGGAACATGGTCTCAAAATTTAAAGGAATTTTTATTCCTAGTACTTTGTTAATTCCATTCTTAATCTTTACCCAAAATCGAGACAGTTTGGGGCCACTCCAAAAAACGTGGTGGTGGTGAGCTTTTTTTGTTCCACATAACCTCCAACATGATTTATCTGCATTTGAACCTCTTTGTGCTGGTGTTCTAAAAAAACGAATCACACTTTTCCATGCAAATTCCCTCCAGCTAAGTGAAGATGTACTTTCCCATGAATTTTCTTGTATTTTATTCCATTCGTCCATATGCAATTCAAAGTTACCTTCTTTTTCCCACTTACCCTTAATATATATTGTGTTAACCCCCCTAATGTTTTTGCAATTCCGTGTACAATTTTGAGATTAATTTATCATTTGGAAGTGATTTATAAGCTTTGAGAAAAATGGCTATCATTCCACCAAGTGGTCTGCCAGCATCTGCTTTGTTCAGCTTGTCTAGGTAATGACGAGTTTGTAAAAATCTATAGAAGTCTTTGTTATCCAATTGGTAAGTCTGTTTAATATCTTGGAAATTCCTCATGCAGCCTTTATGATATATTTAATCAAATTTCACCAGTCCCTTTGCAATCCATGTCTTGAATTTTTTGTCATTCCTCGATGGAATGAAATCTTCATCATATGCCATCTACCTGATCCTTAGGCAGGGTTCATTGCATTCTTTAACAAGTTTTGACCAGGTACTGATCAAAACTCTGTCCATGGATTGAGTGTATCGATTTTTTTGATCAGGTCTACATTTCCTATCAAAGCCTGTGTGGGAATATTATCGTTTTGACCTTCTATTTCTTTCCATTTAGCTACATAAGATGGATTGCAAAGGTCTATCAGTGGGTTTATTTGGGCTGCTCTATAGTAGTTTTTCATGTTTGGTAGTGAGAGACCTCCTTTATTTTTGGCCAGTTGCAAGGTTTTATATTTAATTAGAGGTTTCTTCCCTTGCCAAATAAATCTCGAAAGTAGTTTATCAATTTCTTGAAACATTGAGTTGGATGGTTCAGCTGGTATTGTTTGGAATAAATACAATAGTTTAGGCAATACAATCATCTTTATTGCATCTACCCTTTGCATAAGTCCTAAGAAGGGAACCAAATTCCATCTGTCTAAATCATTTTTAATTTTAGTCATCATTGGGTCATAATTGGCTGAAATTAGTTTTTTTGTATCTTTTGGGATGTCTATCCCTAAGTATGAAATTGATTTCATTCCCCAATTTATTTTGAAGTGTTTGTTGACAGACTTGTCAGGTGTGTAATTGAAAGTCAAAACCTGAGATTTATGTGAATTTAATCTATAGCCAGAGACCTTTCCAAATTCTGTTAAGGTTTTGTGAAGTTCAAGGAGGGAGTCACGGGGCTTTGTCAGGTAGACCAAGACATCATCAGCAAAGAGGGCTATCTTCTGTTCCACATTATTTATCTGCATACCATGTATTCCGGAGTTCTGTCTGACCAGCTGAGCCAGAGGTTCGATAAATAAACTGAAGAGGAGTGGTGAAACATTATAGCCTTGTCTACAGCCCTGTTCAATCTTTACAGGTCTGATAAGCCTCCATTTATTTTAATTTTCCCGGTGGGATTATCATAAAGTCTTTGTATAGTTCTTATGAATATGACAGAGAAGTTGAAACGTGAGAGTACTTTATATAAGAATGCCCAGTCCACGGTGTCGAATGCCTTCTGGGCATCCAGAGCCAATATAACTGCTTGGTATTTGTTTTTTTGTATATGGTTGATCACATGGAGTGTTCGCCTAATACAGGTCCTTCTCAAAAAATTAGCATATTGTGATAAAGTTCATTATTTTCTGTAATTTACTGATAAACATTAGACTTTCATATATTTTAGATTAATTACACACAACTGAAGTAGTTCAAGCCTTTTATTGTTTTAAAATTGATGATTTTGGCAAAAAAGTAAAGAAAAACCAAAAATCAAAAAAATTACCATATTTCATCCGACCAATAAAAGAAAAGTGTTTTTAATACAAAAAAGTCAACCTTCAAATAATTATGTTCAGTTATGCACTCAATACTTGGTCAGGAATCCTTTTGCAGAATTGACTGCTTCAATGCGGCGTGGCATGGAGGCCTGCTAAGGTGTTATGGAGGCCCAGGATGCTTCGATAGCGGCCTTAAGTTCATCCAGAGTGTTGGGTTTTGCGTCTCTCAACTTCCTCTTCACAATATCTCACAGATTCTCTATGGGGTTCAGGTCAGGAGAGTTGGCAGGCCAATTGAGCACAGTAATACCATGGTCAGTAAACCATTTACCAGTGGTTTTGGCACTGTGAGCAGGTGCCAGGTCGTGCTGAAAAATTAAATCTTCATCTCCATAAAGCTTTTCAGCAGATGGAAGCATGAAGTGCTCCAAAATCTCCTGATAGCTAGTTGCATTGACCCTGCCCTTGATAAAACACAGTGGACCAACACCAGCAGCTGACATGGCACCCCAGACCAACACTGACTGTGCGTACTTGACACTGGACTTCAGGCATTTTGGCATTTCCTTCTCCCCAGTCTTCCTCCAGACTCTGGCACCTTGATTTCCGAATGACATGCAAAATTTGCTTTCATCCGAAAAAAGTACTTTGGACCACTGAGCAACAGTCCAGTGCTGCTTCTCTGTAGCCCAGGTCAGGCGCTTCTGCCGCTGTTTCTGGTTCAAAAGTGGCTTGACCTGGGGAATGCGGCACCTGTAGCCCATTTCCTGCACACGCCTGTGCACAGTGGCTCTGGATGTTTCTACTCCAGACTCAGACCACTGCTTCCGCAGGTCCCCCAAGGTCTGGAACCGGTCCTTCTCCACAATCTTCCTCAGGGTCCGGTCACCTCTTCTCGTTGTGCAGCGTTTTCTGCCACACTTTTTCCTTCCCACAGACTTCCCACTGAGGTGCCTTGATACAGCACTCTGGGAACAGCCTATTCGTTCTGAAATTTCTTTGTGTGTCTTACCCTCTTGCTTGAGGGTGTCAATGATGGTCTTCTGGGCAGCAGTCAGGTCGGCAGTCTTACCCATGATTGCGGTTTTGAGTAATGAACCAGGCTGGGAGTTTTTAAAAGCCTCAGGAATCTTTTGCAGGTGTTTAGAGTGAATTAGTTGATTCAGATGATTAGGTTAACAGCTCGTTTAGAGAACCTTTTCATGATATGCTAATTTTTTGAGATAGGAATTTTGGGTTTTCATGAGCTGTATGCCAAAATCATCAGTTTTAAAACAATAAAAAAACTGAAATATTTCAGTTGGTGTGCAATGAATCTAAAATATATGAAAGTTTAATTTTTATCATTACATTATGGAAAAGAATGAACTTTATCACAATATGCAAATTTTTTGAGAAGGACCTGTATTATCTCTGGTTTTCCTTTTTTGATAAAACCGGTTTGATCCAAATTTATTATGTCTGGAAGGACGAGCTCGAGTCTTTTAGCAAGTATAGAAGTAAAAATTTTATAGTCTTTATTTAATAAACTAATTGGGCGACAGTTTGAGCAGTTTAACTTGTCCTTCCCCTCTTTTGGGATTACTGTAATTATTGTATCTCTCCATGAGGGTGGGATCTGACCTCCCTTTAAAACCCAATTGAATGTTTTCAAGAGCAGAGGAGAAAGGTCTTCTTGGTATATTTTATACCACTCACCACTGTACCCATTCGACCCTGGAGATTTGTTTGGTTTTAACCTTTTAATTGCTTTTTCCAGTTCCTGAGATGATATTTTAGCGGTTGAGGCTTTGTTTTGCTCGTTTGAGACAGTTAGTAATGTCAGTTTATCTAATAAAGTGTTAGTAAGTTCGTCATCATTCTGTTCTTTTAAGGCGTATAACTTTTGATAATATTTTGCTAAACATTTTTTTATTTCTTCTTCTTTGTAAGTGATTTTGTTAGAGCTCGTCTCCCTGATTGTACATACAGTCCTTTCCGCTTGTTGTTTTCGCAGTCTGTATGCCAAAAGTTTTGTTGATTTGCTTCCTGCTTCGTAAAAATTCTGCTTTAAAAACATTATTTATTTCTGAATTTGTGACTGTAACTCTTGGTTTATTTCTTCTTTAGTTTCTTAGATTTTCTGTAAAGTTTCTTCCTTTACATTGTTCTTGTGTTCCTTCTCCAGTTCGATCAATTTACTCTCCAGATTCTTAAGTTTTTCTTGTCTAGTTATTTTTAAAAGAGTTGCTTTGGCTATTAATTTGCCTCTTACAACTGCTTTGCAGGCGTCCCAAAGTATATTGGGCAAGACAGCTTCATTATCATTATCTTCTATGTATTTTGACATCTAATTTGACTTCTTCTTTAATTTTCCCCTTCAGTATACTGGAATTGAGTCTCCACGCAAAAGGCATTCTAACTTTATTTACATCAATTTTTATATAAACTGGGCTATGATCTGATAATCCATTGTTCCAAACTGACATTCTTTCACCCGGCCAATATCTTTGTTAAACATGAAAAAATAGTCGAGTCTTGAGTAAGAATGGTGAGTTGCTGAGTAAAATGTATAATCTCTTTTATGGGGGTTCAATTCTCTCCACACGACACCTAATCCCACATCTTTCAAAAGTTTTCTTATTTTCTTGCCTATGTTATTATGCAAAAGTTGTTTTGAAGAGTCCTCTGGATTTAGTCCAACATTAAAATCTCCTCCACATTTTATTGTACCCTCTGCTTTAGTTATTATCATATCGAATACATGCTTATAGAATGCCCAATGTGAACATGGAGGCGCATACACGTTAACAAAAGTCACATCCAGCCCGTTAAGTCTTCCCATAACCATGTTATATCTACCTTCTTTGTCTATGCATTCAGAGGTTTTTTCGAAAACAACCTTGTTGAATATTATTGTTGCCACACCTCTTTTGCGCCCTGATTTATATGAAGCAGAGAATACTTGACCAATACCTTGTCTTTTCAACTTGCTATGTTCTTTTTCTGACATGTGAGTTTCTTGGAGGAAAAAAATATCTATTTTGTATTTTTTCATCTTTCCCAATATTTTTGATCTTTTTATTGGGTTTAGTACTCCTTTTACATTACATGTTCCAATACGTATTAGAGCTGGATAAGCCATTTTTTGTTTTTTGGATAAGTTATGAGTTCCACTGCTGCACGACACCCGTTGCTACTGGAACAGAACATAACAATTAACATTTTAAAGAATTCAACTTTGTAAGTATCAATAACACACGACCATCTGACTTCCTTTCTTGAGGTCTTTTTGATGACCTCGGAGATGTCAACGTAAGTGGTGAGCAATTTTGAGGGGAAGTCAGCACAACCAAGCAGTTGTGTTGAGCCCTCTGGTGGCGTTACCTGCTTTTTGCGGTTAATAGTCAGTGTATTGTCCCCTTGGTCTCTGTCTGCTCTTGAAAAAAAGTAAAAAATGTCTTCCGCTCCTTTCTCCTGATGTGAGGTGTTCGTATTCCTTTTATTCTCTCCTGAAGGTGTCTAATTTCTTTTTAAATCCCGTGCTGCTCTCTTCGTCCAATGACCTTCTGTTGTCCGCTCCTCCTGCTCTTCGCCATGTAGCGCACCTGAGCTTATCTGCCCACGTAGCCTGGGGTTTGATAATGGTGACTGCAAATTCTCATTTTTTCATGTCTTCTGTCGCTTCGACGGCGCTGTTATAGAGGCACGTTTCCCTGTCATAGAATACCTTCATGTTTGAAGGGTAAGGGGTTTGGAATTTGATTTTCTTTTCACTCAAGATTTTATTCACTTAAGCGTACTCACGGCGTCGTTTCAAAACATCCGGAGCATAGTCGTGGTCCACTATCATTCTTCTTCCATTTACTGTGAACCCTTTCATTTGCCAAACCTGTTTTAAGACCTCTTCGTTGGCTCTGAATGACGAAAATTTGGGTATTATGGAGCGAGGCGCTGCATCAGGCGGAGGCTTGGGGCCCAGCGAGCGGTGCGCTCTTTCAACGCGCAAGTCCAATGTTGGTGTAATGTTAAGTTTCTCCTTGAGTAAGTTCTAGATGAAACTTTTGACTGAAACGGCACCATCTTCGGAGCCCTCCGCAATACCGTGAAAGCGAAGGTTCTCTCGCCTGGATCTTCCTTCCAGGTCAGTAGCTTTGGCTTGAAGTTTCTCCTGTACTTTGATCCGCTCAATGGTAGCCTCCTCTATCCACTGGGTATCCTCCGTGACACGGTTTTCCACATCTGTCACTCTTCCAGTTATATTCTTCATTTCTTCCTTGAGTTCTTTAAAGTTGTTTTCGTTGTCACGGCGTGATGCTCTTAACTCTTGGAGAATGGCTTGAAGGCTAGCATTAGCAGTCTCGTCAGCTAGCCCAGTCTCTGCGTCCGAGAAGCAAGAGCGGCTAGCCAAGCTAGCCGTGCCATGCCGTCTTTGTTCATTTCTTCGCTTACTAGAAGTCGTTCCCGCACTTTTCTAGCCCCCTTTCTTTTCGATTTGGACATATCGCTCGCTTTACGTTTCTTTACATATCAGTAAGTCTAGTTGTTTTGTCGAGAAAGGAGCAGCATGGAACCTTATCAAGAGAGCCACGGAGTCAGCCTGCCGCCATCTTGGGCGCTCACTCGGAAGTCCCCGTCTTGCAACTCTTGTATAACAGCAAGATTTGTGGAGGGCATGACCAGTAGCTGTCCGGTCAACAGATTTTCCCCTCTGAGCCATGGATCACTTCAGCCCCTCCAGAGTTACCATGGTCCTCTTCTCTGATTTGTTGTTCTTGCCCAGCCTGTCAGTTTCATCAGACAGCTATGTCTTGTTGGTGTCCTGATCTGGACAGGTGTTCTTTAAACACACAATGATTTATGGTTAGTAGGATCTGTAGCTGCTTAATCATAATATCTGTACCAGGCATGCAATTCAGTTAACTGAAATACGTTTTTTTTTCTGTGGTTGAGGATGTGTGTGTGCGTGTGTGTGTGAGTTTGTGTGCTCGCTTGGCTCACCTTCTCCTCCTCAGGGATGCGTCTTGGTGTTCTCTCCCAGCTGAAGCCGATCAGCCTAATCACGGAGGAGCGGAGATAAAAGGGGAGCGCCTACCTGGAGTAGACGCCAGATGGTCAACGTCAACAGTGTGGTAACAGGCCGCTTTCAGCGTTCGTCTTTCGCTCTGTTCGTTTATAAAAAAGGAACTTACTGTTGTTGCTGCTCCTCCTCCCTCCAGCGTCGGTTGCTCCCTGGATTAATAGGTCAGTCGATCGCAGTCTCGAGCGTCTGCTGCGCTCTGTTGTGCTCCTCCGTCTGGGTTCAGTCTTCAAAGTGCCTGTCCACCCTCGCTCATCCTCCTGGGCACCCCGCATTCCCCCAGGACCACCTCTGAGTGGCAATCCTCCGGTACATGCCTCCTCCGACCCCCTCAGTGTGGAAATCCAGCATCGCAGCAAGTAAGACACCAACTTTCTGGCGCTCTCTTGGCACGTTGTCTTCCACTCACCTACCTCTCCTCTATTCTCCAGTGGCGGCTCAACCTCCCGGTCCGGTCCCAGGAGTTTCCCTCCGAGCTTCCAAGGTTTCCTCCTAAGAGAAATAATCACTCTTATACCAACCTCTGAGTCCCTGAGTCCTGATACGAAAACATGACACTGTTTATTTCTCTGTATTTGTGCAAACATCCAAAATCAGCAGCAGATCCAATGATGTTTCTCCACTGTATGTTTGGCTTCAAACCCCACCTGGACTTTTAACACATTCAGAAACAATAAGTTTAAAATAAATATATTTTATTACTTTGCAAGGACAGTCCATGGTAAAGTTAAACAGTATATGAACATAAAAAGCATATGTTAATATACAAAGACAATATTTAAGATGAATGGCAGGACATGTAGAAGCTCATGCCTTGGTTGGATTCACCCTGTAAAATAGAAGTGGAGCTGATGGCTCCCTTCAGAACTCATGTTCATTAAGATCTGAGCATCATGTCTCACAGTAGCAAAGACTGTCCAACACTTTGCATGATGGTGGGGAGGTTCTCCAAATCTGAGCAGAAAAAGGCGACCACAGACACTTCAGGATGGTTACCAAGAGCAGCCTTAAGACTGACAGAAACACAGAGCTGCTGCTCAGAGCCAGGACCACTGGCTCCTGTGCAGGGTTAGACCGATATGTGGCTCCAATAGCGCTTTCTAACTTCCATGTTGGGTTTGTGGCTAGTTGGTAAGACCCTGTTCAGCAACAGATTTGACAATCATTGAAACATGCTCTATGCTGCTATCAAGAGCTGTCCCAAAAACACATGGTTAATGAGAAAATGGACAAAGGCTTCTGGTCTGTGAGGTGTAGCCCCTCTGAGCCACCACTGAGGCAGTGTCGGCACCAATAACTGTTGAAATCTGTGACAGCCGACTGATGGAAGAATTAGTGATGACATGTAATTTCCTCTCAAGACTGGAATATTATTAAAAAGTTGGTTTATTTCATTAAGTTCCATTACATGAGAAACTTAGGTTTAAAAATTTAATTTCTATTTAGGATTAATTAAGGTTTTTTTCTTGAATTGAGAAAAGCATACATTCACCCACAGATCGATTTCATGGTTTTTTGTGTTCAATGACTGACGCATTCTGCTGGGATTCCTTAAATAGGAAACTTTTTAACTGATTGGAATGTTTGTATAAATGTATTGAAATTACTTCTTAAGTGCCTTGAGATGACATCTGTTGTGAATTGGCGCTATATAAATAAACTGAATTGAATTGAAATTAAATCTGTTTAATTCTGGCTTGCAGCTAATAAAAGCAAAAAAATGCAGATTCTCAGGAAATTATGATTTTTACATCAGACCAATAAAAATGCTTTCTAATCCAGGAATATGGACCTGCTAATAAGTATGTCCATGCTCCGTACTGTATCTGCATTCAGTACTTGGTCTATGCTCCTTTTGCATTAAGTAGTGCAGCAATGCAGTGTGGTATGGAGGTTAGGCTGTAGTTCTGCTGAGGTGTTAAGGAAGCTCAGGTTCCTGTAATAGTGACCCCCTACTCATCTGCATTGTTGGTCCAGGTGTCCCCCATAAGCCCAAGTCAGACCCATTTGCTGGTGATACCACGGTCAAAGTCATTATTGGTATTATACCATACTGGCAGTATGGGTCCTACTGGAAAATAAGCATCCCTATACATCTTGTCAGCAGAGGTGACAAGAGGTGCCTGAAGTTTTCTGGTAGATGGCTGCTCTGACTTTAGACCTGATAAAACCCAGTGAACCAACACCAGCAGATGACATGACACCCTAAAAGATCACTGACTGGAAAGTTCACACTGGACCTCCAGCAATGTGAATTATGTGCCTCTCCACTCTTCTTACTGATTTAGGAACCTTGATTTCTAAATGAAATGCAAACTTTATTTTAATCTAAAAAGATTACTTTAGACCACTAAGTACTAGTCCAGTTCCTTTTCTCTTCAACCCAGTAAGATACTTCTATGTTGTCTCATGTTTAAGAGCAGTTTAACACAAGTAATGTGACTGTTGCAGTCCACACCTTGTGAATCTTCCTCAAACTCTTCAACAGTCTTCAAGGATGCAGTTATTCATTTTACTTGAGCACCAGATTTTTATTTTTGCCATTTTCTTCTACTAAACTTTTCATCAGTATACTTTGACACAGTAATTTGTGAACCGTCAGCTTCTAACGCTTCTTGTGACAGTCGACACCATCCATTAAGGTGGACAACTGTCAGGTCAGTGGTTTTCCTTATTTTAAATGAAAAACCTCTTTTTTATTGGTCTCACGTAATATTGTAGTTCTGAAAAACGAAATTTTGGATTTTCGTAATCAAAACGAACAAATACATGCTAAGGAACATATCCCCCTATTTGTAATGAATCAGTGTAATATCAGTTTCCCTTTTAGATTTGAATGACTGAAATTAATTATTTTGACATTCTGTGGTTTTTGTGACCAGCCAAGGCACAACATTTAAAAGTTTTAACCATCATCTACAGAATAATTTTTGAGGGGAAGATTAAGTGAGTAAGAGCTTTATTACAGAGTTTACCTCATGCTGTGTCTGATGTACATTTTCCCTCTCTATGCCACAGGAAAGATAGAGCCTGACCTCCAGGGGTTTTAAAAACCGTTTGCTGATAAATGACATGTCTGCTGATGTAAAACCACACATCGGCCACACCTTGCAACATCAGGTAACTTTCTTATCAAATAGCCGTCAGCTGATTTGGTGGATTGTTTGATAACAGCTAGTTGATAATACAGGCTGAGGAAAGAGGCAACAGCATCACAAACAGAACATATGAGTGGTATTTAGTGTTGAGGTGACTTTGTTGGTCCATTTCTCCCATTCATGAGCTGTTCTAGACATCGGCTAAAATGGATTTTTTGACGTGTTCAGATCAGCTCACTGCGTTCCAGTTCCTTCGGGGGTTTTTTCATTGAGAGTTTGTTTCCAAGGACAAGTGAGCATCTTTTTTCACAGAGCAGCCAATTGGAATGCAAAGCACACAGCATTTATATAACATCTCTGCAGTGAGCTAGATAGAAGAGTTTTACAGTTACGGCAGTACAACATTCAGTAGAACAGAACGAGTAATTCAGAATGTGGAGTTGAGTCCTAAAGGAACCACTTATCAGTGCCCGTTGTTTCCCAATGCCTCAGGGCCGGCTTGGCGCTTCAGGGGCAGCTGTAGACATTCTTCAGCTGTAAAAGTTTACCAGCTAACAAAAGACTAAAACTAGCCAAACACAAAAACCAGCACATCTCTGTTCATCTCTCACCAGGAGAGCGAGACAGAGAGAGATATTCCCTCTGTTTCAAAGCCAGAAATGTAAATACTCCTTAACACTGCATATCATTCTTCTGAGACTCCGTGCTATATTATTCACATTCAAACAAGCAAAGAAAAAAAAAGAAAAAAAACAGAAACTGCTCTGGCTTCCCTTTATGATATGTATTTCCAAGCCGGGATGGAATGAAGAGGGATGTTTGTTATGTGTCTTGGAGACCCAGCACCTGTCGCTGCCTTAGAGAGTCGTCTCACTTTGCTGCTTCAGAACTGGAAGGACTCAGCAGAGTTGTATATGTAGGAGGACTGATATGAAAAGATACTTCAATAGTGCAATTTGATTTTTTAACAACTTTAAAAAAAAAACATTTTCGTATTTAACTAACTGTCCTAAAATCCAAGAACTGCTGAAACACTGAGTTCCTTTAAATCAAGGCTAAAAACACATCTGTTTATAGTTGCTTTTCTTTAAGATTTACTGGAACATCGTTAATTTTTGTCTGGATTGCAGTTTTTCATTACCTCTCTTTATTTCGTCACTGTAATGTCCTTTTTTTTTGCTCATTGAGTTATGTTTTTATTATGTAAAGCTAATTGTTGCCTTGTTGTTGCGGAAATGTGCTATAAAAATAAACCTAATTTGACTGGATAAACTTGTGTTGCTCTATAACAATAGGAGGACAATAAGCAGTAGAATCCGTTACACATTGTAGGTGTTGATTCTATGTATTTGCTTGTTTACGTATCAAAATCAAAACATAAATGTTATAGATAACATTAATCCAACGGTAATACAGTGGAACCCCCCATTCGCAGTGCAGTATTTGTGGATTTTTCTGTGAAACTTAACTCCTAATTATTTATGAAAAATTCGCCTATTGACAGATTTTGTTTTTGTAAAGCTAATCTAAAACACTGAAAAGAAAATGCATTTTGGAAGGCAAAAATATTTTCACACAATCACTTCACACGCTATTGGCTGGCATTTGCAAAGCAGCCAATCCAGAAGCGCCGTTTTTTTGTTTTTGTGCCACTGTTTTGCTGTACCCCCAAGAGCTGAGATTAGGAAGACTGGATGTTAGCTTCCACGATAGTGCCAAGAAAGTTTCCACTGCACTACTATATTAATGCATATAAAGGTATATTTGATCTGATTTATGTTTAATTAATTTCCCTCTGGTATCAATAAAGTATTTTTGAATTGAATTGAACTGAACTGAATTTGGTGTTTGAAGTATTAAAATTAACCCCTGTGAATACCGGGTTGTCCTCTGTAATCAGTAAAATGGATTATTTAATCAGCACAAGGAATTATTATTTCATTTCTGTTTTTAATAAAAGCATTTAAATGTTTAGATGTTATTGTTTTTTTCTTCCAATTATTGTTAATACCATAGAACTGAGATGTCTTCTATCCAACGTCTGCATACTGTGAGGATGGAAGTAACCATCTGATGCAAATAGTGGTTTAAAGCTATATGGAGTACCTTTTTTATGCACCATCATATTTTAGAGATCAACACAATCCAACTTTCCTAAAATAAGAACTATCCCTTTAACTTTAACCAAAAGTGACTTTATAGTGTGAACATTTCTTTCTTGTCAGTATTGCAGCATAGGAGGTGCTGCTTCATTACAGTTCCCTAGTAGAAATCCAGTTTAAAAACTTTTCCTTTAGCAACACAGACATTAAAATTAGATTCAGTCACTTCACTGTTAACAAGGAAATAAATGCAACTCCTTTCAAAATAAAAAAAAGTATTATTTTTAGCTTCTGCATAAAAATAATTTGTGCTGAGATTAATTATCATAGAGTGGATGGACTCATACTGAACTTTAACTGGCAAAAAGCAATAAGGCAGCAAAGGGTCGGGGTCCTTCAGGAAGACATAACACAGTGTCTTTTCTCTTATGGTTCTGTACCACAGGTGACCTTGGCTGTGGAAAAAGGCAGCTCTCCATGATCATATTTTAGTTTCAGAGGGACCTCCTCCTATCTCCATACCAGCTCAGCTGGATCCACCATCCAAAGTGAATATTTACCCAGCTGAACGTCTCTGGAGGAGCAGAAGGTCATCTGGAATCTCCTTTTGCATCATTAGGTAAAGCTTACACAGTCGGGTCAGAAGAGCAAGGCAAAAATTTGGAGTGGAGTTACAAATCCTACCCCAGAGTATGCTTTCTGCATTAGTATACAATCATCCGGACCCATGAGGCTCGGTGTTCAGTGTGTTCCAAGGATTGCATTGCCCCCGTGTTTCACTGCTTCAAACAAGACACTTTATGAAGGAGAAAAAAGGTGGGATGCAGAGCTCTGTTCATAAGGCCATAACAGAGCTCCCGATAGTACAATGTTGTTAGCAGCAGATACACACTCATTAGGCCGGCATTCATTTTGGAAAACATTAAGCAACTGTAGGCTGATCAGTCATTTAACCTATCATTTTTGATCATCTTTATCCTGGAGATAAATCAATAAACCAACTGGTTGGTTTTCAGCTTGATGAGCCCATTAGAAACTCAAAATGGCAATATTTTTCCGATCAGTGGTTGCACCAGATCCTGCATCCTTGGTGTGGATGTTGTTTCTTGGAGATCACTCAAACACATTCAGTTAGTTGTTTTAGATTAAGTCAGAAGAAGCACAGAGGGGTAAGAGGCTGTATAAAAAGGTAATAGTGCTTTCCATGTAGAGATGTAGTAACGTGTGAAGCTTCAAAGGTGTGAGAGAGCGCAAGGCTATCAGCATATAACAGGAAGGTTGAACCGAGTACAACAAAGGTGCTCTGTTTTATCCTCTAGCTTTCAACCTGTGTCTATCATGGAACATGATGGATTTGGGAATGTTGATAGGATTTTAAAAATGTCAGAGTTAATGTAGGAGTCTACATTTCCTCGGGGAACACACACAGAGTGCTGAATTTCTAATGCTAACCACACTAACTGCGTTAATTGTTATTACACGATGGTAAAGACAGGTGCCTCTTCTCCTAAGGAGTGCTAGAATAAAAAAAAAACATTTAAAAAACCAGACATCGTAAATTTGATTTCCCTTTAAGAAATAGATGTTTCTGGGCTAATAACAGAAAATTAAGTGCAATAATTAAGTAAAATTTTGATGCAGCTGAAGGAAACCCTTTCATTTCAGTCAGTTTGTAGACTGTATGAGTATCTTCTTTTCTTGGTTGTTTTTTATTTTTAGACTTTCTGAATTTTCTGCAGAGCCAGCCCCCAGTATGTTTCAGAAAATCTCTGATGTGCATGGTCAGGTCTGTGCCTGTCATGTCGAAACTCATAAGATGAGCAGCTCTTGCAAGTCTGATGAGTGTGTATCAGAAGCTCTGCTGTTGTGCTTCCCTCCTTGAGGAAACAGCTGAACTGTGACTCAGCTGTAGAGATGGAGGGAAGCTTTGCATTCTGCCGGTGTTAATGGACACTCATTCATGTATAACAAATAGGTCATGTAAAGACAAAAGAGCAGTTTGAATTCAGTAATGTCTATGTGCAATAACATTCTATTCTTTTAAAGAACTTAAAATGAGTTCTGCATTAAACCTCGATGTATCACCTTGAAAATAATCTTCAACATGATGGAACAAGCTCCACAAAATTCATCATAGAGACAGTGGCCTGACCATACCATGGTATGTACAGTGTAGGTATGCCAACAATACGATAGATGAACAGAGATGACAGAGAAACACAGAGAGAGAAACCATTATCAAACTCCCGTCATGCAGTTACGAATTTACACAGGAGACCTGAGGAGTATCATCTGTGGTGGTTTGGATGGGCCGCGCCCGTCCTTTTAAAAGTTCTGGTCCCAGAGAAACCATGCCAGACAAGAGCTCAATTCATATTTAAACACAAAGCGCTGATCCTTTGAGGCCTCCGTGTTATTTTCTTTTCAAGGAGAAAATCTTTGAGTAAATTGGAGAGAAAAATAGAAGGATTTAAAGTTAATGTTACACAAAGCAAAAGAGAAGGAATAAAGAGGTTATAGAGGGTCAGCTCCTTGCTGGCTGTTCTTTTTGTGCAAAGGAATGTCTGAAAGAGTTTAAGAGACACCTGTTGGTGCCTCCTAGGGCTCGTTTCTGGGTGCAGTGGCTGTGGCCTCCTCAGGGTCCAAGGACTCTGGTGAATCCAGTGCAGCGGTGTCGTCGTTGGAGCTGCCCTTGGTGCTTGGGCTTGCCCCGGCCTCAGTGGATGTGCTGCTGCTGCTGCTGCTGCTGCTGTTGCTCTGACCATCTTGGCCCTCTGAGTTTTCCAGCATCTCCTGGATGAGAGGTGGCATAGAACCTGGAATCTCCATCTTTAGAGAGATGACTCGCTCGGCTCCTGAACAGCAGCAATGAGAACAAGGTCACTTAAAAGGGGACATATTATGCATCTTTTTAAACAAGTTGTAATAGTTCTATGGTCTGTACAAAACATGTTAATGAACTTCTTTGCACAAAATCAATCTCACATAAAGCAATTTCACCAGCTCTGTTCTTGACAATTTCAGTCCCTTTCAGAATGAGCTGTTTAGATGGCTCTGTCACCTTTATGCAAATTAGAGGTTGCAGACTACGCCCACCCATCTTGTCACAAGGCTGCGGGTTCGCCACACTTGAGACTGGAGTGGAATTGGTAGGCAGGTTTTGACATTTGAGGGACGGGGTTTGACAGGTGAGTGGGGGTTATATGCAAACTCCGCTTATTGTGATGTCACAATAAGGCACTTTTTCAAACGGCTCATAGAAGCACAAGATTTCTGACCGCGAATATTGCACACAAAAAATGGATGGATGGGTTTTATTATTGTTTGGAGAGTTTATAGAGGCAGCAGAGACCCAAATGTCAACACAAAGGATGAAAAATTTTAGATTTGAATTAGTTCAGCTAATTACTAGAAAGATTCAACTTTGTGCCGAATGGAAATTATACAATTTGCTGAAAATGGCTGAACTGCATTATAATTACATTAAATTTAAGCTCATATGTGTGTATGTGAATCCAAACATGTCTGACCTTACACACCCCACCCCGTGCCTGATGTAGATCTCTTTCCTACCTACCTTTAGCACTGATACTGCGCAGGTCTGTGATCTTCATCAATGTTTTGGGGAACATGTGTGGTTTGCTGGGTCGGCGCTTCCTCACGTAGATCTTCAGAGCTTCCAGCAGTGGCTCCTGGAGCTGGTCCACCTTGGAAGGCTCCTCCAGATCCTGGCGGTCTGATACGTACACATCGATGGACACATAAATCCAGTCAGCCTGGACACTTGCATATGACAAGTCAAAGTCTATCACACTCTATGTCATAGTGCAGGAGGAAGAGGAGTTTATTTTAGATGATTTGTTGCAGAGGACAAAATGCATAGATAGGCTAAAACTTAGAATTCTTTCCATTAGTATCAGTCAGCTTCAACACCTGAGCATACAAACAGCTATGACTGCTAGCACCTGAATCCATCCAGACTGACCACAACATTTGAGATTGTGAGCTTTCATGTATTCAGAAGACACTAATCTGCACACAGCAATAACTAGGATCATGCATAGTTAAATCCAGAGGGCAAATTGATCAAATCATCATCAGCCTGATGAACATTCATTTCCTTTTGTGGTTTGGTCAATAAGATCAGCTTTGTTTTTTGACAACAAATAACTAACCAACTGTTACAGATGAAAAATGAAGTAGATGCAAATAGCTGACTTATAAGGACTTCCTGGGGCGATCATGCTTTACAATAATCCAGCAGCAGTTTTCCACTAGAGACGGAATGCAAGAACATCTGATGACCACCACAGGATGGTTGATAGCATAGGAAACAGACTTAATTTTTATCCATGGTTGATCCAGTAATAACGTAAAGAACCTCGGCGTTATTTTTGACCAAGACTTGACATTTAGATCTCATATTAAACAGGTTTCTAAGATTTCCTTCTTTCACCTCCAGAATATTGCTAAAATTTGAAACATCCTTGTTCAGGAGTGATGCTGAGAAACTAGTCCATGCATTTGTTACCTCAAGGCTGGACTACTGTAATTCTTTACTATCAGGAAGTCCACAAAATGCCATTAAAAGCCCTCAGTTGATCCAAAATGCGGCAGCAAGAGTTCTGATGAATATTAAAAAGAGAGATCACATTTCTCCGGTTTTAGCTTCCCTTCATTGGCTCCCTGTTAAATCCAGAATAGAATTTAAAATATTTCTTCTTATATACAAAGCCCTTAATAATCAAGCTCCATCATACATCAGAGATCTAATTGTTCCATATGTTCCTAACAGAGCACTTCGCTCTCAGACTGCAGGTTTACTTGTAGTTCCTAGGATTTCTAAAAGTAGAATGGGAGGCAGATCTTTTAGTTATCAGGCTCCTCTCCTGTGGAACCAGCTCCCAGCTTTAGTCCGTGAGGCAGACACTCTGTTTACTTTCAAGGCCAGGCTTAAAACTTTCCTTTTTGATAAAGCTTATAGTTAGAGTGGCTAAGGTCATCCTGAGCTATCTCTGTAGTTATGCTGCTATAGGCTTAGACTGCTGGAGGACAGACTTACCAATTTTCTTCACTCTGCTACTTCCTTTTCTCCTACTACTCTCCAGTTGTATTACAGTACATTCTGCTATTTCTACAGTTAACTTTGTTTTCTCTCAGTGTTTTTCTCTCCATAGAAGATATACCTGGTCTGGTGTTCTGCTTGGTTGCGGTGCCCTGTTGGACGGGGGGCATCGACTGGGATGATCCTGCCAGTAACTGAACATCCACTGTGTCATGTTATCAACTTTTTACTTTCTGTAACATAGAAAGTACTCTTATATCAGATCTTCTGTTCCTTCTGTGTTTCTGCTCTGTCTTCTCAAACCCCCAGACGGTCGTGGCAGATGGCCGCTCCTACTGAGCCTGGTTCTGTTGGAGGTTTCTTCCTGTTAAAGGGGAGTTTTTCCTCTCCACCGTCGCTACATGCTTGCTCAGTATGAGGGATTGCTGAAGGATTGCTGTGGTTGGAAAGTCTGCATCAACGGGGCCCAACCTCACGCCAATGACTGACGCAATCTGCTGGGATTCCTTAAATAGGAAACTTTTTAACTGATTGGAATGTCTGTATAAATGTATTGAATGACTTCTTGTTAAGTGCCTTGAGAGAACACCTGTTGTGAATTGGCGCTATATAAATAAACCGAATTGAATTGAATTGGTGAAGACCAGTACTAAGCACCCAATAGAGATGATGGAGCTACGTATATCTCTTTTATGAGCAGAGCATCTCATAGATGTGGGAATGAATTCCAAATTTAGTTAGTAAATCCAAGGTTTAAAAAGTGAATTTTGTTATATTTTAAGGATTTTCCTTACAATTTGTAAAAGAAAAACTGGAGCAGAGTTTGAAAGAATTTAACAGCTTTGTTGAATTTGAGAGTTGGAAATCTTAGCTAGTTTTAAGTTTTTTCTTCCCAAAATCTTAGCCCATTCCTTCTGATAGAATTTGTGTAACTGGGTCAGGTTTATTTGGTCAAGTTCCTGCAGGAAAATAACCCCAAAACATACCAATGCCAACCCTGTACTTCACAGTTAGAATGGTGGGTATTTGGTCCACTGGGGGGTTAGATACCATAACCACCTGCGAATAGCTAAAAGCAATGAATACTTGAGAACCCCAATTATACCCGCTTATTTAATAGTTCAGACACCAAATATACCTTAATATGTAACAATACACACCATGGAAACCATCTTCACACTACTGCGATAGTGGCTCAGGAGGTAGGGGTTCGTCCTGTAACCTGTGGGTTGCTGGTTTGTCTCAGTTGTTGTGTCCTTGGGTAAGACACTTCACTTAGCTGTGGCTACAATGGTAACCACCATTAGTGTACGAATGTGTGTATGGCTGGGTAAATGACTGATTGTAGTGTAAAGCACTACACAAATACAGGCTATTTACCACAGAAGCGAACATCTACAGTCTTTCAATTCATTTTATTTTCTTTATACAGTCTACAATTCACACATTATGTCAAGGCACTTTACAAGAAAAGTCAATTCAATCATAAATACATTCCAGTTAATCCTTCAGTTCATAATTCCAATAAATTAAAACGTTTTCTGTCTAAGGAAACCCAGCAGATTGCATTGAGTCATTGACTTACAGCCTTCACTCCTCCAGTACGAACGTGTAGCAACAATAGACAGTCGCCTGCGTTGTGTTGTTGACTTCACAGCAATCCCTTATACTGAGCAGGCATGTAGTGACAGTGGAGAGGAAAAACTCCCCTTTAATTCAATTCAATTCAGTTTATTTATATAGCGCCAATTCACAACAGATGTCATCTCAAGGCACTTAACAAGAAGTCATTTCAATACAATTATACAAACATTCCAATCAGTTAAAAAGTTTCCTATTTAAGGAATCCCAGCAGATTGCGTCAGTCATTGGCGTGAGGTTGGGCAGATTTCCAACCACAGCAATCCTTCAGCAATCCCTCATACTGAAGGGAAGCTAAAACAGGAGAAATGTGATCTCTCTTTTTAATATTCATCAGAACTCTTGCTGCCGCATTTTGGATCAACTGAAGGCTTTTAATGCAATTTTGTGGACTTCCTGATAGTAAAGAATTACAGTAGTCCAGCCTTGAGGTAACAAATGCATGGACTAGTTTCTCAGCATCACTCCTGGACAGGATGTTTCTAATTTTAGCAATATTCCGGAGGTGAAAGAAAGAAATCCTAGAAACCTGTTTAATATGGGATTTAAATGTCAAGTCTTGGTCAAAAATAACGCCGAGGTTCTTTACGTTATTACTGGGGGCCAATTTAATGCCATCCAGATGAAGTGATTGACTAATCAGTTTCTGTTTAAGAACTTCTGGTCCAAAGACAGCAACTTCTGTCTTGTCAGAATTTAAAAGCAAAAAGTTTAGGGTCATCCATGCTTTTATGTCTTCCAGACATGCCTGTAATCTACCTAACTGACTGGGTTCATCAGGATTTATGGATAAATATAGTTGTGTATCATCGGCATAGCTGTGGAAATTTATCCCATGCTGTCTAATGATTCTACCAATTGGAAGCATATATATGGTGAAAAGAATTGGTCCAAGGACAGAACCCTGTGGAACTCCACAAGTAACCCTTGAGAGTGAAGATGATTTATCATTTAGATGAACAAACTGGAATCTATCAGACAAATATGATTTAAACCAGCCTAGTGCTGTTCCTTTGATCCCTGCAACATGTTCAAGCCTTTCTAAGAGAATATTATGATCGACTGTGTCAAAAGCAGCACTGAGATCTAACAAAACCAGAACAGACACCAGTCCATTATCTGAGGCCATGAGAATATCATTAGTAACCTTCACCAGTGCTGTTTCAGTGCTATGATGAGCTCTAAAACCTGACTGAAACTCTTCAAACAGCTCGTTACTGTTTAGATGTTCACAGACTTGATTAGCAACTATTTTCTCAAGGACTTTGGATAAGAAAGGAAGGTTAGATATAGGTCTGTAATTCACTAAGTCATCTTGATCAAGGGAAGGTTTCTTGAGTAAAGGTTTAATTACAGCTATTTTAAATTCCTGTGGTACGTATCCGTTTACTAAGGATAGATTCATCATATCCAAAATGGGGCCAGGAACCAAATGGAACACTTCTTTAAATAATTTGGTTGAGATTGGGTCCAAAATACAAGTTGAAGATTTAGATGAGGCTAATATTTTTGATAATTCTGAAAGCTCGACTGAATCAAAACAGCCTAAGCAATACTGAGGTTCTACAGTTCTTTCCGATACTGACTCATTTACTGAGGAAGAAGTAATCATGTTTGGGAGGGTGCCAATGATTTTATTTTTAATAAAATGTATTTTATTTATGAAGAATCTCATAAAATCATCACTGCTAAGAGCTGGGGGAATAGTTTGCTCAACAGAGCTATGACTCTGTGTAAGTTTGGCAACTGTACTAAAAAGAAACCTAGGATTGTTTTTATTCGCCTCTATTAATGATGAAAAATATGCTGTTCTAGCTTGTCGAAGGGTCTTTTTATACAGCAGTAGACTGTTATTCCAGGTTAAATAGGAATCCTCTAGATGTGTAAAGCGCCATTTTCTCTCCAACTTCCTAGTATTCTGCTTTAAAGTACGCAACTCTGCGTTAAACCAAGGAGTCAGCCTCCTATGGCTAGCCACTTTTCCTTTAACAGGAAGAAACCTCCAGCAGAACCAGAACCTGGCTCAGTACGAACAGTTATCTGCCATGTCCAACTGGGGGTTTGAGAAGACAGAGCAGAGACACAAAATAAACAGAAGAACCAATGTAGGAGTACTTTCCATGTTAAAGAAAGTAAAAAGTTGAAAACAGGAGAGAGAGAACATTCAGTTGCTGAGAGCATCATCCCAGCCGATGCCCCCCTCAAAGAAGGCATCACAGCTGAGCAGGATACCAGACCAGGTGGAGGTCAGTGGCAAGGAAATAGGCAGATTTTCCACAGGTAATTTATACTGCGTTTACACTGCACGCTTTGTCGCTGTCAAAATCGCTAACAGAGCAACTAGTTTGAAGCGTATACATTTTTAAGCCTGAAGCTTGCAAAGTTTGCCACTTGCTGAGCAAAAAAGGAGAGTGTGGGTTTGGCTTCCTCCGTTGACGGATTTTTTAAATAACTGCGGATCAAATCGAGAGAGTGGCTTGACTTTATTTGCTAAATAAAGCTAGACAACGTCGACGTCGGGAGCATTAGTGCCGTTTGTGGATACACCCCATTCTTGAGAGGCGTTCTGAGTTTGGAGAGTTTAAAGAGTAACTAAACCCCAAAACAACTTTTTTTGCTTCTAAACTGAATAAATGGGTCTTTACCAATGCAATATTTCAGTTTCTGGGAATTTTTTTTTACATTTTCGTGTAAACTTGTTTAATTCTACACTTTTTGGTCTAAAAATGTCTTAGTGCTGCCCTCTTAGAGTTGAAGTGTGGCTACTGCATTTGAATTCTGTGATCGGTGGAGAGCGGTACATCTTTTCCACTCTTTACGTTACAGGCATGGTCTCACAGACACGCCCCGTGGGTTTGGGTATAAAACCATCTCTCAGACACACTCGCCCCATGGCGAGTTGGAATTGCGAGTTTTGATTGATTGCGTTTTTCAGGTTACCATTATTATCACTTCAGCACTTAGCATAGCTAACATACTGTTTTGAAAGTTAGCCTGCGTTTCTGGTGCTGCTGCTGAGGGAGAGGGAGAGAGGATGGTCCAGTCTCTGAGTGGTAATGCTAACGTTCAAAACAGATGAACGTCGATCAGATCGTTCAGTCGCAAAACTGCCAACGTCGCTTCGGTCATTGTCCATGTTTCAGTGTCAGATTAAGCTAGCTCTCACTGTCCTCCTGAACACAACCCCACGTTTTCCCCTCCGCACATTCTCCACACTAGGCCACGCCCCTCAGTGCCTCCTGGCACTGCCCACTTTGTTAGAATTTTTCAAATGTTGTCTGGGGGCGGGGTTATGCTTTCTCATGGGGTTCAGCTCCATTTTAACCATTTGCTCCAGGAGCTGCGTATGGATGAGGTTCGTTTTTAGCGCTACTTTAAATGTGTAGTGACGTCAATAAAGTGAGACGCTCTGATTGGTTGACGCTCAGGGGAAGACGCCGAAAGTTCAGCTAGCCCAACTTTTACGTTGCTGGCTTTTGCCGCTTTGAAGCTTGGAAAGCAGCAAAAGTTTCAAAAATTGCTGTGGCCAAAGCACACAAAACCCTGCAGAGACTGTGACAGACCTCTGACGGCCTCAACCATAGACTTAACATGTAATCTTGCTGTTCTATGCGTTGACATTTTGGGCAGTGTGAATCCAGCATTAGAGTTACGTTCCACAGAAAAATCTGCAAATAGGTGAATCAACAAATGCTAAAATGTGAATAGGCAGGATTCCATTGTATTCATTTTAGTTTTATCACCCTACAGGACATTTCTCCAAGAATGATTGTCTTTGCATCATCTTATCTGCATTTACAAACTTTCTAGTTGTCTTAATTACCACTCCTTTGCTTTTTTTTGTCTTTTTAAAAACCCATCTGTGAGGTTTAGCTAAATCTGGGCTTCAGCTTTCCCCCGTTTTAGTTCTTTGTGCTGCAATCCCGTAGCCCTTTCCAGCCTTGTGGAGGTCTACAATTTTGTCTCTGGTGTCTTTTGACAGCTTTTTGGTCTTGCCCATGGTAGTAGTTGGAGTTTGACTGACTGTGGAGTGGACAGGTATCTTTAATGAGCTCAGACAGGTGCTACTAATTTAGATAAATAAGTGGAGTAGAGGTGGACTTTTTTAAGGCAAAGTAACAGGTCTTTGAGAGCCAGAATTCTTGCTCATTGTTAGGTGTTCAAATACTTATGTGCAGCAATAAAATACAAATAAATTCTTTAAAAAATCAGACAATGTGATTTTCTGAATAAAACAGAATGCTGTCTCAGTGGAAATGCACCTACATTGTGAATTTCAGACCCCTCCATAATTTCTAAGTGGAAGAACTTATCACAGGGTGTTCAAACACTTATGTTCCTCACTGTATATATAGTTACCTTTTTGCAACAAAAAGGTCCTAGGTTCAACTTCCAGCTAGCGTCTTTTAGCATGGGTTTTACACGTAAATGGTAAGTAAGCATATATGGCGGTGTTCTAGTTAAACCAACCACTCAAAACACTTTACACTGGAGCCCCATTCATCCAGCCTTTGAGAAAGTTACTCTTAGAACATCTTACTTATGTTAGTTTTTTTTGAGCACTCAAAATCACAGAACATAAGCCACAATTACAGGTAAGCTTTAAACAATAATAAGATAAGATAATAAATAACTATATTGAGTGAAGTGTGTTTAGTTTTCCATCCATCTCATGGACTGGATAATAAGCTGTTAGCAAGTGGACATAGGTATATAAGCTGTAGGTATAAAAGCCGGGCAGCAGGTGGCAGTGTGTACTCTAAAATCCAAATCTGTTATAGTTGCTGTCAGGCAGTGTATTCAGAGGTGTGGTTTACTTTCCATGGATTATGCAAGAGCTTGTAATGTTTTCGCAAGCTCTTGGGACTGAGTAAAATCGAGCTGAACTGAGTGAGAATCCAGCAGTGAAGGAGACTGATCTCCTCACAAACTGACAGGTGGAAGGGAAAGAAGAACAATGACACACAAATATGTTCAACTTTACAGTGAAACTTTGTTTGGTTGTACGACAAGGAAAAGGACTTATACTTGTACATTAACATATGTTCTTGGAGATTCATTTCGTGCTCAGGCTCATTTCCTCCAACATTCCAGCCAGCTGAGTGATGCAGCTGTCACATACCTGTACATCCTCTCCATCCTCTCTTTCCTCTAAATAACACAGACTCTCTTACAGCAGCTGATTTCAAACTGCTGTAGAGGGTAGGTAGGGTGTAATAAATGGAGGAATCAATATGGACTTACCGAGTTAAATAAAGCAAGCACTTCGAATGGGTAGTGAATTAGCTCATTCTTTCATGATACACCCTAGACTCTGTTATTGTCCTCAAATCTGGTTTTGCTGAGGACATGATGTAATCAAGCTCCAGACTGTTTAAAGTGTGTCTCAGACTGAACTGAATTAATCTGACAGGTGGGATGAACAAAGCACTCAATCCCAAACTCCCATAACCGAGAGTCTGATTTAAATGTTATTTGTTAAATGTTATTTTCCCATCAAACTGGTTCCAGTGTCCCGAAGCATCCGACAGTGAAAACTGTCCAGTGTTGTGCCAGCTTCTTGCAAGTTTATTTACAGGAAGAACAAAGAAACAGATAAAAATGCATAAAAAGGCATAAAAACATGAAGCGCATTTCGGAACTTCAGGGTAATTTTACAGGATCTTTACCCACTCCTCTCAGCCGTTGTAGCTCCATACAAAATCGTCCCTTAAAGGAGTTTGCTAAGATGTCTGCATATCACGACTGTTTCTGCAATGAGTAGCGTCACTTATCAGAATGACAAAAGATTGAAAATGGATAAAGCAGGGATGGTTGCTGCGTTTCTGTTTGCTATGTTGTTACAAACTGCTTCGCCAGCAACTCTTCCAATTATATAAAGCCGGTTGTTTGGCGAAGTCTGCTCATTTCCCTCTTAGTTACAACCAATCAACATGACTTAACCACAGCTCCCGCCCCGCGTCTCTAATAGGCCATTTTTGAGTACACACCCGGCTGCTTCCTAAAATGGCCCCAAAAATGGCCACCCGGTGAAGTGGAGACGCGCATACCGTGAAGGTCCAGTAAAATTACCCTGAAGTTCTGATAGTGGAAACAGGCCTATGTTTAGCTAAATGAAAGCAATAGTAAAATGACAAAATTTCAACGAACAAAAAGCTACAACATGACAAAATTGATAAAGCGATTTTTATGGGTAAATTGAAACCAACAATTTCTGCACATCTCAGGTTTTCAGGGAGTTTGTTTCAGAGCTGAGGAGTGTAGAAAGCAAATGTTGCCCCACCTTGTTTAGTTCTGGTTCTGCAAAAACTGAGTGAAAACATCTCTGACCTGAGGGTTCTACATGGCTCATACCGAATCAGCAACTCTGAGGTGTTTTTTGCCAAAAAGACCATTCAGGGAACCAGTGCAGTGATTTAAAGACTAGTGTAATGTGATCAATTTTCCTGGTGTTGGTCAGGACTCTAGCTGCAGGATTTTTTTTTCCGCATCACTTTAGAAAATGGAAATCCAGTTTATATTCCTGTAGGAATCAAACTTTAAAGCTACTAGATATGTTTAGAAATAGGCAGTTCTGGTCGACAAACCTCCTGAGATGAGACAGATGGCGCTGAGAAGGCCCGTCTCTGTGTCGTCCATCTCAATGGGCAGCAGCTGGTTGGCAAAAGTGAACACCAAGTCGGTGAGCGGGCCGAAGCCAGCGTTGTGCATCTGTGTCCGATTAAGGGTCAGTCCGTCTGAAAAGGTCATGGTGTCCTGGTCAGGAGTGTACCTTGTACAGATACGCAGGATCTGATGGCGAAGGAAGGAAAGAAGGAGCAAAGAAATATGGTCAGAGAAAACCTCCATAAACAATAAACTGGACATGTAAAACTGAGGGAGAGTCATTTTCACATTTTGGACATAAAGATTTGTCCTCAGTTTACTGCTCTGATCATAGGCAGTTTTCAAAGTCAGGGTGCAAACTTTTACAGTCATGGCAAAAGAAAGTACATCCCCTTTACATTCTAGGGTTGTACCTATTTTCTAGATATCTAAAGCTTTTGGGTGTACTTATTTATCACAAACTTATCAGCTTTGTTGTCATTCGTGTTTATTAATTTATGCCATGGTGAAATAATCTGAATTTGTCCACTTGAGGTTAGATTTTAGAGATTGAGGTCCACTCCTAGTGAAGCTGGTGCAGCTTTTTCTATGACACTTTTTCCAATCACTCAACTCTCTATAAATATGCTTGGATACAGCACTCTGTCAACAACTATGGGGTCAAAACAGGATCAGCTCAATGTGAATGAAAAAGGAGATTGAAAACGCAAAAAACCACATCATAGCCTAAAGCATCAGACAGTACCGTGAACATGCTCCCAAAAAGACTTGAGGGCAGGGCACCCCCAGAAAATATGTTAGTGGTCTGCCGGGCGGTGACCACATCCTCGCCAGCACTCGGGTGGTCGGTCAGTTTGTTTCTATGTCTGTTTTGGGGTTATAAAGTAACTAATAGTATTTAGAAGTTTCTCCACTTGTCTTGTTTCTAGCTAGTTTCCTGACCCAAATGTGGAAATCAGACTCAGAGACTGTAGTAAAAGTTAATAGATTTATTTACAATTTACATCCTGGAGCTGAATCCACTGGAATTACGGAAGAACGGATTATTGAAAGATTGAAGTAAGTGTGATAATTCTAATTTTAATAGATGACGATGGATCTTTGGTTAATGTTTTGCAGGTTTTGATGCAGCGTGGAGGAGCATGCATGATCTGGTAGGGTAAGTTTGAGGTTGATAGTATAGTATGTGGTCCAATGCAATTATTGTTTCAGATGTTTGCAGCATGAGAGTGGCAGAAGAATTGACTGAGGGAGGCAAGACAGATCTGACTGGGTCCAGGAAGAGGAAGATCTCAGCTTGCTTCAGGAACGAGGGTGAGAGAAACACCAGACTCCAATCTGGGTAATGTAGAGGAGAGAACTGGGTCAAAAGAGGAACAGGAAACATGAAAACATTAGGAGACTTTCAGGTAATCCAAAGGTTAAGAATAAGGCACTAAACTGTCGTCAGCCAGCTACTTTTGTATCTCCAGCAAACTATGCCTTTTAGCACCCGGTGTGCCACCTGCAGCAGGTGGAGCACATCTCCAGCAGAGATCCTGGGTAAATTGAGACAACACACACTCAAGCACAAAAAACACATCCTGACAATAACTTTCCCTCAAAGGCTGCCAGTAAAGCCTTGAAACCCCTAATAAAGGTGTTTTTCAGGATGAATGAACATGGATCCATGACTGCTCTTCTCGCCCATAACCCTTCCACTCAACCAGATAGTGGAATCCACTGCCCCAGCGAAGACGATCCAGTAGCTTTTTGACTGAGTACGCAGGATGCCTGTCAATATTCCGAGCGAGTTGAGTGGGTTTTGGTGGAGGACAAAGGCCACTAGACTGCCAGTCAATACCTTGATGCAATCTGAACGGATTCCTTAGATAGAAAAGTTTTAAACTGATTGGAATGTTTATATGATTGCATCGAAATTACTTTTCTTGTAAAGTGCCTTTAGATGACATCTGTTGTGAATCGGCGCTATATAAATTAACTGACTTTAATTGAATAGACAAAACAGGCTTGAGCAGGGAAATGTGGAAGACAGGATGAATTATCAGGCTTGCCGGGAGTTTGAAATGGACAGAGGTAGGACAAGGAACCAATTCTACCTCGTGAGGACCAATGCACCGTGGGGACAGCTTCCTGGAGGAGGCCATGAGAGTAATCTTTCTGTTGGATAGCCATACCTGTTGACTAGGTGAGTACTGGAGAGCCAGTAATCTCCTGTGACTGGCTCAGCGAGTATTCTGGTTGGCAGTATGATTAAGTACTGCAATGGTGTTGGACCAAGTTTGCCTGCAATGACGGAGATGATGTTGCACAGAAGTCACCGATGCCTGAATCTCATCTGAGGCAAGAAGAGGAGGCTGATAACCTAGTGAGACCTCGAAAGGAGAACGTACCATGGCAGCAGAAACATGGCAGTTGTGCGCATGTCTGACCCAGGGGAGTTGGATGCTCCAGGAAGATGGGTTGAATGAACAAAGGCAGTGAAGAGTGGTTCAATCAAACTTAGTTCTTGGTAAACTTCTGTAGTATGAGTGTGTTTTTATTACCTTGTGTGTCTGTTCTTTTATCTTGTATTCCTCTTCTTTCAAATTTTTATTCCTCAGTTGTTTTATTTGTGTGAAGCACTTTAGGCAGTTGTTACTGTTGAAAATGTGCTATATAAATAAATTTGACTTGACTTGTTTGGATCAAGAGATTCCGAAAAGGAGAGAATCTCGGAGATTTGGACATGTTCCCTACCTTGTCTGTCACTCAAGGTTTTTTCTGTGCACCTAAGGAAGGTAAAGTGCTAAAATCTCACTATCAAGGTATTTTGAAACTGTCTGGTTCTAACCAGCTCTTTTCTTTCCTAGACAGAGGACTTCCCGGCCTACCTGAGACCTTTTCCTCCAGATAATTTAAATACATTTGAGTTTAGCTTCCTCTTTGAGTTGTGTTACTTTTGGTCCGTTAAGTTGTGGTATTAGCCTTTACACACGATCTCCCACATCACAATTAATCTCAGGGGATGATAATCGCCGGAAAGAAAAAAGCACAGGGATATAGCTTGTGGTCATCATGAGAGATCTGAGAAAGGATGGCTCCTACCCCTGAATCAGAGGCCTCCACCTCTAAGATGAATTGTTTGGAGGCATCTGGTTTGGTCAATATGGGAGTCTGGGAAAACTTCCTCTTGAGTTGGGTGAAGGTATCCACGGCCTCAGGGGTCCACAGGAAGGTCTTCTTGGTGGAGGTGAATGCAGTCAGGGGGAAAGCTGTCTGGCTGTAATTTTTGATGAACCTGTGATAGATTTAGCAAAGCCCAAAAAACCTCTGCAGCTGTTTACGTGTAGATGGGGTTGGCAAATTGAGAACCGCCTGGATCTTTTCCAGGTCTGTGTTCAACTGCCCACTTTCCAAGATGAATCTGAGAGAGGTGATGGATGAGATGTGGAATTCACACTTCTCGGCTTTGACAAAAAGATGATTTTCCAGGAATCATTGGAGGACTTGATAGATGTGAATCTTGTGTTCTGCCAGGGTTTTGGAGAAGATGAATATATCGTCTAGATAGACAAAAACAAATTCAGGAAATCACGGAGTACATAACTGATAAATTATACAAACATGTCATGGGCATTAGTAAGGCCAAAATCCATTACCAAGCATTCAAAATGCCCTGGGGGTGTTTGAAAGCCGTCTTCCATTCATCTCCCTCCTGGATTCTTATAAGATGATAGACATTTCGCAAATCCACTTTGAAGAAGATGGTGGTGCCATGAACCGGTTCAAAGGCTGAGGTCAGAAGAGGTAATGGATATTTATTTTTTACACTGATTTGATTCAAACCACAATAGTCAATGCAGGGTCTGAGGGATCCGTCTTTTTTGGAAAAAACAAAAAACAAACCCCTGCATCTAATGGAGAAGTTGAGGGGCGAATGATACCTGCAGCCAGAGATTTATTGATCCATTTCTCCATCGACTCTTTCAGGTCTGGACAGCTTATCTAGACGACTGGATGGAAGTGCTGCTCCATGAAAGAGGTTGATGGAGCAATTGTAGGGACGGTGACGTGGTAGAGATAATGCCTTAGCCTTACTGTAGCGAAGTCATGGTACTCCTCTGAAACTTTATCCAGACTGGGTGGCTCCACCTTGTAGGCAGAAACTGTGGTGACGAAGGCAGACTGAAGGCACAATTGGAAATCGGAGCTCCAAGCTTCCCCAAGTCATTCCTTCTAATTAAACTTGGGGTTATGCTGAACCAACCAAGGGAAACCCATGACTAGAGGGCTCTGGGGAGGAGGAAATACTAGAAAGGCTGTTTTGTTCTCTTTGGTTACCTGAAATGATGAGTAATTGGTTCGCTTTGATGTGTTATTATGGGCAGGAGTTGGCCATCCAGGGCGCTCACCCGAACGAGAGAAGTATGGGACTGTGTCCGTAATCTTAGCTATTGCATTAATGCTGAATCAATTAAGCCCGATTCACACCCTGAATCCACAAGGGCCTGGAAATGGTTAGGATGTGTTCTGAGGGTCACTGGGAGGATTAAACAGAGATTGGATTTAGAGAAACTGCCCACTGGTGGTCCTCTCCTCTTGGCAGAGCAGGTGGAAATAAATATAACACGGGTCTATTCCCTTGGTTTAGACCCCACATTTTTTTATTCTGACTCACTGTCCTTGTATCCAAAGGTTTGTTGGAAATCTTTCATAAACTGGTCAAATACACTCCAGTTAATTACCTCAAAGTTATACTTCGATTCTGCCAAGCAAAAGGCTTTGTCTTTTAACAGTCCAATTATGTAATACTTTTTGCCTAATTGTTAGGGAAGGATTGTGGAGATTGAAAAAACTGAGAAGTGAACAATGAAGCAAAATATCCCCACATTTACCAATCTCACCCGAAAAGATTTCAGGGGTTGGTAAGGAAGCTTCGTGGAACCTGGGAGGCGCTAGCGGTGCTACCAGCAGGGCGGAGACTAAAAAGGCTGTAGGAGGAGGGTGAGCAAGAAGAGAAAGTTTTCTATTAACGCTGTGCATAAGTCCAGTTAGATGAACCAAACATTGTGTAAGTAATACTTTGCTGTTCACAGAGGGAAACTATTCCAGTTTCTTGGCAATCTGACTGTGTGGGTTTTGGACCAGGATTCTAAGCTGATTCTGCCGGGTCAAACTGGCCTGATTTTTCTGTCATGTTTCTAGCTAGTTTCCTAACCTACATGTGGAAATCAGACTCAGACTACAGTAAAAGTTCAAAGATGTATTTACAAAGGAAAAATATGCAAAGTGAATGGGAAACGTCCCTCAGGTTCTGGAGCTGGATCCACTGGAAGGACAGGAGAACTGATAATTGGAAGATCAAAGTGTGATAATTCTGACAGTAAGAGATGGCGATGGAGCTCATTGTTTTGCAATTTTTGAAGAGGCATGGAGGAGCAAGCAGGATCTGGTACAGTAAGTTTGAGGTTGATGGTATAGTGTTCGGTCCAAGCCACTGAACTGTCTTCCGCCAGGCAATAAATGTGCCAGTTAGCACCAGGTATGCCACCTGCAGCAGGAGAAGCGCAGAGATCCTGTGTAAAGTGAAAGCACACACTCAAACACAAAAAACACAGATTCTGACACGTTTGTCAGTTTGTAGTGGTAATTTGAGTTTCAACTATAGTTTCCCATTCTTCAGGTGCAATATTGATTTTAAGCTCCTTCCCCCTTTTCTCTTTAAAATAGAATGTAAAATTATCTTTCAATTTAACTTGGCTACACTTTAGTTCACCAACTATTTTCCTACTGAGTTTTGATTTATAAGCCTTAAAGGGGGGGTATTATGCTTCTTCCAGGCACATATTACCCTTCTGTAGCACACTCCAATAAAATTGTCACCTTACGTCTTTTAAAAGTCCGTCATATATCCAAATCCACCTTAAAGAAAAAAAATCCGTATTGGACGCCTTGATTTTCGCCTGTGCCTCTCTAAGACCCTCCTACTCTTTCTGACACTCCCCCTTCAGTTCGTCACATACCATGCATCATGCACCGAGTTGGAAAAAAATCCCACAAAAGCAGCAGCTGGTGTGTTATAATTGCTGCACCTGGGACTCAGCCGGAGTTGTGTGAGGTGGGGAGGGGTAGGGGAGCTCTGCAGGGGGAGGCTCTCGGCTGAGTATGTAAGATCGGAGGAGGAGATGGGTGGAGAAGGCGGGGATAGGTGGGAGCAGGCGTTTCAGCAACCCCGAGAACTACCAGCAGAGACTCAAAGATTACTCTGACATGAGCGAATGGGTCAGAGCAACACTTCAGGCATGTTTTTAATGAGGGAAAGACAGGTTCTAGGATATTCAGCTTCAGAAAGTCCATTTTGCATAATACCCCCCCTTTAACTGAGAAACCACTTAGAGGCTCAGGAAACCTTTGCAAGTGTTTAGAGTTAATTAGCTGATTAGAATGTGACATGTGACCGTAAAGTTACAATATTTAACTTTTTCTTTCATTTTCAAAATTTCTGAGACAAAAACCAAGAAGTAAAACACTGAACCACAATGGCCTCCATGCACACTCACTGCGAAGACTCCACTGCTGAACAAAAAAAACACGTTAAAGCTTGTTTGAGGTTGCTGTAGCTTTAGACAAGCCAGTGGACTACTGGGAGAAGCTGAAAGAGCTATACAAGTTTAGTTCATTTACCATAGCCAAAGTAGAAAACAATATAACCACGTGAAAACATTCAGTTTGTTTAGAAATGATAAAATTATACTTTCCACATATTTGAGAATAATTAAAAATATATATTTTTTGATATTTTGACAACCTAGTCATCCAGCTGTACTTCAATGCAGCTATTAGGAAAAATCCCTTCTCATCAACGTGGATTCCGCCAACTTGTGTTATATACCACACAGAAAAATCAAACTCCAAATACATGCATCGTTACACCCCTATTGGGAGGAATTCCCTCAAGGCTCCGGGGGTGGATGATATTCGCCCTGAGTTCCTTATGGCTCTGGATGTTGTGGGGCTGTGTTGGTTAACCCGGCTGATGGCTGTGGGTAGTGGTATGTTACAGCAAAACTGAAAAAGCTTCCAAGTAAAGACACTCTCTTGTTGTATAATATGCTCATGAAGGGAATAATCACGGTTGTCCATAATGTTCTTGATTTTATGAAGAATCAAGGCTATCTAGGCTCCACTAACATCTATGAATATGAAGCGGTTTAAGGGTGAGGGGCGGTCTGGTATCCTGCTAAGCAGGATACCAGACCAGTTGTAGCTTCTATGGAGAGAAAAACACTGAGAAAAAGCTAAGTTAACAGTAGAAATAACAGCAAAAAACAACAACTGGATAGTAGAAGAGAAAAATAACAGTGAAGAAAATAAAATATAAAAGTATAATATTTATATTTGCATTTTGTGTAAGTGTTGTGTTTCAATATCCGTCAGCATCTCCACGGGGTGACGGGTGAGAAAGAGATTAACAGCAGGCCAGCCCCACCACTTCCTGTGCTACCTTCTTGCCTAGTAAGGCATAACAAAAGACAGCAATCACCTATTTCCCATTGGCATGTCCACACAATGTCCACTCTTATATAGCATATAGCCTGGCTGTACCTGCTTTACCAACCACAAAATGACAGAGAAACAAAACAGTGACCTTCTACTAACCCCTGCAGAATCCCTTTGCACTGAATGTCTGTTTGTGTGTATATGTGTGTGTGCACCTAATAATGCAGCTGATTGTGAACGTGGAGCCTACAGTAGCCTTTGAAGCTGTTTGAGTGGGCTGCCTCTGACAGTGAGTGGCAGGCGTGTCTGCAACATGAAACAGAATAAAACATGGTTAGTGGCGGTGACTCTCACCGGCTGGCCGGGCCTGCTCTCAGATACACTCCAACACTGTCCCACACATATAAAGCCATACACATTGTGTTTGATCTCTCCTCCAATACACTCTCACCAAGCACAATTGCTACGTCCTTCACAATGGAAATGTGTTGGTGAGCAGATGATGATGGTTCAGCGACAGCCAGAAAGTCATCACAGTCGGCCTTCAACTTCTCAACTCTGAATTCCTGGTAGTTCATTCCACAACTGCTTTGTCACATCAGACAAGTGGTCAGTATTACCTTCCAGAACCATCCATCAACATGGCATTGCCAGGAAAAGTAGACCAACTTAAAAACTGCATATTTAGAATAATGCTCTTTGCATGTGCTGCCAGCAGTTTGCATTTTAATTCATTAAAATGCATCTTCGTGAATAATTAATTGATTTTATTGTCAGCCATTAGAAAGACTCTCAAGCCTGTTTCTAAAGGCACACCGTGGCAGCATATCAGGGAAATACTGCCGCCACGGCGGGTCCTTTGAATGCACAGTGGCGGCATGGCGAGGTGAGAATATTGCGTCATTCGTGCCGCCAAGGTTGATAATAATATTTCCGCAATGCTGGACTTTTGAATGAAGATCAGGTCTTCGCGCAACAGAGGGCGGTGTCATGATGTTACAGTATTTAAATGCAAGTAAACATGGAGAGTTCACTTCACAATTGCAAACTGTGTCAGTTGAGATGGCCAACTTGAGCAATACAGAGATCCAGGAGCTTCTTTTTACCATAGACTCTTCTGTTTCAACCCTGCAAGTCAACAGCGTGGCACCAACCCATCCATCCATCCATCCATCCATTTTCTTCCGTTTATCCGGGGTCGGGTCGCGGGGTCAGCAGCCTAAGCAAAGAGACCCAGACTTCCCTCTCCCCAGCAACTTGTTCCAGCTCCTCGGGAGGAACCCCAAGGCACTCCCAGGCCAGCCAAGAAACATAGTCCCTCCAGCGTGTCCTGGGTCTTCCCCTGGGCCTCCTCCCGGTGAGACGTGCCTGAAACACCTCACCAGGGAGGCGTCCAGGAGGCATCCTGACCAGATGCCCGAGCCACCTCAACTGACTCCTCTCGATGTGGAGAAGCAGCGGCTCTACTCTGAGCCCCCTCCGGATGACTGAGCTTCTCACCCTATCTCTAAGGGAGAGCCCAGACACTCTGCGGAGGAAACTCATTTCAGCCGCTTGTATCCGTGATCTCGTTCTTTTGGTCACCACCCAGAGTTCGTGACCATAGATGAGGGTAGGAACGTAGATCGACCGGTAAAGCGAGAGCTTCGCCTTTCGGCTCAGCTCTCTCTTCACCACGACAGACCGGTAAAGCGCCTGCATAACTGCAGATGCCCCACCAATCCGTCTATCGATCTCCCGCTCCATTTTTCCCTCATTCGTGAACAAGATCCCCAGATACTTAAACTCATCCACTTGGGGAAGGACCCCATCCCCGACCCGGAGAAGGCACACCACCCTTTTCCGGCTCAAGACCATGGCCTCGGGTTTGGAAGTGCTGATTCTCATCCCAGCCGCTTCACACTCGGCTGCGAACCGCTCCAGCGAAAGCTGTAGATCACGTTCCGATGAAGCCAACAGGACCACGTCATCTGCAAAAAGCAGAGACCCGATCCTTAGGCCATCAAAACGGATCCCCTCAACGCCTTGGCTGCGCCTAGAGATCCTGTCCATAAAAGTTAGGAACAGGATCGGTGACAAAGGGCAACCTTGGCGGAGTCCAACTCTCACTGGATACAAGCCCGACTTACTGCCGGCAATGCGAACCAAACTCTGGCACCGGTCGTACAGGGACCTAACAGCCCGTATCAAGGGGCCCGGTACCCCATACTCCCGGAGCACCCCCCACAGGGCCCCCCGAGGGACATGGTCGAATGCCTTCTCCAAGTCCACAAAACACATAGTCACTTCCAGAAGGGGGATTGTCCATGCTGTTAATAGCTTGACTAACCTGGGATGTTATTTACATGCAAAGTCTTTGCTGACTGCATTATTTGGTTGTCTTAGTTCGATTAGGGGTAGGCTAGTTTGGTTTGATTACAGCCGGATAAGGTACATAAATGTGTTTTCAAAAGTCCGAATTTAATCGGACTAAGGCAATAATTTGGTTTTCTCTTACTGCATTTAAACTCACTGATATTAGTATCCTTAACCCAAATAAAATGATTGTAACTGGACAAGGAGTAATGTTACCGGCTCTTCATGGTCATCTATCATCCTCAGAAGCATGGGAACACAAGAGCTGTGTTTGACTCCAGTGCCAATTTCCAAATTATTGCTTGTGATGTGTTACTTACAGGTCCAAATTCAAATGGGTTAGTTGGAGTCCTTATTAGTTAAGGGAGGAGTGAGTGGAAGTGACTGCAGACACAAAACATTCTATTGTTTCTTAGTTTGTTGAGACCCCAGAAACTTTGTGTCCTCTGGTTCAACAGCAATAACCCTGAGCTAGATATTATGGAATACAGAATGATGTTTCACAATCACTGTCTTTATCCCAAAACATTTTCTTAAATGTATTGCCAAAAGTAGAACATAACGCATTTTATGTTCAGAACCAAGACAATAAAAACGACCCTCGTTAGTTATAAAAACAAAGCTGAGTCTAAAAGGTCAAAAAAGTAAAACACATAATCCTGTCATCAGTTTGTTTGTACTTCCTCCTTCCTTCCTCCCATTCTGTGCAGTGAATGTTAAATAACCCACCCCCCATACCCCCCCACAGTCATCTAACTCTAGAATACCACTACAGCCGAGTATGTGCATGACAGAGAGAAGAGAGGAAGATAAACAGCCATTTGCCTTTTTCCATCTCATTATTTCAGCTCCATTACTACAGCATGTCGCTTCACTTAACAACTGCTAAATAACAAACAATCAGCCAGCAGCCTGCAGACATTTCCGCTTCTGTGCTTCATAAAGAACACACTATCATTAACAAACACAGAGCCACTGACTGGTCAACATTAATATTATAAGTAACACACGTACGTATGTATACACACACAACACACACGCAAACCGTCTTAAAGATAAAATCATATTAGAAAGAGAAAGTGCCCAGAACAAACATCTTTTCTCCATAAAGGTTTGAACTGACAGACATGATCAAATAATCAGATGTTTCTGACTCCCACTGATCAGCCGAGATGAAACCCCCAATATGGACAGCCTAATAGGAACTGATTTGGATGGTAAGCGATGTTTCTCCTGGGGATCTTAGCAAATAACTCAGCACACCATTTGAAGAAATGAAAAGATTGTTACAAACTGAGAGAAAACAAGGATCGTAATCAGTTCAGCTAAGTTTAGTTACATAGAGCCAATCCCTTGTAATGATCAACTCATGGCACCACACAAAAATCCAAATGCATCAGTTTAAATGACATTGCACAGAAAGTAATTCAATCCGATTGATTCTATGCAATTCAATTAATTCCAATGCATTCCCCTGTAAATCATTACATTTTTTGTTTTTTTTTTATAAGAAAAGTACACATTTGGGGGTTGGGGGTTAGAGAGAAACTTACAAATTTACAGAATGGTTGCATCATTAAAAGTCAATGTTGGGCATTTTTTCCACAGTTGTTCTGATGCAATCACGCGAATCGGATATTAGAACAACATTTCGACAGCCAAAAAATGAGACTTCCTGACAGTGATGCAGTTTGCCATCTATTAATTTTTTACATTTTTTTGAACCATGCTAGTTAGCAAGCAATCAGACAAATGGTACATCTAGAATGGCTTTCTACTGACAAGTACTAACCTCCTTCCCTTTAATAAAACAGACTCCCTTTTCTAAACAAATAACTTCCTCTAATATTTGCAATTTATGGGTATCTGAAGATCTTGTAGGTGTTGTGGTTCTATGACTTTCATAATACCTCTGTAAAGCTATGGGTTACTTTAATGCTCTAGTGGCGCTTCCAATAACAGACTGAGACGGAGCGGTTGGAGTCTTGAATGTTTACTACTGAATACACGAAGAAGAACAGACAACCAACATTCTTCACCGTGCCCCCTGGTGGTCACAGCTCGAACAATATCAGATGCACTTAATACAGTTCACCACATCCCCCTTTTCCAAATAAAAAATAATGTATATTGCCTGTATCTGGAAAAAACTTCAACATAACAGAACAAAGTACCATGTAACACATTGCATTGTATTATTCACCCATTCGAACAATATTTCATTCCTCTTTTGTCTTTTTTTTTTAAGGAGGTAGAACAACAAAAGAAAACAGATGAGTTAACGATTGACATTCAGTCACTGTATCTAGCAGGGTGCTTGACTGCTCGGCCGCTGCGTGTGTAATAAGTAGGTGCATCAGAAACAGTCACAGGGGAAGAAGAAGAGTCTGTTTCGTCCTGTGATCGAGCAGGAGATTGTTCCTCCAAGTCTGACTGATCATCAGTGGATGTGTCTTTGAACAGACTGGGGTGTATTTTCCTCAGATGTCTCGTGTTCCTCCTTAGCATCCTCCCTGCTGGGGTCTGGACCGTGTCGGAAACGTGGTTCCTCTCCTTGATGGATGACAACCGCTGGTTCCCAACCCCTCTGTGTTTGTGTATGTACAGTATCACCTGGTGTTAGTTCTGGTAGCAATCTTGCCCGTTCATCAAAGTGTCTTTTTTGCCATGTCTGTATGTCTCTAATCCTGTCAGGAATGTTTTGTAGGGTAGATTGTTTGAGAACAGCAGTGGAACATGGTAACGTGCTGCGCAGGACTCTTCCCATTAACATTTGTGCTGGTGACATGTTTAGTCCTGTAACAGGGGTGTTCCGCAGAGATAACAGCACTAGATGTGAATCTGTGCCTGATTGCGCTGCTTTCTTCAGAGCATGCTTGACAGACTTTATGGCTCGCTCAACCATGCCGTTTGATGAGGGATAACCTGGACTGGAGAAGGTGAGTTTAATCCCCCATAAAGCCGCAAACGATCTCATCTCATAACTATCAAAAGGAACATGATCACACACTATTTCTTTGGGAATCCCATATCTTGCGAAGATAGATTTCATTCTCTGTTTCACTGTGTATGCTGATTTGTTTGGAATATTCTGTACTTCTGGATACTTAGTCAGATTATCGATCATCAACAGATATGACTGACCATTTAGATCAAAGATGTCAGCTCCAATCTTCATCCATGGTAGCTCTGGTATGGGGTGCGGGATCAGTGGTTCTGCTTGTTGACTTGGCTGCATCTGTTGACGTTGTGCACATTTTTCGATCATGGTTTGAATATCATGTGCCATGCCAGGCCAGTAGAGTGTTTTGCGTGCCTTGGATTTATTGCGCTGTACTCCTTGATGAGCCAGATGTAACTTTTCCAAGATTGCGCTTCGGAAGTTTTGTGGAATCACAATTTTATCCCCCACCATAACGATGTCATTTTGAATGCTGATAATGTGTCTCATTGGCCAGTAACTGTGGAGCTTTCTGTCCAAGCTCTTCCTTTTGGTGGGCCAACCTGTCATGTGAATTTCACGGACTGCTTTCAGCACACTATCAGTCGCAGTTGCTGCCTTCAGCTGGGTGAGGGTGTCATCACTTAGGGCATCAGTGGCTTCCAAGCCAAATACAACCTTCTGGTCTTGATGACTTTCATCCAGATCGTCTTTTCTGCTGTTTGTCACTGCACGGGAGAGTGTGTCAGCAATGTACATGTGCTTGCCTGGCGTATACATGACAGTCAGATCCTACCTCTGTAGTTGAAGAAGCATTCCTTGGAGCCTTGCTGGTGCTTTGCAGAGCGGTTTGCGCATAATCACTTCAAGAGGCTTATGATCAGACTGTACTGTCACTGGTCTCCCATACACATACTGATGGAATCTTTTAGCAGCAAACACAATGGCCAGCAGTTCCTTCTCTATCTGCACATATCTCTTCTCAGTGTCGGTGAGTGCACGTGAAGCATAACATACTGGATGACCTTCCTGCAGCAGGCACGCTCCCAGGCCATCTTTAGAAGAGTCTGCTTGTAGTGTTAGCGGCTGCTTCTGGTCATAAAATCTCAGGACTGGTGCTTGTGTGAGTGCACTTTTGAGCTTCTGGAGTGCCTCACTGTGGTGTGGTTACCATTGCGAAACAGCATCCTTTTTAAGCAGCTGCCTTAGTGGGGCTGTCAGTGATGCTTCATTAGATATGTACTGTGCTAGGAACTTTGTCATCCAAAGCAAGCGTTGGAGGCTCTGTTTGTCTTCAGGTGTGGGCATGTCAATAAGGGCTCTGACTTTTGAGTCATCAGCTTTCTGCTCCTTTGCTGATATTATGTGTCCCATGTATTTGACAGTGTTCACTTTGAACTGAATCTTGTCCTTATTAAACTTGACATTTCGTGATTTCGCTCTCTCCATAACTTTCTGCAGAATCTGGTCATGTTCATGTTCTGACTCAGCTGCGATGATCATGTCGTCTGCTATGATAAAAACACCAGGAATGTCCCCAAAGGTTTCACAGTTCTTTTGTTGGAACACTTCGCTTGCGGATTTAATCCCGAAGGGAAGTCGAAGGAAGGGTTATCGACCCGATGGTGTGTAGAATGTACACAATTTTGACGACGGCTCATCCAGCTTAATCTGCCAATATCCATCTTTTTCGTCCAGTATTGTGAATACTGACTTTCCTGCCAGTCGACTACGGACATCTTCATGCGTAGGAATGGAGTAGTGCTGGCGCTTGATTGCGATTTAGGTCACAAGGGTCCAAACACACCCTTAGAGTACCGTTCTTTTTTTGAATAGCGACTAGGCTATTAACCCAGTCAGTTGGTTCAGTAACAGGTGTTATCACCCCCTTGTCTGTAAGTCTTTAAGAGTCTCTTTAAGGTTGTCCCTTATGGCTACAGGCACATTTCTGCATCCATGTATTACAGGTGTGACAGCTGTATCGATATGTATGCGAGTTACTCCAGGAAACTCACCCAAGCCTGTGAATACTTCCGAGTATCTCTGTAGAAGCTCCTCTTTGGTGGCTGGTGGTCTGCTCAGCTTTGGAGTATTAGCGTTGAGCATGTCTAATCTCCTCACCAGTTGCAACTTTTTGCAGGCTTCACCACCCAGAATCGCTTTATCTGTGTGACTGTAGACCAAAAAGTCAAGGACCACACTGAATTTGATAGTTTTGACCTCAAGAGATACTGCACCATCTACATGTACTTGTGTGCCACCAAAAGCTATTAACACAGTCTTTGTGGGTTTTAGCTGAATGGGACCTGGCAATTTGCTGTAGATACACATAGGGAGCACATTTGCATCCGCTCCTGTGTCAAGCTTAAAAGTGATTGGGACATCTCTTATCTTGGCTGTTTCCTTCCAGTGTTCTGTCTCCACTTTGTCGCTGTACACGATCGCTATGTATAAAGTATCCATATCAGTCTCTATGTTGTTTACAGCCTTTGTTTTTGTACTGTTGGTTCTTTCTATGTTTGATCTGCATACATTTGACAAGTGGTTATTTTTTCCACAGTTGTGACATGTTGCTCCATATGCTGGACATTATTTTGCCTCGTGTTTACGTCCACATTTAGTGCACACTGTATGCTTAATATTGACCTTATTTCTGTTGGGTCCTGATTTCTTGTATCCAGGCTCTTTTTTCAACATGTCCACAGCTGCATCTTGACCAGTTGGAGTTGACTGCATCGCTTGGATCTGTGATCTGGCCACCTCTGCGGATCTACAGGTTTCAACAGCCTTATTCAGAGTTAATTCCTTGTCACGAAGCAGCCTCTCTTTCAGACGTGTGTCATTTATGCTAAACACTAACTTATCTCTTATCATGTCGTCTACGTTTTGTCCAAATTCACAGTCTTTGCTCTTTTGACGAAGCTCTGTAATGTACCTGTCTACTGTGATTCCGACCGACATTGGATATGACCAAAACTCGTGACGTTCAAAAACAATGTTCTTCTGAGGACTGCAATATGATTTATATGCTTGTAGGACGTCTTCCACAGTGAGTTCATCTCCGGCTTGCGCAATGGTTTACCAACCACCAACCCTTGCGCCTCCTCTCCGATAGCGTGAAGAAGGATTGCTATTTGAACCTCTTCATCTTTTTCAGACGCACCTGTGGCTGTCATGTAAATCCTAAACCTTTGCTCCCATCTTCGCCACGCCTCAGATAGGTTGCCAGTGAGTAGAAGCGGTGTTGGCGGCTTGAACTGCTCCATACTCGTTCGCTCTCGCTGCAGTTAGCTCCAGGCTAATGTCCTCACTGCTCACACACGCCGGTGTTTATACTCACGCCAGCCGAACTTCTGACACCATGTTGTGGTTCTATGACTTACATAATACCTCTGTAAGGCTATGGGTTACTTTAATGCTCTAGTGGCGCTTCTAATAACAGACTGAGACGGACCGGTTGGAGTCTTGAATGTTTACTAGTGAATACACGAAGAAGAACAGACAACCAACATTCTTCACCGTGCCCCCTGGTGGTCACAGCTTGAACAATATCAGATGCACTTAATACAGTTCACCACAGTTGGTCAAAGGTCCAAGATCTAGGTCAGATCTAATGATGAGAGTGGTGCAAGCCCACTAAAATATAACAAAATCCCTCTGACAGGTTTTGTCTGACCTCATGACAAAAGAGGTCAGACACATAATCATTTCTTCCGTTCACCACCAGGGTCAATGATCCTAGGAGCTAACTTTTCAAGGGCTTCTTGGTACAATCACCCATGGCAAACAGGTCCTAGGAAATGGATCAGACAAAGCACAGCCCAATAGACCCCTTATGCAGTGTGTGACTGGCTGATGTAGGAGTAGCAGCCTCTCCTGATCTCTCACCCCATTCTCTTTTTTTTGTCTTTTCTCAGCTCTCTATAGCTTTTTTCTTAGTTACTTCAGGGCTCTGGAGTGACTGTATTAGACCAGATTTCTTCTTTGCATTACTTTTTGAAGGAATGTGGAAAACAAAATTGTCATTTTGCTCAGCTGAGTACTTTGACAAACTGCTCCAGGGAATGGATGCTATAGAGATGAAGATCCATCGCCTAAGTGAATCTGAAAGTAAACACTGGATATGGAAATGAAACGACTTTACTGATAATTACATGCAGCGAAAAAGAACCTGGCAGCCCTGTGTTAATCGCTACTTGGCCCAACAGTCTAGGACAGAAGCCAGAGGAAAACACTACTCCCTCAGCCAAAACAAGGAGCTTAACTGGAAGGACACTGCATTCACAGTTTGATGAACACTGGCCTTCTTTAAAGCTCATCAATACATTTTCAGCTGGAAGAAAAAGCAGTAGTCCGCCTGGAATCCCACTGAAAAACAGATTGGCAGTCCTCAGTTCCCCAAAAGAAAGCGCAGCCCACGGTACAAGCCAAGGTAGCCAGGAGAAATTCAGCCAGATGAGGAAAGTAAGAACTCCCCCAGATAAAGTTCTAATAATTCATGATGGTTCAATAAATTTCATCGAAAACCTTTGTAGCCACAATAGTGCTTTCTGTTACCCTCAAAATATGGTGAGAAAATTTTCAGAAAAAATTCTGACAATCATAGAACAACACCCGGAACTAGAAAAGCTCATTATCTACACAGGATCTACTGATGTAGCCAAAAAAACAGTCAGAGATTCTGAAAAGGGATTTTTCTGATTTGCTGCAGAAACTTGGGGACTTAGCATAAACATATTTATCAGCAGACCAGTGCCTACAGGAAATGATGACAGATATAGCATACTTCGTATGCTTCACCTGTGTTCAATTATAATTAGATTTATAAACAATTTCAAAATATTTTCTGGTGCAAAACATCTTTTCACAAGCAACGCACGTTTTCAGCCGGACTGAGGATCCGGACCTCGCCATGTTCTGCTATCTCAATCAAAAAGCTCTGGATGTCCCAAAACACTTGATAAAGCACCAGAGGGCTGACCATAATGCACGGCCCATGGAGATTACTCAAGAACAAACACTTCCTCTAATACACCAAGCCCAAATGTTTTCCAGCCCGAAAAGATGCAAGGCCCGCAGAGATTATCAGTGAACAAACACTTCCTACCTCTTCTAAATGGTAAAATGGGTAATTTTACCTCTTCTTTGACTACACCAGCACTGAGCAGAGACATACAGCACTCACCACAATGTTCTTCAATGTCATCCAACTTGTCGATACCAAATTATTATCTCTTTAGAAACTTCTCTGACAGATTGAAGGCAAAAATTTGAATTGGGACACAACTAATGCTGAAACTTGGATTACATCAGGCCCCTGAGACTAATACTAAATGTATTTTGCCCCTACCCCTGGTGGTAGGGGCAAAATACTAACATAGATATCTGATATAGAAGGGGACCGTAGGGTTGGGCGATGTCCCCCAAATTGGCAGTTGACGATGTTTACAGTAAAACATCGCGATGGACGGTGATATCGTCGTCCGGCAGAGGGGGGTGCACTATTTTTTGTTTGCTATATCTCTTTACATAGGCCTAAATAATATTCTACTTAAAAAGTAGAAAAAAAACTTACTTTCGTAAACTGTACTTTCGTTATTTTACTGTACTAATACATTATAAATTGTAATACATTGTAAGTTATAAGTTGTAATACATTTCACGCAGCTACGTGGATCACTAAATGGGACCCACTGTACTCACCCGGGCTTTTCAATACGTGGCACTCGGTTGGACGTAAGGGGAAAAAAAGAGACTGATGAACCGAGCTGTAAACCACAACAATTTATTTTCATGGTGGACAAGTCGTTGAGTCCAAAAAGTTAAAAAAGAAATAAAACTTAACGTCTGGATTTTGTCCTCAGTCACCCATAAGGAAGGCTGTCTTTTTATCAGGATCCATCTACTACTCCAGGTTTTCTCCTCCCAGGTTACAGCCTTACAATAAGTTCTTCCCACCGAGGAGCTCCACGACTCGCTCCTCCCCTGTGTCGGCTGACAGGCAAACAGCTGATCTCCGTTGACGCTCTCACGTCTCCACCCTCGGCATGCTACGCCCCCCTTCAGCCAAAAACAACTGGAAAACTAAAGGCAGGCACCAATATCTGTGCACCCTTGACTCATAGTGCGCATAGCGCAAGTTGTGCGGCGATCCTCGCTCGCTTCTCAAAACAGAGTTGAAATGGTACTCAAAGGCAAGGCAAGTACTCATCTGCTTGTCGCCAGAGCTCCCAGGGAGGGTCAAGGAGGACCCGTCCCCATCGCCAGAGCTCCCATGGAGGGTCATGGAGAACCCGTCCCCGTCGCTGGAACCTCTTTGTCGGCGACCGCTGTCGATCGAGCCACCAGACTTTTCACAGCCGGCCTCCGCGCCGCCAGACTCTTCTCGGCCACCAGATTCAGCTCTACCGACCAGGCCTCTTCATCACGCCGCCGACCTCTAGCGGACAAGACTCCTCGTTGCCGCCGACCTCTACCGGCCAAGCCTCCTCGTCGCCGCCAACCTCTACCATCCAAGCCTCCTCGTCGCCGCCGACCTCTACCGACCAAGCCTCCTCGTCGCCGCCGACCTGTCGAGCTCCTCATCGGCTGCGTGGTCTTCACGTGAGAACCACTGGGCCGTCCGCCCGACCACCGTCCTGCCTGAGGACGCCATCCAGGCCGTCCGCCAGACCGCCATCCTGTAAGGGGACGCCATCAGGGCCGTCCGCCAGACCACCGTCCTGTAAGGGGAAGCCATCCGGGCCGTCCGCCAGACCTCCAGGTCCTCATTGGAGGACCACCGGGCAGTCCGCCAGACCTCCAGGGACCTCAGGGCCTTCTTCCGTGGCCTCCCTCCACCCACCCTTGGTTGGGAAACTCATTCTCTTTTCTTCTTCTTTTTAGGTCGTCTGGAATCTGACCTGGAAAGGGGGGCGTCCTGTCAGAACCTCTAGGGCTCTGCCCCTGATTGCTCATGTCCTGCACCTGTCTCCTAACATTCACACCTCATCCTACTTACCTCCTGCCTTTATTACCCGTCACTTCTCTTCACTCAGCGCCGGATCATTGTTGATGTCATTGTGTTGTCCTGCTGTCTCGTTCCTGTCCAATGTCCTGTCTCCTCATTCCTGCCGTCACCACCACCATCATCATCATTATCCCCTTTAAGAAATATCCTTCACCTTTCTTCGGCGTCTGCGATTGGGTCCTTACTCCACGCACCTTTGACAGACAGCTTTTCTTAAGAAACTTTTCTTGGGCCTGATCTCACTCAAACAGTTAACTCATCCCTGCTGTCAGGTGTCTTTACCCAGGCTTTAAAACTGCAGTTATCAAACCACTACTACAGAAGAACAACCTGGACAACACATTAATGCAGAACAACTGGCCCATCTCTAATTTTCAATTCATCAGTAAGATTATTAAAGAAGCTTTGTTTCAACAGTTAAATAGCTTCCTAACAATGACCAATCGTTCTGATATTTTTCAGCCTGGTTTCCATGCTCACCACAGCACAGAGACTGCCCCCGTCAAAGAGGACAGGACTGGATAGCTGGGTCGGACTCTCTTGTAAAGTACTTGGCTGGTTTGAGTCTTATCTAAAGAACAGGAACTTCTTTGGTACAACAGGAAACTTTTCACCATAACAGACAGAAATCACTTCTGGGGTGCCCAAGGGATCCATCCTGGGACCAATCCTATTTAATATCTACATGGTCCTGCTCGCCCAGATTATAACAACCAATCAATTAGCTACCATATCTATGCAGATGATACTCAGCTTTACTTTACAATGTCACCAGGTGACTTTGAACCCATCCAAACACTATTTGAATGCATTAACCAACTCAATGCATGGCTGTGCCATAACTTTCTCCAGCTGAAAAGAAACAAAACTGAAGTAATTATTTTTGGACCAAAGGAATAACAATCGAGAGTCAGCACACATTTTCAGTTAATACAGCTAGAAAATACAGACCCAAAATCTAGGTGTAGTAATGGATTCAGTCCTGAATCTCCAAAGTCACATAAAAGCAATAACAAAGTCAGACTTCTATTACCTGAAGAACATTTGTAGGGTTAAAGGACTAATGTCGCAACAGGACCTCGAAAAACTCATCCATGCGTTTATTTTTAGATGGAGTGATTACTGCAACAGTGTCTTCATAGGTCTGCCTGAAAAGTAAATCAGACAGCTGCAGCTGATCCTAACATTCACACCTCATCCTACTTACCTCCTGCCTTTATTACCCGTCACTTCTCTTCACTCAGCGCCGGATCATTGTTGATGTCATTGTGTTGTCCTGCTGTCTCGTTCCTGTCCAATGTCCTGTCTCCTCATTCCTGCCGTCACCACCACCATCATCATCATTATCACCTTTAAGAAATATCCTTCACCTTTCTTCGGCGTCTGCGATTGGGTCCTTACTCCACGCACCTTTGACAGACAGCTTTTCTTAAGAAACTTTTCTTGGGCCTGATCTCACTCAAACAGTTAACTCATCCCTGCTGTCAGGTGTCTTTACCCAGGCTTTAAAACTGCAGTTATCAAACCACTACTACAGAAGAACAACCTGGACAACACATTAATGCAGAACAACTGGCCCATCTCTAATTTTCAATTCATCAGTAAGATTATTAAAGAAGCTTTGTTTCAACAGTTAAATAGCTTCCTAACAATGACCAATCGTTCTGATATTTTTCAGCCTGGTTTCCATGCTCACCACAGCACAGAGACTGCCCCCGTCAAAGAGGACAGGACTGGATAGCTGGGTCGGACTCTCTTGTAAAGTACTTGGCTGGTTTGAGTCTTATCTAAAGAACAGGAACTTCTTTGGTACAACAGGAAACTTTTCACCATAACAGACAGAAATCACTTCTGGGGTGCCCAAGGGATCCATCCTGGGACCAATCCTATTTAATATCTACATGGTCCTGCTCGCCCAGATTATAACAACCAATCAATTAGCTACCATATCTATGCAGATGATACTCAGCTTTACTTTACAATGTCACCAGGTGACTTTGAACCCATCCAAACACTATTTGAATGCATTAACCAACTCAATGCATGGCTGTGCCATAACTTTCTCCAGCTGAAAAGAAACAAAACTGAAGTAATTATTTTTGGACCAAAGGAATAACAATCGAGAGTCAGCACACATTTTCAGTTAATACAGCTAGAAAATACAGACCCAAAATCTAGGTGTAGTAATGGATTCAGTCCTGAATCTCCAAAGTCACATAAAAGCAATAACAAAGTCAGACTTCTATTACCTGAAGAACATTTGTAGGGTTAAAGGACTAATGTCGCAACAGGACCTCGAAAAACTCATCCATGCGTTTATTTTTAGATGGAGTGATTACTGCAACAGTGTCTTCATAGGTCTGCCTGAAAAGTAAATCAGACAGCTGCAGCTGATCCAGAATGCTGATTTCGCTGACACTGACGTCCTCACTAGAACCAGGAAGGTAGAGCACATGGCTCGCTGTAGCTCAGAGAATGGACTTAAAAAATACTTTTACTAGTTTGTAAAACACTGAATTGCTTAGCACCAACGTATGTTAAAGATCTGTTGTCACTATACCAACCCCCCGGACGACCCAGGTCCTTTAATTCTAGTCTACACAGGATCCCTAGAATTCGAACCAAACATGGAGAAGCAGCTTTCAGCTTCAAAGCTCCCCTTATCTCGAACAAACTTCCAGACGACTCCAAAGCTGCTGAAACACTGAGTTTCTGAACTCAAGGTGCAAGGTGCCTGTACTTTGATTTGATCCCTAAATCAAGGCTAAAAAACCATCTGTTTAGAGCTGCCTTTCAGTAATGTTTTAATGTGTCATATGTTTTGTATGTGCTTTATGCTTTATTGATGTTTCTCTTCATCTCCTAATCACCTAAGACACCTTGAATTCACCTTGTTGTTAAAAGTGTGCTATACAAATAAGATTGCCTTGCCTTGCCTTCTGATGCGTAATATCAATGGAAACAGTGTTCCATCTCCCGGACGCAGGTCACCAGGCCCTGTAGAGGCAATGTGGGTCCCCCTTCCGATGGGCTCACCACTTGTGGGAGGGGCCAAACAGGTCAGGTGCAATGTGTGATGGGCAGTGGACGATGATGGAGGACATTATGAGGCGTATGATCCTCTGCTACGGAGGCTGGCTCTTGGGATATGGAATGTAACAGCTCTGGTGGGGAAGGAGACTGTTGAAGCTGTTGTGTGAGGTTGAAAGGTTCTAGCTAGATATAGTCTGATTCACCAAAACACATAATTCTGGCTCTGGAGCCATTGTCTTTGAGAGGGGTTGGACACTTCCCCTTCCACTCTGAAGTTGCCACCACAGCGAGGCACAGAGCAGGAGTGGCCATACTTGTTGCCCCCAATCTGGGTGCCTGTACTTTGCGGCCTGGTGAATGAGAGGGTAGCCTCTTTATGCCAACAGGGATGCAGTCAAGCTGTAGAAGAGCCATCAGGCCTTTTTGGCCTGTGGGACCCCAGAAGCAGCCGATAGGTAACAGCAGTCCAAGCAGAAAGCGGCTCAGGTGGTCATTGAGGCAAAAAACTCGGGGGTGAAAGAATTCAGTGAGGCGATGGAGAACAACTTCCATACGGTTTCGAGGAGATTCTGATACATCATCCAGTGTTTAAGGAAGGGGAAGTGGTGCATCATCAACACTGTTCATGGTGGTGATGGTGTGCTGCTGGAATGTTGTATGTTGATTGACAGAGTACTTTGAAGACCTCCTCAATCCTACCAGCACGTCTTACAATGTGGAGGCAGAGTCCGGGGACTTTGGGCAGAGCTGTAGAATGTGACATATGTCGCATGCATATGTCACAGCTCTGCAAGCTGCTTGTTTTTTTTGTTTTTTTTTTTCTTTAGGGAAGATCCGGCTGCGACATATAAAGCAAAGGTATGTCTCAATGCTACATAGTTGCTGTAGTCTATTGTGATAACCAAGTGTTACTATATCAATGTAATTAGCCTTATATCCTAGAACAATTCCCCCAATTCCTGCATGTTTGTTCCTAGTACACCGGTAGACGGCATACGCATGCTTAGAGAATCCAACGGAGTTGGGAAGCTGGATTTTCAGGGGTGTATTCATCTCAAAACAACAACTGCAGCATGCTGGTTCCATTCTTCACTCTGATATCACTCCATCCTAAGTCCAACCACATCCGATGTGGAGAGATGATTACTTTATTGGGAGAAATGAAATCCTGTCTGGCGGAAGATACTGCATCAGATGAGCCCACCATATTATATGTCATAATTGACAGCAATACAGCCGCTTCCAACAAGGAGTGTGAGATGTTTATGTGCGCATGATTCAAAATGGTAAAACCCAGAAAAATGCTAGTTGGGCAGCAAGACGTTTAACACAGCCATGCAGTTGGTGAATAACATTTATTATTATACCAGCTGTTCAACTGTATAACCATCACTGCTCCCAACAAACTCAATAAGTGTTAACATACAACCGTCGTCTAATTTTAAACAACATTTCTGGCGGTAATAAAAAAAATGCTTTTTTGATCCTAAAGGAAAATTAAATATTTTCTCTTCTACTACTACTCTGTATCTTTTCTCCTCTACTACTCTCCAGTTGCATTATTTGCTGTTTTTTCGACTGTTGGCGTTATTGAAAAATGAAAAAGTCCCACCCCTTGCTTCATGCTCTCCCACTAAGCCTCAATAACACAGGCACGCGCAGCCAGCATGGTCTCGTTGGGTCTTCACTTCACACTTCACTCCACTATTTCAAAGTGGAGAAATAGTGGAGTGAAGCTCTGGCTCTGCCCAAAGTCCCCGGACTCTGCCTCCACATTGTAAGACGTGCTGGTAGGATTGAGGAGGTCTTACCTGTCCAGGAGAAAATCAGCAACCAACGCATCCGTTAGCAAGCCCTTAGCTTCCTTGAGTTGACGCCACCGCGTAAATGCATCAGCTCCGATGCAGATTCGGCTTTAAGCACGCTCTTCGTCAACTTTCTTCTTTCTCGTTGCTATTTCCACAACAGAGTGGAAGCCAGGTTTTCCTGGAGGTTTCTTCCTGTTAAAGGGGAGTTTTTCCTTTCCACTGTCGCTACATGCTTGCTCAGTATGAGGGATTGCTGTGGTTGGAGTCTGCATGAACGGGGCGCAACTGCCAATCAATGACTCGATGCAATCTGCTCGGATTCCTTAGACAGAAAACTTAAAAACTGATTGGAATGTTTGTATGATTGTATTGAAATGGCTTTTCTTGTAAAGTGTGGGCAGGAAGGATCTCCTGTAGCAGTTTGTGTTACAGAAAAGCTGAAAAAGCCTCTGACTGAAGACAGTCTGTTGTATCAAAGTTTCACAAAGAGAATTCTCAGGGTTGTCCATTATTACACATCTCTTGTTTGCACAATTTTTTATTTGTCACTTATTTTAAATAGCCTGTTCTTTAAAGGGGCTATATGCAACTTTTTCCCCAAAATAAACGTAACAATAGCCTTTTTATTTGACCATTTTTGACTCAAACATCTCCTGATGAGCATACTGACACCTTGTCAGCTCACAGTGGGTGCACCAATAAGCCTGTATCCATTTTTTTCTATTTTCTGTTGGTCGGACTTTCCCGCACTGTCTGGGGATGTGACGTCAAGCGCGTTAATGTTAAATGTTTCAGATCACTCTGCCACCAACGCTAGTCAACACTAGCAAGCAGTGCAATGGATTGTGCAAATACACAGAAGAGACCTAGGACAACTTTGACACCAACAGTAACTCCACATAAGACTAAAAAAGTTAAACCCCTGACAAGTGCACGAATAAAATCGAAGATTGAGAGCGACCGGCGTAGGAGCGTGCGCTGCGACAGCGAGCAGAAAGGAAGAGCAGTTCCGTTTTTTGGCCACAGGTGTCAGTCGCGAGTTTAAATTTCAGGAAATTGCATTTAGCCCCTTTAATGCACAAATAGACATTTATATTTTGGACATATTTGAAACACATTACTCTTCACTATTTAATTTGAGAAATTATAATTATAATTTTTATAAACTAAGGGCAATTTTATAATTGCTACGACGTTATCAATAAAATATCATTCAATTTGAATGACTTGGATTTGTTTTAACTACAAACAATTGTATTATACGATTGAAAAGACTTTACTGTCCAATTGTGGTTTAATTAAACTGAATTTTGACAATTCTGTTCTGTTCAATATTTTTCAGTTAAGAACAACTGACTAAATTTCATTCAGTCTGATTTTACTCATTTGATTCACTTCAGTTAAGTTAAATTTAACTACATCTTCATTCTTTTTATTCCAGTTGATTTATTTCAGTTCAACCTAAGTTGTATTTTACAGAATCCAGTTGTGTGCATTAGGTTAAGTTCAGTTCAACTCTGTTCTAAAATGTTTTAGTATTCATTACTACCTAAACCTCTTCACAATTTCTCACATTGTAAACATTATATTTTGTAAATATTTTTAAATGATCCTGTTAAGTTGCACATTTCTTGAACTGGAGTATGCTAGTTTTAATGACTTTACAGTATTTTAGTGTTGTAATTTTGCCCTTACTGTACACTGCTACTCCTAATAGTTTTTTATATTTTATCTTTTTGTCTTTGTGTGAACCTGCCACTTTGCTGATATTACACTTAAATTTCCCCATTTTAATTTCCCAAATCCCCATTTCCCCAAAGCTAATATGTTAGCATTTTCACTAAAATAAACATGTTTGTAAACCAGTGCTATAAGTTACAAAATGTAACGTACAGTCCTGTTGGGTCAGGCTCCCTAATCTCTGGAGCTGAGGTCACCAAAGTGGTTAAAAAGTCCTCTGTGGCAAGGCCCCAGGGGTGGATGAGATTCAGAGTTCCTTAAGGCTCGGAATGTTGTGGGTTAAAAGTTGGTTGACTCGACCCTGCAGTATTGCGTGGCCAGTCACCTCCATTGGGGTCATCTCCCCTTGATTGGCAGACTGGGGTTGTGATTCCTCTATTTAAAAAGGGGCACATAGGGTGTGTTACTGTAGGGAGATCCCACTCCTAAGCCTCCCTGGTAAGGTCTATTCAGGGGCTCTGTAGAGGAGCATCCGTTTGATAGTTGAACCTTAGGGTGTATTCAGACCTGCACTGTTTGGTCCACTTTAAATGGACCAGGGTTCGTTTCGAACGCTGGTCCGGACCTTTTATGCAGGTGTGAATACACACAAACGAATCCTGGTGCGGATCAGAGAACTGGACAGAGACCAGCTGTTTTAGGTGGTCTCGGTCCGCTTCCAAACGGACTCTGGTGCGGTTCGCTTCAGGTTTGAATACAAACCACTGTTGATCCAAACCAACTCCAGGATACATGTGCCTTTTTGGACTAAACAAGCCACCGTAGCAAGGTAAGTTCATACCTGGTCCTTCGTCTTCTGTTTTGCCACAGTGCTGCGAGTATGTCATGGGTCAGGGCACACAGAGCACATCGTCTCCTTCGGATTACTGCACGCATTCCCCGACGCCTTTCCAAAATACGAAACAGAGCGTCGCGAAACCTGTGTTGAATGAGCTGCTCTTGACACTCAATGTGATTTTGCAGCTGCAATAACAGCAGAAATATGCAGAGCAGCGTAAGGCTTAAATGTTTTCTACCATTTCCGGGTCTGCGCTCTGTGTGCCGCCGTAGTAATTTCTGTTCAATGGCCGCACCAATCATCACACGCGTGGATGTGTTTACAAAATATAGTTCACTTGCAAAAAGTAGAGTGTGAATGCAAACCGCACCAAACGAAAAAAATTAAGTCCGCTTTTGGTCCGGACCAAACAAGCGGACAAAAGGACTTTTCTGGTCTGAATACACCCTTAGATTCAGGAGGAACAGGAGGTTTTTGTCCTGGCTGTGGAACATTGGACCAGGTCTACACCCTCATCAGGATCCTAGAGGATGCATGGGAGTTCGCCCAACAGGTTTACATGTGTTTTGTGGACTTGGGGAAGGCATTCAACCATGTCCTTTTGGGATTCCTGTGGGGTTACTTCACAGGGTACCAGGCCCCTTGATGTGGTCCATTAGGTCCCTGTACAACCGGTGTTGGTCAACATTGCAGGTCGTAAGTCTGAATTGTTTCCAGTGGGAGTTGGACTCCACCAAAGTTGACCATTGTCAATGATTCTGTTCATAACCTTCATGGACAGAATTTCTAGGTGCAGCCAAGGTATTGAGGGGATCCGTTGTGGTGGCCTCAGGATCAGGTCTCTGCTTTTTGCAGACGATGTGGTTCTGTTGGCTTCATCAGACCAAGATCTGCAGTCCGCAGCAGAGTGTTTTGTGGCTGGGATAAAAATAAGCACCTCCAAATCCCACACCACGGTCTTCAGCTGCAAAAGGGTATAGTGTTTCTCCAGGTTGGGGATGAGGTCCTGCCCCAAGTGCAGGATTTTAAGTATTTTGGGGTAATGTTCATGAGGGAAAAATGAAGAGGGAGATCGATAGGGGGATTGCTACTGGTCTGCAGTGATGAGGACTCTGTAATCGTCTGTCGCAGTGAAGAGAGAGCTGAGCCTAAAGATGAAACTCCTGTTTTACTGGTCACTTTATAGTTCTAGCCTCCTCTGTGGTCACAAGCTCTAGGTAGTGACAGAAAGAACAAGATCGCGAATACAAGTGGCTGAAATTAGTTTCCTCCACAGGGTGTCTGGGCTCTCCCTTATGGCACGTTCACACCGGTCAGCACGTCCAGGCAGCAGGGCAGCTAGATTACATGCAAGTCTATGGTACCTACGCATATAGTGGGGGCCAAGCTGCCCCGCAGCAAGTCGCGCGCATCGGCGCAGCTGGCATCAACACGGCTGCCCGGATGCGCCGGCGGACCGTCGGAGCAGCTGCTGCGTGAAGTTGGGAAAACTGAACTTTCGGGCAACAAACGTACTTTGTACTGACGTAGCTACTCCTTCCATGGATGGATCGGCAAGTTTTTCATTCAAGATGGATGATCAACCAACCGTCGCTGTGTGTAATGTTCGTGAATTGTATGACCCGTCTTCGTCTTTTTACAAAGACAGGAAGAGATCGGATCTTATTTTGAGGAAGATATCGGAAGATATTTGAGTGCCAGGTAAGCAGTTAAATATTTTTCTTTTAACTTTCTTATGTGTTTAGACGACGTTGTCTGGCTTGTGTGGCTTCATTAATTAAATAAACCCAAGCCACTCGACATGATCCGCCATGTTGTAAACAACTAGCAACAGACAAATCCACGCCCGCACGCTGACGTAATGACGTGATGCGCTGATGCCCCGACACGCCGACGCAGACTACAAAGTGTGAAAGCAGCTGGGTTTTAATTTTAGAGTGTCGACTTTTGTCCGTTTGAGCGATTTGACGCCTGGATGCACTGACCAGTGTGAACGTGCCATTAGAGATAGGGTGAGAAGCCTGGTTATCCAGGAGGGGCACAGAGTAGTTCTGGTGCTCCTCCACATAAAGAGGGGCCAGTTGAGGTGGCCCACACATGTGGTTAGGATGTTTCCTGGATTCCTCCTTGGTGAGGTTTTCCAGGCACGTCCCACTGAGACGGGACCCAGAGGAAGACCCTAGACATGCTGGAGGAACTATGTTTCTTGATTAGCCTCGGGACGCCTTGAGGTTTCCACCGGAGGCCTGGCCCAATTGGCTGGGAAGAGGGAAGTTTGGGCCGCTCTGTGTAAGTTGCTGCACCTGTGACCTGACTGCAGATTAAGGGGATGGATGGATGGATCCACCGCCTGACTGTTCAGGAATGCACCCACCCTCTTGAACTCAAGTTCAAGTTCAAGTCTCGCAAGTCTACGCAAGTCTGTGCCCCAAAAATGTATTATTAGCTGAATAATAGTTATTAGCTCCTAAACTAATCTCTGTATATCAAAGTAAAGAAAATAGGAGAAATCTACTGCAGGAGACACACACACACACACACACACGCGTGCACACACACACATCTGAAAATCTGAACTATATCACTATCACTATGACTGTGGTCAATGTCCAGTATCCCTTCTATATTTTGGAATATCCTGTCATACTTAATAATCTTTTTAAAATGTTGCTTCTTGAAATACCTATAGTCAAGAAACTAAATTAACCTCTTTCATTTGGCAGTTCAGTTTTGAAACTCACATAAATCTTTAGTAAACAAGTGTGTTCTTTCAGATTAAGAGCACAAGCACGCACCAGTATGTCCAGGCAGGCAGCTTTCAGAAGTGTGATCTGATCAGCAATGGTCAGGCCTGTAAAGCCAGGCACTCGTTTGGCAAACTCCACGATCTTGATAATGCACTTGGTGGCCAGCTCGCTGAACTTGTCCCACAGGCCCAGGTCCAGCCTCACACGGTGGTCTGCACTCGAGTTCTGCAACATACAAACACAAGGAGTCAGGAAAAGGAGCTACTGCTTTGCTTCTGTGCTGCTTCTGACTGCTGCTAATGATCTTCTCACTGCGGCCTCTTCGCTCTGCTCTGTGTCACACTAATATATAGTCAATAGGCTCCATACGCCCTGAGCTCTCAGAAACACTGAGCAGGGTGGGTGCGCCCTGCAGTAATGAGGATAACCGTGTCAGAGAGCAGGGGTGGCAATGATGGAATGCATAGACTTTGCTGTGACAGGTAGCACTGAGGAGGATGAAGTTAGGACTGGCATTACATCTATACACTGCAGAATCTACACAAACACAGGAGTGGAACCAGGGAGGGTGGAGCTTACAGAGCAACAGAGATGATGTGAAGTAAATGAAAAAAGTGGAAGCTAAATGTTCTATGACATTACAGTGAAACAAAGGGGGAATAACAAAGGAAAGAAAGGTAAGTCTATAAAAGATTCTAAAGGGCAGAGGGGGAAAAAAGAGTATCCTTTGGCTAGCAGATCTACAGTTTTTATTGGTCTAGGCAAAGAAGCTCTTAGTGACCAAGTTCTTTCAAGCCAAGCCAAGCCAACTTTTTTTTAATGCACTTAATACAGCCGAAGCTGACCAAAGTGCTGTACAATACATACAGCAATATAAAGACTCAAAAATTATAACAAGCAGAAATACAACAATAAAATATACTAATAATTAAAAGTCAAATAAAACAATAAAAACGTTAAATAAAACAATAAAATAATATACCTCTCATGCATGAGTCAAAGGCCAAGCAAAATAAGTGGGTTTTAAGAAGGATTTAAAAATGGACAGTGAAGAAGCCTGCCTGATCTGCAATGGCAGCAAATTCCACAATTTTGGAGCAGCCACAGAGAAAGGTCTGTCCCCCCTAAGTTTGCGCTTTTCCCGCGGTACATCCAGGAACAGCTGGTCTGCTGACCTGAGGGACCGTGTGGGGGGAGTGGACGTGCAAAAGCTCGGACATGTAGGTGGGTGCATGATCGCTCAAAGATTTGACAAATAAAATTAATTTATATTCAATTCTAAAATGAACAGGCAGCCAGTGCAGTGATGCTAAAACAGGAGTTATGTACTCTCTCTTTCTTATACCAGCCAAAAGACGTGCAGCTGCTTTTTGTACTTGCTGTAGACGAGAAAGGCCAGACTGTGCAACACCAAGGTATAGAAAATTACAATAATCGAGGCGTGTGGTGATGAATGCATGGATCAAGATTTCAAAGTCTTGCTTTGACAAAATACGTTTGACCTTAGCAAGTTGTCTCAGCTGATAAAAACTAGATTTCACCACTGCACTGGTCTGCCTGTCAAAAATAAAATCACTGTCCATTTTCACACCTATGTTAGTCACAGTGGTCTTTTGGTATCGAGCTAGAGGGCCATGGTCAAAAGGGGAGGGCCCACTAGCAGCACTGGGACTAAAATCCATCATTTCTGTTTTATTATCATTAAAATGAAGAAATCCAAGATCTCACTTCCTCCAGGCATTGTAAAAGAACTTTTAAAGGGAAGAGTACTCACGTTTAAAATATACATACACTTGAATGTCATTGGCATAAAAAAGAAAGGCACATTTACATTTTCAAGACCTCATTGTTATGTATCGGCCCAAATGTCAAAAGTCAAATAAAACAATAAAAACGTTAAATAAAACAATAAAATAATATACCTCTCATGCATGAGTCAAAGGCCAAGCAAAATAAGTGGGTTTTAAGAAGGATTTAAAAATGGACAGTGAAGAAGCCTGCCTGATCATTGTTATGTATCGGCCCAAATGTTAAAAGTCAAATATATCGGCCCAAATGAGCATGCCACTCAACCTGTGGGTCCAACAGCACATGGATCCTCAGTATTCATGCACATCTTTGCAGATTTTAACCACACCCCTCTCTCTGCTACACTTTAATATTGTAACAAATTTTAAACACATTTTCCTTCACTATTTCATTTTAGAAATTGTAATTATTATTTTAATAAACTAGGGGCAATTTTATAATTGCTTCTACGTTATCAATAAAATGTCATTCAATTTGAATGATTTTGATTTTTTCAACTGCAAATTTTTTCATTATACAATTGACTGTCCTTACTGTCCAATTTTGGTTTAAATCAACTGAATTCTGACAATTCTGTTCAATTCGATTCAGTTAAGATCAACTGACAAAATTGCATTCAGTCTGATTTTATTCATTTGATTCACTTCAGCTAAGTTAAATTTAACTACATCTTCATTCTTTTTTATTCCATTTCATTTAATTCAGTCCAACCTAAATTTTATTTAACAGAATCCAGTTGTGTGCATTAGGTTAAGTTCAGTTCAACTCTGCTCTAAAAAAAGTAGTATTCATTACTACTTAAACCTCTTCACAATTTCTCACATAGTAACGAGACATGTATTTATTGGGATTTTATGTGGGAGACAAAAGGAAACGGTTGTGAAGTGGAAGGAAAAAGTTACCTAGTGTTCAAAGTTTTTATACAAAGGAAAATCAGAAAAGTGTGGCATGCATTCATACTCTTGCAACCTGTATAAATAGATCCTTAAACCCCCTTACAGCTTCAGGATGTCTAGGGTAGGTCCATCCTACTTTCGTGTTTGTAAAACAGCGCAAACTCAGCCAGAATGAAAGGAGAGCATCTTTGAGAAGCAATTTTCAAGTCTCTATCTAGAGAGGGTATATTAATTTATGGATTGACTTTATTAAAACATGGTTACATCTGGCCTCAAAGTTTGTATGACCAACCTTTTGGATTATGTGTATGGGTGAACTACTGTGAACATGTGTGTGTGTGTGTGTGCACGCTTCTGTCTAGAACTCAAATGAGGACCATTTTTTACCATTTCAGGTCTTTCACCTATAAAGTGAGGACTGTTTAATACAAAGTGAGGACATTTTGCCTGAACCTCACTTTCAGATAATGTTACTGAGCTCTACTGTCTGGTTTTAGAGGTATGGTGTTAAGTTTTAGATAAGGTTAGAAATAGATCGCTAATAGTTATGGTTAGAAAAAGTGTCAGGGTTAGGTATAATGCAGTCACTAAAATGAATGGAAGTCAATGACGGTCCTCACTACTACTAGCAGGACAATAATGTGCGGTTGCGTGTGTGTTTATGAAGTAGCTGTGTGTGCTAATTTGTCACATGAAATTGGAAAGATGTTACAAGTGGGATATAATTTAATTCTGTCAGCTCGATCAGCCTGTTAGAAATATTATGCCTGGGTACCTGATGTTCTTGATCTGTAAAGTGACGGTTGGACTGAGATGAATGTCAGAGGAGATACAGAGGGCTTTTGATTAGTTCTAATTTATAGAGTAGTCTGAAATTGTTGAAAAAGTATTTAATCTGAATATTTTCACTGGAAGAATTGCGTTTGTGATTTTCAATTAAGAGCAACACATCATCAGCATATATTAAAAAATGTGTCTTAAGTTGGGCGTTTCAATTAAATGAATATCTTTGTTTTGAAGACTTGCATCTCCCAATGATTCCATACATTTTTAAAACCATGTATCCTTTTGAGTTTGTGTTAGTGAATTAAAAAAATCCCATTAAATTCTCTATAAAATAATTTGTTTTTTATGTATTTTTATGTGTATTGAAGTTCAAGGTTACAATGAAGTTCCACCTCAAGTAATTTTATTTTAGTTCAGTTAATTAGCTTTTGCATTTGATAGCATAGTTTGACTTCAATTAGTTGCTTTACAAATGTAAAAACCAAGATAATTCCATTAATTTTCTAGATCCTAAGGATATTTAACCAGTGAGATAGACCAATCTTTTAACTAATTTAATATTTGTTTCTGTCATAATTGTGATTTCTTCTGCAGACTAAAATGGCTTAATGAATAATGACTCAATGAACATCCTCCCATAAGATAGGTTTGTTCTAAGCTGACTTTGTGTTGGAAGGAAAGTTCACCCTAAACATACTACTGAGAAAGAATAAGCTGTAAAGTGATAAAATAATAATGTACTAATAATGTACTCAGCATCTTGGTAAAACCTAGCAATCAGTCTAGGCCCAGCTCACGGAGTTTTACTTGTGTCAGGAAGCTGGAAGACAGTAGCATCCCCTCAAGCTCAGTAAAGTGACTGTGGAGACAACTAGCCAGCTGCATATATCCTTCCCTGTGAGGCAGCTGCTGGACACTGTCACACTCAAAGAATCTACTGTTTGGCCACAACAGAGACAGACACAATGGAAGATAAAGGGAGGCAGCAGACAGTTAAGAGAGAAAAAGATCATTAAGTATGATAGGGGTTAAGTGAGAGGCACATTAGGGCTGTGTTTAAATCAAAGACAACGAGCTGCAGTCGACACAACAGCACATTCCACTGATTGACGTCCGATTTGATAGGAAGGAAGGAGGTGGAGATGCATTGTGTGTAAGAGACTGTTTGTTTCTCAATGGACGTATGGTGAAGAACATGACAGTGGCAGATATTAAAGCAACTTATCTTATTCTGCCCTCTGGCTGAGGAGGGAAAGTACAATGAAAAAAGGCCGATTGGGGCATAACAAGGTGTTACCATTAGATTAAAAAAAAAAAAATCTCCTACACCCTCCTTCCAGCAATCTCAGTCAATTACACCAGTCTCATAATTCAATAGAGGGAAACAAGGACGTTACCAGGGTATCCTAATTTCATTTAAATTCATTTATCTAAACAAATTAGACAAGTTGCTGCATTGAAAAAGCCTGGCAGTGTAGAAATGAGCACCAAGAGGTACATCAAGAGGCTCGAGTGAACACATGGAGATAGGGAAAAGGCTTAGAAGCAGCCAGCCTCTAAGATGGATAGTGACAGCGGACAAACCCTAATGTGGCTAATATCTATAGGCCGAGGCGTGTACTGCACAGTGGCCACCGCCTCGAGCCTGCCCAGCCTCCTCGCTGAGGACTAATGCTTTAGTTTGTCTTTGAAAGTGCCAAGTTCGTTTTTCATCACCATCACTGTCAGTGAAGGGTTATTCATTGTGGAGCTATCTCTGCTAACCCACCAGTGAACTTCTAAATCATAGCAGACTAGGATTTGAATATTTCACCACATAATTGGAGCTTTAACCTAATCTATGGAAAAGCCGGAGCTCCTCCGCTGTTTCTGTTGAGGAGAAGTCAAAAGCTGCATCAGGATCCAATCCTTTGAAATAATGAGGAACTTCTCAATGCCTGAGAGCAAGTATAATTACCACTGATCCAGATTACGGCTTTATCTGAGACCTGACTCTCGCTCCAATAAACAACGTTGGCTTATGTATCATCACAGGAAAGCAATATTTTCTCTTTTGTTTGGCTATTTTCAGGCATGGAGTTTGGCTCAATGAAGGCTGTTTATGTGGTTAAATGAAAAAATGTCTCAAGAGGGAAGGATGAGGGTGGGGCAAAGAAGGGTTACAGCGATTAGGAGCTTTGTATTTGGATTGAAATGTGGAAAATACCTCCTTATGAAAATGGAAGCTGACTGTATACTAGCAGTCAGCACCCACAGAGTACAGCTGTGCACAGCAGAGAGCTAAAAGCTGCCGACTATTCACTCACACAGCTCTGCGATGAAACCTATTGTCAGTGACTGAATGGATCTCATCACTGCAATAAGAGACACATTATTACTCATTAGGGCTGCCGTTGCTTTTGATTATTTTCATATAAACATGTTTAGAGTAAGGTTAGTAGGCCAATCCTAACCCCCTAACCCTAATGATTGACAGGTTTGTGAGGTTTTTCACAACCTAACATCACCAAATCAGTTCACAGACACCCCCCACTTCATTCACCAGAGATTGTGGTGCCAATCATAGCTCACAGCTGTCAACTGTAATCTATATGTAAGTCAGCTGGAAAACAAACACATTAGACACTGTCAGCTCCATCACAATGCTACTGTGTCTGTGTGTCAGTCAAAGCAACTGCTCTCGACTTTCTATCCAGGTATCAACAATCTTACAGCTCCAAACATTTTCCTGTCAAGGTGTTAACAAGGTGTTGAGACAGTTAGGCTTTGTTTAAGTTTCAGCAACATTTTCATGACCTCCATCTTTTTCACAGTTATAACCAGAACAGCACCATCACTTAGGGAGGATAAGGGAAGCAGATCGGCACAAGGATTTGTTGAATATTTTCTTCATACAGTTTGAGACGATGAGACCCGGATGTGTCCAACTGATGAGATCTTTCTATAAGAACCTGGCTTCACCTTGCTATCAGGCCTTTCCATCATTCATTGTTGGGGCTGGTGTGTGGGGCTTCAGATCAGTGGAATAAAAAGCAATCTTCAGCCTTGACAAGTATTTTTGACATCCAGCTTCGCTCTGTTGCACATTTACAGAAGTTGGTAATCATGCAGGCTGGATTTGATGCATCAGTCAAACTTTTCCGACTTGTCAAAAGTTGAGGAGCGAATTAGAAGATGTGAAAATGCTACACTTTGCTACTCTGTTTCTTCATTTTTTGTGTCTCAGCATGCTCTGAGTTTAAACAAAGGGTAAATGAATGCACAATAGTGGGATGAACAAACCCTGAGGTCAGAATGTGTACAGTAATATGATGATCCCTTCTACCGTCCTTCCATCACACTTGATGTCCAATCAATAACCAATGGCAATGAATAAGAAGTTCTGATTAGGATTTGTCTAGACAGCTTGAATTAAATGGGGATTAAGAGCAAAGCGCAAGAGATTGATTATCAATATGCTGATGGAAAATTTGTCAGCCAGGATCAAAGCAGCACAATTCCATGAGTCAGATTACGTATGGTAAATGAATTAAAACAACCAAGTCGCCATTGATCCAATAGAATAGAGGTATGTGTTCTTTTTCAAATCTCCACTGAGCCGAACACTCACCGTGGTGTATTTGCCAAGCTGGCAGAGGGAGGGGAAGGTTTCTTGATGGGCCTTACGGATCTTCTCAATGATGGTCTCTAGCTCAGCCGTCAGCTCGTAATTCTCTGCCAGTTCTGGCTTCGGGCTTTCCTTCTTCTTCTTATTCCGATCATTTCGAACCGCTGGAGGAGAGAAAATAACATCTTTCAGATTATTGATGAGACTTCTATAAGGACAGGACAGCTTAGATGGTGGAGACAGCAAAATGTCTTCTCTGGGTTGATATTCTCAAAGTCAAGGACGTCCAACAAAGGACACTGATAGAAGCAAAACAGAAAGAGTTTTTGTTATCAGTTATATCAAAACATTAGCAGGGTGATTGTTCTTATAGTAACATGGGACATTGACAAACTTGTAAAGTTAGAAGTAGGCTGGTATGGTTTATGTGACTTAATCAATTATTACTATTATTATTGAGGAATATACAGAAGCAACTTAAAGTCGAAATCAGAGACATCAAGGAGTCTTATAGAAAGAAGCAGGAGACCGAACCACAGAGAAACAATATCAGATATGTCTGGTCAGGCATGAAAAACGTCAGAGGCTTTATGCACAGGAAGGATTGGATAGATAGAAGTCTGCACAGAGTCAATGAGATGAACACATTCTTCAATAGGTTCGGTTCTGGAAGAGGTTTAGTATCCTCTTCGCCAGCCAAACAGACAGCCCACTCTCCTCTGACCCATAGCTTTCCTGTCAGGCCTCAGATGTTTTATCTTTCACTTCAGTCATGGACTCTTCTGTCTCCACAGGTTTGTCTCCCTTTGCCTTCCCTTTCACACTTGTCTGTCTCTAAAGGTCAGGTGAAGAGGCAGCTGGAGAGACTGAACCAGAACACGGCTGGAGGTCCAGATGGTGTCAGCCCCAGAGTCATGAAGACCTGTACAGAGCAGTTCTGAGGGATTCTACAACACCTCTTCAACCATAGCCTGACCCAGGAGATGGTTCCAGTGTTGTGGAAGACATCTTGCCTTGTTCCATGACAAAAAAATATTACCCATTAGTCATCAATGACTATAGACCGGTTGTCCTGACATCCCACATCATGAAGGTCCCAAAGAGACTCCTGTTTCCCCCCAAGTATGCAAACAAGAACATATCACATTTGCAGTTTTGCTTCTGCAGCACCTCTTCGACCTTAGACTGAGCCCAGTCCCAGTGTTGTGGAAGACATCATGCCTTGTTCCAATACCAAAGAGAACTCATTCATCAGTCATCAATGACTATAAACCTGTTGCCCTGACATCCCACATCATGAAGGTCCTGGAGAAACTCCTGTTGGCCCACCTGAATAAGCAAACAAGAAAATATCAGGACCCGCTGCAGTTTGCTTATCGCAGTGGAGTTGGAGTTGAAGATGCCATCATCCACCTGCTTCAACCACTGTTATCTGGATAAAGCAGGCAGCACTGTGAGCAATGTTCCCTCTAATTTTTCATGTGTCTGAGCAAACACACAAACGCCCTGAGCGTTCCCTTTGACCACTGTGAGCAACGTCAGATGTGTGCACTGTGGTCATGCCAGCATCGCATCCATCCAGTTTACATACTGTAGTTTATTAAAATAATCAAATTAAAGCATTTAAATTTCTGTGAGAATACTTTTTAATTAAGTACATTATCCCACTTACAATAAAAATGACAAAGATCTTATTCATGACCTGTGGAGTGTGTTAACACTATTGTAAGTATAAATATTTCATTGTGGAGAAACATAAACTGCCAAGTAAGCCAAGCTAACTATAAACTCAAATTTTGAAAACATACTTAACATTTTTATTATAAAGGTCTGACTTGCATTATGAGCATGAGCTATTGTGAGAAGCTCTTGCTGAGCACTGGGTAAAAATAACTCTTTGTCTGCAAAATACAGTATATAATCACACGACTATTCTGTATTTCTGCTACTCCATGCCACTGATGTAGTAATTCATGAAAAAGGAGACCTAACCAAGTACTGAGTGCAAGAAAGAAACATACTTTTCAGAAGCTTGACATTGCTGTTGAAAATATTCTTTTTTATTGATCATTTGTCATATTCAAATTTTCTGAGACCCTGAATTTTGGGTATTCATTATCTGTAAGCCATAATCATCAAAATTACAAGAAATAAAGGATTGAAATATTTTGTTTCGTGTGTAGTGTAGTAAAGATACGAGTTTCACTGACAAAAAATATTTAACTTTTTCATGAAATTTTAATTTACTGAGATGTACCAGTAAAGCCCCACCCACCCCACTTCCCTTTCCTGTCCAGAACATTTTCTCACTACAAGCACACCTGGTTAAGGGGGAATTCATATTATGTTTAACCCAAACAAGATCCTGCACAACAACAAAGATTCCCAAGCTCCCTGATGTTCACTTTAAATTAAAAACTTATTCCGTCACTGTGTCAGAAAATTTACAATTTATCTTGATAATAATAATTGCAAGGAAGAAGAAAGCAAAAATTAAACAATAGTCTGTAAGTAACTTCATATTAGGTTCACTAAAACTCCTATATCCTTGCCCAAGGTTCAAATGAAATAAAGAGACTAGAATATCACCTTTCATGTATCAGTTTATACCCCACTTGTCTTCCCTTGGATGATTAGACGTAGCTGAAATTTCTCTTTTTAACGAAAAATATTGTAAAATCCCAAACAAACATGGGCAGGATCTCTGTTGTACATGTAAGGCAGACAGGAGCTCCAACAAACGCTCAGGCACTGTCTGTACAGTTCATGGAGCCCTGTGCTTCATTAGATACAGATCTTTGAAGTCTGTCACAGCAGGAGATTACTGTGTGTTTATTACTCAACACACAGCACAATCATCAAGATCAGAAGAAGACTGCACTTTAGGAATCTGAACAAGGAGAGCTGGAGACAGACAATGTGCTGGGCCTTTTGTCAAGTGTTCAGACACCCAAGGGACCTTTCTAGTCTGATAAGAGAACAGCCAAGTCTTATGCCCTTGTTCACAATACGGCCCCTCTGTATTTATCGTATTATATTAAGCAAAGAAAATTGAAATGCTGGTATTTTTAGCTGGAGAGTGTTTATTAGTGATGTACACTGTTCTCAAAAGTCAAGCATTATCACTTTATTTCTCTTTAGTCTCTTTAGTGTCTATGATCGCATATGATCAAAACTGACTAAAGGTTGGACCGTGATTACTTTGTTGTCATAATGCTTCTAGGTAGTGAACGCTGTAGGATATCCTCTTTATTCCTCTTTAAATGGTGCCACAATGTTAAGAAAAATACATTTTATGAGTTGAGTAGCAGAGTTGAGTAAGTGGACTGTCTACTGACTGTTGTTTGATATCTTTAATGGATTGGAGGATTAGAGTTTGAAGAAACAAGACATTTTGGCATTTGACAACTCAATTAACAAGCAGGAGACTCAGTATTGTGTGGAAGAACCATACACATACACAACCTGCTCCTTATGGTCCTCCAACCGGCATCTGTTGAAAATCAGTTAGTGTGGTTGTGTTGGTCACTCTGGAATGTGAAGGAGGCTCCAAGAAGATCCCACAAGTGTTATCTGGGGTTGTAGTCAGAACGAAAGGCAAGCCATTCCATGCTCTCCAGTCCTAAATTCTGGAGGTTCACTGATTAACCCTGCCCTATGAGGGCAGAGTGTTGACATTTTGGAGGATACAGTTTTGTAACTAAGAATAGATATGTGACCAGAATCACATTTTAATATTTGACCACATTAAGAAACACAAGCCTTATTTTTCAAGTGAAGGAGATGCTGCTTCACACCATCAAGGTGCCTTCACCAGAAGATAGTTGGCATGGCAGCGAGGATCTAGCAAGTATTTCAAAGTTTGAACCTACAAACCCAACTTTACTGCCCAGCCCGCAAATGGCCTGTTCTTTGAGATTTTGGTTTTGTGTTTTTTCTTTTAGTATCTTGCATGTATTTATTCTCTTCTCTGTGCTGCAAGTCTTTAATTCCAGTTTTGCTGTTCTTTCTGAGTTTGGTTTGCAGTTTAGATTGTATTGTTTCTGGGTAGCACACTTTCCTGGTTTCTGTACCTTTGTTTCTTTTGTTCATTGTATACTTGGTTTATTATGGTTATAAACCAAGTACAATGTGTTGTACTTAAAGGTTAGTTTTCTAATTCTGGTCAATTTAAGGTGTTTGTTTGTGATTTTTTTCCCCCTATGTTATTCTAGTGTTCTGTGTTCACTGGTTTATTAAGTACTTTTCTCCAGTGCTTTAGTTTCATACCTTCCCATGGCTGTTCCTTATCTGCTCATCAAGTCACCTATGTAGCATTTAGTAATTAAACTCAGCAGTATAAACACTTCTTGGTTCGTTTACTTCTTTGTTAGATCCTCTGTTGTACTCATCCTGCAATTACCACTCTAATCCTGTCTCTTGAGTTCTTTTATTAAAATAATTTATTCTCCATGCTCCTACTGTTTTTTTCTTTGCATTTGGGTCCTCCTCAAAACCCTATCATAACAAGAAATACATGTTCCTTATAAATATGACACCATTTAACTTCGTAAGAAATGTTGTTACACTAAAGAAATAATAAACCAAATAGACACATTTCCTATAGGGTGCCATTTATAAAGTTACACAGTCAAACATAAACACCAATAGTTTAGATAATTTAGTAAGCTAAACATTTAGTTTGCAAACTGAATATTTAGCGTCTCAACTAAATATTTAGTTTGGAAACTAAATGTTTAGGCAGTGAACTAAATATTTAGCTTTCTAATTAAATATTTATGTATAAACTGAGACATTTATAAATTAATGAATAACATGGGGAAAATATGACTTAGAAAAATAAATTCCTATTTCCTTTCTCTAATGAAAGCCAAATAACGCAGATTATCGGTGTTCATTTTTGACTGGGTAACTTTACAAATGGCACCCCAGAATCTCCTTTTTTAGTTCCAATCATACTATTTTTGTATTTATTTGAATACAAATGTAAAATTTTACCCAAAACATGAACAACAAAATTAGAATTTAGGGCTAAAGGATATCTTAGGTAATTTGAATTAAAATCAATTTGAACATATTTCTCAGTCTGTCCCTAGCTGTGATTATTTCAAAGGATCTAAAGTAGGACAGGTGATGAGACAGTTAAATCCCAAACTCAGCTGTCACGTGGGTTTATGGTGTCACTGTAGGCTCAGGGAAGGGTTTGGTTATTAGAACAGGAGAGTTGTGGGCTCCTCTGTTGTGCAGCATAGAAAATCTGCAATCACTGAATGAAATCAGAGAAGACAGTAAAGAGGGGATTAGACTGCAAAAGAAAACCATTTTACACCAACTCTCTACTGCATATGGGTACATAAGTGCTGCCCAATTCTTTCTCAGAAAAATGGAATGTCTGTGAAAAAAGATTTTCAATGTGTTTTAGCTATAAAAAAAACAGGAAAATAAAGGCAGTGGCTAAAAATACATTGCCATAACTCCATTATAGAGGTGATTTACAGTTTTTTAAATTTGGGGTTCTGTTTGGAAGTAGTGAGCAGGTAATCCCTTATCTGCACAATTTGTTCGTTTTTTTACCATCTGGCTCACTAAAACGATGACAAAATGAACCTACATGCATTACACATCTTTTTATTTGAATTTTGCTACATGTTAAAAAAAAGTACAAGACTTTTCATAGTCTAATGTCATTATGATAAGAGATCCTGAAACCAACAAGCAATAATTCTACTCAATGCTATGGCTGAACGGTTTGGAATAATGCAAAAATTGGGATATTCCACAATATGTGTATAGAAGTGTTTGGATGTTGCTTGTTACAGTGTAGTGACATAATGAGACTGGCGAGAGCATTGCGGTGTTAACAGAAGTTGGCGAGCCACAAGATGTGATTTAGGAAGACAACAGCTTAACCCCAGCCGAGGCAATCAATTACTTCTGCACTTCAAGTAAATTACTGGGAGCATGAGCGGATCCATCCAAATGATGGATTGAACAAAATGCCATGAAAATATATTGATTTTTAACAGTGGTGGATCTAGAAAAAAATGTATGGGGTGGCAAGAATTTTTCAGGGGTGGCACCATATGCCATCATTTTATATAGTCTATATATATTGGTTTTATTGATAAATTAAACACATGCTTCTCCCCTTCACTCTCCAGTATTAACATATATGACAAATAAATACACATATTTGTTTTGTTTCAGGTTATTTTAGGACCTTAAAGCTACATTATGTAATATTATTGTTAAAACAAAACCGTTTTTTAAATTTATAGTCAATTTTTTCATGTCCTGGCGATACAATTGAATCAAGTACTTTTTGCTGCGGTTGCATGTAGAGGCAGCAATTCCATTTATTTTGAGGTGGTTTGGGTCAGTACCACCTCAGGGCGCGCTTGTGAGAGTGCGTACCGTGACGTAATGATGCACGTGCATACCCATGTATGCGTGTTCACAAGGAGGCGGTCTAAGCTAGCTTAGATAAGTTAAGCTAGCCAGCTACGACACCCATACAAGCTCCCCGTAAGTCAAAGAAGAGAAGAATTTTATCCAGCACTACAAAAAGAGCAAAAATGGCCTTTGACCATCGTACTCGAACTAATGAGCACACGCCTGAAAGTCATGGGAGTGCATTCTGCTGATTGTAGTTAATCTAACAGCCACATGGTGCACTCTCTGCACCACTCTCAGCAAATTCCTCAGAGTAGCTTTAGGTTGCTTCTACACTAACACGGCTAAGGTTATACAGTTTATATCCCACCTAACCTTATACCTGTCCACACACACACACAAAGCATAGTTTACAACCCCACCTCCGCCCGCTGGCGCAACCCCGACCTAGTAGGCATGCGTGAAAAAAAGGCAGACCCACATATATGACTTTACAGTTACCATCTGAGATATGGTGTATCCAAAATTGCTGCAATCGCTGCCATGTCTTCTCTTAAGGTATTCTTGTGTAATTTTTTATAAGCGCCTCTACATGTACAAGAAGGAGCAACAAGGGCATGTCTGGATGATTCGCCTACATCTTCCTATTGTTTAATTCTGAGTTGTCCCCGGTTGTTATTAAGCTGGCTCTGGTGTGTGTTTTCTGACGTCACTTACCAAACTCAATTCTTAAACGCTTAACAAATCCACACCAATCCACACCAATCCAAGAGCAGGAGATTTTTTTTTACCCAGGAAAAAAAAAATATCCGGGGAGGGGAACCTTAAACGATTGGCTAGTGTGGCCGAGACAGGGTATTGACTAAATATTTATTAATTTAAGCACTTAAATGGCCTAATGTAGACAAGACCTTAAAGGTTAACCAAAGAGGATATAATGCGACGATTTTCATTCGCCATGAAAAAGGAGTTTCATGCTCCTAATGTCCAATTTTACTTAACTATTTCTTGAATTTATAGATGCTGGCTGGGGGGACAGCACTGGTGGCAAGGCCTTCTTTTAGGGTGGCAACTACCGCGCTATGCCACCCCTGAAGATCCCCCCCATGTTTTGTAACAATATTTACAGGGGGCAGAGAGAAGCCGTCGAGGACCATGCCTAATGTAGTGCCTGTAATTTGCTCTTGACTTCAACATGGAAATATGTCTTTAAATATTAGTTTTATCATGGTTTTAAAAGTTATATGTGTTTCATTTGAATACATTTTGCAAAAGAATGGGGACCTGTCAACTGCTGCTTAATGATAACTGACATAACACACACTTTCTCTCTGAAGACATCTATTCAGGTCAGCCAGTCATTAATAAAAACAGTAACAATGCTCGTGCCTTGTTTGCCACGGTAGACAGATTAACAAACCCTCCTGTGACAAAATCCAGTTGTAATTAACTTGTAAATTTCAAACCTTTAATAAAATACCTAAAACATTCAGGTAGATCCAAAGGTAAAATTAGATTTTAATATATTTTTCAAAAGAATACATCGCCTTTAGTTCTCTAACCCCCAATTTCCACTGCAAGCGCTCCGCTCCGCCACGCACTCCACAGCTGTTTGCAATTTCCACTGTGTGCGCTCTAGATTCGCTCCGCTCCGGTCCGCAGCCCAGAGGTGGTCAAAGAAGCATGGGCGTGAAATTGCGAGATCTCGCGATAAAAGCCAGTAATAAATGCGGAAGTCAGAACAAAATTCTTCATTACGTGGAAGACGAACAGAAAAGATCAGTTATTCCTTGGCAAGATATTTTGGACAACATATGTATAAATATACACGGGCTTATATTAATATAGCTATGCATACAAAAAATTCTAGTCCGTGTTCTATATCCGGTTGGTGCTTAATGATTTGTATAGATTGGCTGCGGACTTGCTCCGGCGTCCGGCAAAAATAGAATCGCTCCTATTTTTGCTGGATGGCAAAACGGTGGCCGGCGCCCTGCACCGCTTGGCGGCAGCAGTGGAAATGCTCTCATTGACTACAATGGGAGCGTTTTTGCTGCGGAGTGCATGCCGGAGCGAAGTGGAGCAGATGGAATGCAGTGGAAATTGGGGTAATACTGTCAGATAATGTATTCCATTCCTGAGATGCTCTGTAGACAGCAAATATTTGCAGGAAGTTTTTGTTAGCACGTTTTAACATTAATTTAATATCACAAGCATTTCTAGTACTATGGTTGTGTATCAGATCAGACTAAATGAACTCTTTGTAAAATGATTCTGGTTGACCTGTTAGAATAATTTTTTAATGAATATGAGTAGGTTGTACTGCAACTTGACATAGAGGCCATGATAAAGTGCGGTGCATTTCAACAACATTATTAGAATATGGACATCTTATGACTAAGCGAGCAGCCTTGTTCTGGACAAGCTGCAGCTTTAATAAGTCTGACTCTGAAAAACGGTGCCTGCATTAAGTTTATTAGTGACAAACGAAAAATATAATTCACAGACATTCTAGCCTAATAGTAAATAACTCTCTAACAGCCATAGACTTGACAGGTACGTTCCCCCCCCCCCCCCTTTTTTTGTTTCCTAAAACGCATCATGATTCAGTGCATGGGTCAGAAAGGCTGGCACACAGCAGCGGACGCAAAGTCCCCATTTGAATTACTGCTCTTTGCACCGGTCATCGTTTGCACACACAATCTTAGTAGATCACCTGCAAATCAGGAACACGTCCTTTATTTGGAATATTGATAAATCAGGCCCTAAATGTCTTCAAACCAAACTACATTAAAGAGCAACTAGCCCCCAAATCAAATTTTCTTTTAAAGGACTTTTCTTGTAAAGTGCCTTAAGATGACGTGTTGTGAATTGGTGCTATATAAATAAACTTCATTGAATGAAATTGGATCTTTTGTTGTTGTTGTATCAACCTTCCAGACCACTTGGGTTTCTGGTTCAAGTCTACTCTGCATCCCCAGAGTCAGAACAAAACATTGAGAAGCAGAGTTCAGTTTTAATGCTCCTCTAATCTGGAACAAACTTCTAGAAACACTGAAAATATGCTGAAACACTGAGTTCCTTAAAATCAAGGCTAAAAACCCATTTACAGCATTTATAGTTCCCTGTGAACAACTAAAACAACATAAGTTTTTATCTTTTAAAACATTTTGAAGTGCCCTATACAAATAGAGTTGGTGATTAAACTTGATGATGATGATGATAATTAAATCTGTACAGCCATCCGTTAAATCACAGTTAGATCATACAGGCTTTTGGTTGTGCAATTCCATCTGGAACAATGCAGTTTTTCCTTTACTTTGTAGTTGGAACATAGTGAAATGTAGAAAATGTTTTTCCAAGGCTCTGTATATAACTTTTATGAGACTGAGATCTTTGTCGAGATTATCTTGAAATATTACTGGCTTAGTTTTTTTCAGAACCTTTCTCAGGAATCGGGGTAGTTTTTCTGAGGCCATTTCCACCCTCCTAAGATTCCATTGTATTTACTGTGCTAAAACAAATCACTAGGCTAGAAATTTATCCCAGAAAAAGGTCCTCGTAAATACGCATAAATACAGACTGTGGTAGAACCACAGCGCTGGTTCTGTTGGACGTCAGTGCAGCATTTCACATTGTTGATCATGATATACTATAGGAACGACTGGAGAGCTGGGTCAGACTCTCTGGTACAGCACTTAGCTGGTTCGAGTCTTACCTAAAGAACAGAGACTTCTTTGTTTCAATAGGAAAGTTTTCATCAGAACGAAAAGAAATCATATGTGGGGTGTCCCAGGGCTCCATCCTGGGGCCCCTCTTATTTAATATCTACATGGACCCATTAGCCCAGATTATAACAACCAATAAGATTAACTATCATAACTATGCAGATGATACTCAGCTCTACATTACGATGTCACCAGGTGACTTTGAACCCATCCAAACCCTAAGTAAATGCACCGAGCAAATCACTGGATGGATGTGCCATAACTTTCTCCAGCTGAACAGAAACAAAACAGAAGTAATTACTTTTGGACCTAAAGAGAAATGATCAAGAGTCTGCACACAGCTGCAGTTAATACAGCTAGAAACTACCGATCAGGCCCAAAATCTAGGTGTAGAAATGAACTCAGATCTGAACCTCCAGGGTCACATAAAGGCAATAACCAGGTCAGCTTTCTATCATCTGAAGAACATTTCTAGGATTAAAGGACTTATGTCGCAACAGGAACTCGCAAAACTCATCCATGCGTTTATCTTTAGTCTGATTGATTACTGCACCAGCGTTCTCACAAGTCTGCCTAAAAAGTCAGATAGACAGCTGCAGCTGATCCAGAAGGCTGCTGCTCGCGTCCTCACTAGAACCAGGAAAGTAGAGCACATCACCCCAGTTCTAAATTCCTTACACTGGCTCCCTGTAGCTCAGAGAATAGACTTCAAAACACTTTCACTAGTTTATAAATCATTGAATAGCTTAGCACCAAAGTATGTTGGAGACCTACTGTTACTATACTAATCCCCCAGACCACTCAGGTCCTCAAATTCCAGTCTACTCAACATCCCTAGAATTAGAATCAAACATGGAGCACAACTTTCCGTTTCTATGCCCCTCTAATCTGGAACAAACTTCTAGACAACTGCAAAGAACTGCGCTGCTCTGGGTTGCTACATATTGGAATTGCTCTGTTGGCCAAATACTGAGGTTTTTTTTTGCACGTTCTTTCCTCTTTTTTCTTGAAGAAGATTGCAGTTTTTGGACCTGTTTGCCTACTAGTTTTTGGTGCTGTAAAGCTGGAAGGATTTTTGCTGTTAATTGTTCACTTTTTGATGACTTGTTGTGATGCATAACCATGGCAACAAGGTGGTTTCCAGCCAGGTGCAGCTGATGGACATGTCAAAAGCTGAAATAATACCTCAGCTGAAGCCACAAATCCCTGATGAATTGAGGAGGAGGCGTAGAGGCAGAGCAGGAGCAAAAAAGAGACAGAGAGGGAAGTTCAAACATCTCTTCCATCGATCATAATGGGCAACGTGAGATCACTGGCTAACAAGATGGATGAACTCCAAACCCCTAAAAGGACTCAGCCAGAGTATCAGGAATGCAGTGTTATATGTTTCACTGAGACGTGGCTGCAGGATCATATCCCCGACTCCAACGTCTCTCTGCCAGGCTTACTGACTATACGAGCAGAGATCTGAAGACAAGTAGGAAAAGAACAGGAGGTGGGGTAGCAGTGCTTGTCAACAACAGATGGTGTCATCCAGGACATATTACTGTGAAGTGTCGTCTCTGCTGCCCAGATATTGAACTCTTGGCAGTAAGTCTTCGTCCATATTATTTACCAAGAGTTCACCAGTGTTATTTTGCCAGTTGTTTACATTTCACTTTCAGCTGTTGCAGACAATGCATGTGATGACATCAGTTCCGTTGTTGCTAAGCACCCCAATGCATTTGTGGCAATATCTGGTGATTTTAATCATGCCTTGCTCTCGTCTACACTTCCAGCATTTCAATAGTTTGTCAGCTGCTCCACAAGAGAAAACAAGACCGTGGATTTGTTTTATGGAAATGTAAAGGATACAGACATGTCCAAACCAAGACCTCCTCTGGGACAATCAGATCACAGTCTTGTTTTTCTCTGCTCAGAATATAAACCACTTGTTCAGAAGCAACCTGTGACAAAGAGAACTGTGAGAAAATGGTCACAGGACGCTGAAGAAGCCCTGCAGGGTTTGCTATGAGACCACAAACTGGATTACTTTTTGCCAAGCACATGGAGAGGACATCAGTGCCATGACGGGTGTGTGATTGACTATATAAACTTTAGTGTGGACAACATCATCCCCACCAGAATAGTGAGATACTTCCCTACTAACAAACCCTGGATCACCAGTGACCTGAAGGAACTGCTAAACAAGAAAAAAAGAGCCTTCAGGGAAGGAGACAGGGAATTATTGAGGCGTATACAGAAGCAACTTACGGTCAAGATCAGAGACAGCAAGGAGGCATACAGGAAGAAGCTGGAGAACAAACTACAGAGGAACAATATCAGAGATGTGTGGTGAGGAATGAAAAAGATCACAGGCTTTAAACACAGGCAGGATGGAATAGATGGAAGTCTGGACAGAGCCAATGAACTGAATGTATTCTTTAATAGGTTAATTTCAGGAACTAGCTCAGCATCCTTCTCTCCTATCCCCAGCCAAACAGACAGCCCACCCTCCTCTGACCCACAGCTTTCCTCGGATGTTTTATCCTTCACCTCAGTCATGGACTCTTCTGATTCCACTAGTTTGTCTTCAACCAAGTTGAATGCTGCTACCCCCTTTGCCCCTGCCTCCCACTTGTCTGTCTCTAAAAGTCAGGTGAAGAGGCGGCTGGAGAAACTGAACCGGAACAAGACTGCAGGTCCAGTTGGTGTTAGCCCCAGAGTCCTGAAGGCCTGTGCAGCGCAGCTCTGTGGGATTCTGCAGCACCTCTTCAACCTTAGCCTGAGCCCATTCCCAGTGTTGTGGAAGACATCATGCCTTGTTCCAGTAAAAAAGAGAACTCATCCATCAGTCATCAATGACTATAGACCCGTTGCCCTGACATCCCACATCATGAAGGTCCTGGAGAGACTCCAGTTGGCCCACCTGAATAAGCAAACAAGAACATATCAGGATCCGCTGCAGTTTGCTTATCGCCGTGGAGTTGGAGTTGAAGATGCCATCATCCACCTGCTTCAACCAACCCATTGTCATCTGGACAAAGCAGGCAGTACTGTAAGGATCATGTTCTTTGATTTCTCCAGTGCATTTAACACAATTCAGCCTGATTTGCTTCGTCAGAATTTCCTGAAGGCACAGGTGGAGCCCTCAACAATTGCCTGACTAAAACTAAGTGACAAACAGACAACAGTTTGTGAGACTGAAGGATTGTGTGTTAAACCAAGTGGTCAGCAGCACAGGGGACCTTAGTCTCACCATTCCTTTTCACTCTGTACACCTCTGACGTCCAGTACAAATCAGAGACCTGCAGAAATACTCAGATTACTCTGCAATTGTGGGGTGAATCAGAGATGGACAAGAAGCTGAATACAGAGAGCTGGTGGACCACTTTGTGACATGGTGTGGAAACAATTGTCTTACCTTGAATGTGAACAAAACAGATTTCAGAAGAAATGGGGATAAGTCAAACACTGTTTCCATCATGGGTGAAAAAGTGGAGGTGGTTGAGGAGTATAAATACCTAGGAGTTCACCTTGACAACAGACTGGACTGGAGGCACAACAGTGAAACCGTCTACAAGAAAGGACAGAGCAGACTGTACTTCTTGAGGAAGCTTAGGTCCTTCAAGATTTGTAGCAAGATGCTGCAAATCTTCTACAAGTCTGTAGTGGAGAGTGTAATCTCTTCAGCCATCATCTGTTGGGGTAGAATCAGAGCCAGGGATTTAAAAAGGCTCAACAACCTGATAAAGAAGGCTGGTTCTGTTCTTGGGACAACTGTGGAACATCTGGAGATTATGATGTAAAGAAGGATTCTTCATAAAATAAAAAAAATTATGGACAACCCCAAGCATCCTCTTCATGAGACAGTCATACAACAACAGAGTGTCTTCAGTCGGACGCTTCTTCAGTTTCGCTGCAACAGAGACCGCTACAGGAATTCTTTCCTGCACACAGCTATCATGAGCTACAACAACTCCTTAAATAATTAATTGTATGAGGTACAACACTTAATTTCCCTCTGGAATCAATAAAGTATTTTTGAATTGAATTTTGAATTGAATTAAAAACTGCTGAAACACTGAGTTCTTTTTAGTTCTGTTAGTTCTGTTTAGAGCTGCCTTTGAGTAATGTTTTCATGTATCATATGTTGGTGTGTGTGCTTCTTGCTTTATTGTGGTTTTTACTTTATATGCTTTGTCTGTGTTTTACTATTTTTATTTTACCCCATAATCATGTAAAGCACCTTAAATTACCTTGCTGTTGAAAGTGTGCTATACAAATAAAATTGCCTTGCCTCGTAGGGAGGTAGGACTTTTTCATTTACCAAGAACATTTGGATGGAGTGATGTGGATGGATAGTGATAAGCTTTATAAACTAGTTATACTTTTTAAACAATATAATACAGTGAAATCAGTTTTAAATACTCTAACATCTAAGGGAAAAAATATTAATCATTTATTCAACCATACTATTTTAAGTTTAGACATGGTTTATGAAATAAAAACACCCACAGTCCTTGTGGATGGATTAAGATTTTTAAGAAACAAGGTGGTATTGCTGCTCTGTGTGTTTTGCTTTTGCAGCTCCCAAAAGACAATAAAACAGTGTGATAGGATAATTATTTTTTAAAATAAGATAGAATTGAACTAACTTTTTTTGCATTTTATCCAAAAATGGCATGTCAATCAAACCGTTGTTATAATTGAGTAGCTTTTTGCAAGATTGGTATTTTGATGATTTAGCTTTGGTGATGAGCTTCTAGTTTTTGAGGTTGGAAGGACTCTATGTCATTAGCCTAATCTTTAGCTTCCTTCACAGACTCTTTACTAGATTAAAGTCAGGACTCTGGCTGTTCTAAAATGTTAATATTGCTTATTTTAATTTAGCAATCAAAGCGTCTCTCTGACACTTAGCTTCTGATCTGAAATTGTTAGACTAAGTGAAAGTTTGAATTAATTAAGCTTTGTGAAAAAAATGTCTGCACTCTGTAGTTGAAATGCTGATTTTAAAGTACTTTTAATATATTTACTTCTTCTGTTTTTATTCAAATAAATTTTTTTTCCAACAATAAGCTAAAAAGCATAACAATTAAGTTGCAAAATGGATGAGTTCTACACCAAGCATGTGAACTGACATCTGAAAGATGTTTCTGCCATTGTGTTTATTACGACCCAGCTTCTGTGCCAGGTTCTGTGTGAGAGCTGTGAATGGGAGAGTGTCAGGTGTTTATGCAGAGCTCTCAACGGTGTTCCACAAGGGGATGAAGGGTCATTGACTGGCATTCAGACAAGCTGTTAGATACACTTTTCTCAGCAATGCCTAATGAGACACTGCTATCCCTCAGCTTTCTAGGACTTTCATCTCTGTTTTTTTTCAGTGTGCAAGGTTGCTTCCTGTTTTATTGTTGATCTCTTTGTTTCAGTTTTTATGGCTGCTTTAAAACCTGCTGGAGCAACTTACTGTTTTCTTTCCCCTATTTCTGCTTGGTGCAAGGCTGGAAGTCGTTCTGAGAAGCTGCCGGCAGCCATGTGAGTGCTGCCAAGCTCTGCACAGTGCAAGTAAACAGATGCAGTGGTAAATAAACACCATCTATCTGGAGTGCAGCGGCACCCGGGCGGCTTGCCACAGCACTTAACATGGCAGCTTACCAACAGTAACCAGGTGGGTGTCGAGGAATGACAATAATTCTTTGCTGCCAGCACAGCGTTGTGATTAAGCTTAATGGTACTTAAGAGAAAGCAGAGGCGAGCAGTAGACACACCATTTTATAATCTACTACAAATAACGTATACCATAGCAACTGAAAATGAGAGACGCTTAGAAATGTGGAAAAAAGTATGAGGTATTATGAACTGTACAGAAGATAAGCTGATGCATAAGGACTTGTTGCACTGTGAAGGGGCCCCAACTCTTATTATGTGGAAGCCATATGCAGTCTATCACAGTCTGCCCACTCCCAGAGCTATAAGTGAACACATCTGCTGTAACAGATCATCACTATCTGGTCAACTCTGATTTACAACTAACGTAAACAATTAAAGGCTGGTTCAGATGGCAAGATTTTAAAATAGTCACATGATATCCAAACCTTGAGAGACCACACACATGGCTATAAAAAAATAATGGACATAACAGTGCTACAGTGTGTGGCCTCACGGCAATGATGAAACACCACACACGAACCGATTTTACTTACAAACATTAAAATCTTGCAAAATCTCACAAGATAAAATGTGACTTTGGAGTAAATTAACATGGTGGCCGAGGAAGAGGCATTGGCAATAGTTTTTGGAATAGTTTTAACAGAAAAAAATGACACAAAAAGAAATGGCGTTGGATAAGGGAGTGGCGACAGCGGAAGGATTGGTGCTACTTGCTACACAAAGGCATGGAGTTTAGTTATCTGTTTTTCCCCACACAGAAACGTGTTTACACACTTTGCTCTGATTGATCTCTGGTTTTGTGCATTTGTGGAATGTGGTCAAGTGAACCAACACTTGGAAATAATAATAGACACTTCCAAGGCATATCGTTGCCCGTAATCTTGCTTTCTGATTAGCTATACCTCACGGTTACAACATTTTACATGCTATTTTGTCCTTTTAACACACCACACATGCTGCAAAACGGGCCAAGAAAATCCAGCATGTTGAATATCCCTGATTTGGGATCGTAGCGTTTCTGATGTCCTTCCAAGCAGACCAGAGCACCCTGAACCCACCACACACAGCAGGTATATCTGTTAGGATTGTCTTTAGAGCACTCCCGATATTCGGAGCATCCTTGTGATTGTCGGAAAGGGAGAATCAGGCCCAAAATCGGTTTAAAAGTCCTGCTATGTAAACCAGCCTTAACCCTTTTGGCCTAACATTATTCATATTACACCTTGGCTTTGCACTAAGAAGAACCAAACAAATTTTTATTGTTTTAATCAAAGTGACATTAGATCTATTAGATATTTGAAAATAAGAATCAGGATTACTTAAAAAATAGTTGTTGAAAAATAGCTTTTTAGCATAAACTCATCCGTCATACCCTTTGGTTGAATCTTCCCTTAAAAAAATTAAATAAAACTACTATATTTGTTCAAACGTAGGCAATTACATAACTCCATGATGACGTCATGGATGGCAGCCTCGGTGCTTTGAGAAAACACCTAGATTCCCTCATCATTGTTCTTGGGGATTCTAACAGTGGAAACCTCTCTAATGAACTTCCAATGAACTGCGTTCAGTGCTCCTCACGTATACAGCATGGCAGAACCGAACTGCATCCACGGTTCCATGTGAACATCTCTTCTCTGTTGTAGGCCAGGCCCGAATGCATGCAGAAGATGACCCGTCCTGTTTATCCAGTTTAAACAGCATTGCAGATCCTAAGTGCATTCAGGGTTCCAGATAGAGGGATTATCGCTCTACGTCATTCACTCTGCTCTACCGCAGATTTAGTCTGCACAAAGAGACACAATCAGGTGTTGTAAAGAAGCGATTGGAATGAGCAGATGATCTGCAGCTATAGCTTCACATCAGGTAAGCCTTGGCTAACAATCAAGCTAACAATCTTGCAGCTGCAAGATAACCACAAATTATAACAGAGGGAACTGGAGTTATGTAAAGGTTCGGTTCCACAATATCCCTAATGTTCAGAAGAATACAATTAAATTCAAAAATGCTCTATTGAACCCAGAGAGAAATTCAGTGTTGTTGTAGCTCATACTATTTAATTCTTCAAGGAGTTGTAGATCCTGATGGCTGGAGCAGTTTGTGTTGCAGCAAAACTGTTGGAGCCTTTGACTGAAAACAAACATGTTGTCCCATGAAGAGGATGCTCAGGGTGGTCCATAATTAATAAGAAACTGTCAGCTTTACATTCAGAAAATGTTAACCTGTTAGTTTGCCGTAGCAACTGGCTAAAAGATAAATAGGTTAAAAGGGCCACGTGTAAATGTGATTGTGGAGTTCAAAACTAAAGTTCCCTGGATCTCTCCTGTATTTCTTTTTTAAAAAGAGCAAAATCATCCTTAATGTCCTTTATTGTCCTTTATTTATTCCGAAAATTGACGTTTTTTAATCATATTTAGGAATGTAACTAATCTAACTAACTAAACTACCCTGTGAATAATTAGATTAAAATTTTTAATCGTTTGACAGCCTTAATTATTAGCCTATTATTACCTTAAACATGTCATTAATATTATTGGTAGTATAAGAACATTATTATGTTCTTATACTACCAATAGAAGTATTTTTGTTAAAATTATGGTTCCACTTGCATCCTTTGAGCAATCAGATCGGCTGAATTTCAACACCAGCCCACCCCTCGTCAAAGTGACGAGTCACGTGACAGCGTCGAGGGTTGCAGTAGCTTGTTACCATAGCTTCACAGTTTCCCTTTTGAATAGAGTAATTTATGCCACATATTTGCTCTAATGGTCGACGTTTTTTTTCCCAACTAAGGGGCTGTTTACACGACAACGTTGCTGTTTTTGTGAAAACGCACTGCGTTTACACGACAGGGCACACGATGGAAAACGATGTAGTACATATGCTCGGCCTTTAGATGGCTGTGTGCCCCATGTATGCAGTGTTCCAAGGTTCCCCCCTCACAACCCGGAAAATAAACATTTCATGATAACTAACAATGGCGGTCTTCTTGTAGTTCTCCTCCGCTTAAATAAAGGCGTATTGATTATTTGATGCACCTACTGTGTGTGTTTCCGTTGGCGATCGCATAGAAGCCTGATGATCTCTAATTTTTACTTACAGAGACCAAATAACTTTAGAAGCTCCATCAGCACAAACAGCATACCTGGATCCGCCATTGTTGTTGTTTTTCTGTAGTAAGGTGGAGTACACAAGTCCAACATGGCCGTAGGCGGCTTGCAGTGACGTCATCATTTTCAAAAGTCTCCGGATGGCGTTTATATAACAACGAATCACCCAGCGTATTCAGAAGCCGTTTTCGAAAAGCTACGTTGTCAACCCCCCCCTCGGTTTCCCGTTGTCGTGTAAACGAGAGGTAGAAACACAGAGAAAAACCTCCGTTTTGCTGAACAACATTGTCGTGTAAACAGCCCCTTAGATAAATAGTGATGGCTTCATCAAAGGCAGGGCAAGGCTATTTTACTTGTATAGCACACACAGACAGCAATAAAGTCTAAAACACACAGAGCAAATGTCACGTAAAAACATTACTCAATAGCAAACATGAATTTAGGATAAAGTCAAAACAGCAATAAAGCATGAAGCACTAAAAAACATATGATACATGAAAACATTAAAGCCAGCTCTATACAGATGGGCTTTTAGCCGTGACGTAAAAGAACTCAGTGTCTCAGCAGCTTTGCAGTTGTCTGGAAGTTTGTTCCAGATTAGAGGAGCATAGAAACTGAAAGCTGCTTCTCCATGTTTGGTTCTAATTCTAGAGATGTTGAGTAGACTGGAATTAGAGGACCTCAGTGGTCTGGAGGGTTGGTATAGTGACAGTAGATCTTCAAGACACTTTGGTACTAGGCCATTCAATGATTTATAAACTAGTAAAAGTATGAGCTACAGGGAACCAGTGTAAGGACTTTAGAACTGAGGTGATGTGCTCTACTGTCCTGGTTCTAGTGAGGACACAAGCAGCAGCATTCTCGATCAGCTGCAGCTGTCTAATTGACTTTTTAGGCAGACCTATGAGGACATTGTTGCACTAATCAATCTGACTAACGATAAACACATGGATGAGTGTTTCTAGGTCCATTTGTGTGTGAATTTGTGCATGAATGGGTGAAGGACTGAATGTAGTGTGAAGCGCTTTGGGGTCCTCAAGGACTAAATAAAGCACTATACAAGTACAGGCCATTTACCATTTTTGTGACATCTGTCCTTTAGTTCTAGAAACGTTCTTCAGATGATAGAAGGCTGACCTTGTTATTGCCTTTATGTGACCCTGAAGGTTCAGGTTCAGTGGCTAGGCCACTCCAGAACCTTGATATGCTTCTTACAGAGCCTCTCCTTGGTTATTCTGGCAGTGTGCTTCGAGGTCATTGTCATGTTGGAAGACCCAGCCACGACCCATCTTCAATGCTCTGACTGAGGGAAGGAGGTTGTTGCTCAAAATCTCACAATACATGGTCCCATTCATCCCCCAAAGCATGATGTTTCCACCCCCATGCTTCGCAGTAGGGCTGTTGTTCTTGGGATGCAACTCATCATTTTTCCTCCAAACACCGCGAGTGAAGTTTAGACCAAAACGTTCTATTTTGGTCTCATCTGACCACATGACTTTCTCCCATGTCTCCTCTGGATCATCCAGATGGTCATTGGCAACCTTCCGACGGGCCTGGACATGTGATGACTTGAGCAGGGGAACCTTCCGTGCAATGCATGGTTTTAAGCCATGATGACATTGTTTTCTACTGACAGTAACCTTTGAAAATGTGGTCCCAGCTCTCTTCATGTCATCGACCAGCTCCTCCGGTGTAGCTCTGGGCTGATTCCTCACCTTTTGTCAGGGATGTGTGTAAAGTATAGACCCAAAAGCAGACGCTGAGGAAGTGAAGGATGTTTATTAAAGGTGGAGGTGATGGTGATGATGATGATGAAGAAGAGGACGACGGCAGGAACAGAGAGACTGGACAAAGGGCAGGAATGAGACAGCAGGGAAGGCACACGAGACATCAATAGTAGTAGTCGTAGTATGATCCGGCCTGGAGTGAAAGGAAGTGATGGGTCTTAAAGGCAGGTGGTGAGTAGGATCAGGTGTGGTTGATTGGACAGACAGGTGAAGACAATGAGGTGTGAATAGGGCAGCGTGACACCTTTCTTATCACCTCTGATACCCCACAAGGTGAGATCTTGCATGGAGCCCCAGTCTGAGGGAGACTGAGGCCATTTTCGAACAATTGCTTCAACGGTTGATCTATTTTCACCAAGCTGCTTGGCAATTGTCCCGTAGCCCTTTCCAGCCTTGTGGAGGTCTACAATTTTGTCTCTGGTGTCTTTTGACCGCTCTTTGGTCTTGCCCATGGTAATTGTTGAAGTCTGACTGATTTTGGGGTGTACAGGTTTCTTTAACGAGTTCAGACAGGTGCTACCAATTTAGATTAATGAATGGAGTAGAGGGGGACTTTTTAAAGGCAGAGTAACAGGTATTTGAGAGCCAGAATTCTTGCTGATTGCCAGGTGTTCAAACAGCAATAAAATACAAACTAATTCTTCAAAAATCATACAACGTGACTTCCTGAATCAAAAAAAGATGTCTCTCACAGTGGAAATGCACCCACAATGCGCATCCCAGACCCCTCCACAATCTCCAAGCGGGAGAACCCGCAAAATCGAAGGGAGCCCAAATACCCATGTTCCTCACCGTATGTACATGTATGCTCCACATGACTAATGCAACTAAACCAGCTTTAAAGAGCAACTCACCCAAAAATATTTATTTTTTGGTGATAAACTGTATAAATTAGTGTCTAATATTGCTGTCTACATGTCTGGTTCTTATTTTTGGTATTTTAGTTAGGGGTGTCAAATTATTGCGTTAACTGTGATTAATTAAGTACGGGCATATTTAGCGCACACTGTTTTTTAATCCCATTAATCTATTTTTTTATATTTAATTTAGCTGTTTCTGGATGTGAGTTGCCTTTAAATAAAATCCGTTTTTATGCTTTGGGCTTAAAAGCAGGTAAATACTTTTAGTGCACTTTGGAGTGTACTAAAAGTATTTATACTGCTCAACTCCCATTGGTTGAGGAGTATAAATACCTCAGAGTTCACCTTGTCAACAGACTGGACTGGAGACTCAACAGTGAAACCTTTTACAAGAAGGGACAGAGCAGACTGTACTTCTTGAGGAAGCTTAGGCACTGCAAGGTTTGCAGCAAGATGCTGCATATCTTCAACAAGTCTGTTGTGGAGAGTGTAATCTCTTCAGCCGTCATCTGTTGGGGTAGCAGCATTAGAGCCAGGGACTTCAAAACAGGCTTTATCAGGCTGAAGAACCTGATAAAGAAGGCTGGTTCTGTTCTGGGGACACCTGTGGAACCACTGAAGATGATGATGCAAAGAAGGATTCTTCATAAAATCCCAAAAAAATATGGACAACCCTAGGGCTGCACGATTAACCTTTATCGCATCGATATTGAGGTTTTAACTCCTGCAATAACCTAACCTCAGGAGGCTGAGATTTTTTTCCCACCCCTGACATTTGAGTGACAAACCTTTTCACCAATCAAAATGGTTGAGTCTCGCATTCCTGGCTTGCTGGCCAATCAGAAACGGTGATGGGAAACAAGCTTGTATGCAGAGCAGTGTTGCCAACTTGGCGACTTTACTATATTTAGCGACTTTTCCGACCCCCCTGGCAACGGTAAAAAAAAAAAAAGTGACTAGTGACAGATCTAGCGGCTTTTCCATGTGTTGCTAGAGACTTTTGGCGACTTGTCAAATGTGAAAGCAGAATGTATTTCTCACTGTTCTCAGCGGGTAGCGGGAGGGGAACCTGGCTGCAGATCTCTGCTGTCAGTCTCTCTCCGCTGCCACGCTCAGGTTGACAACCGTCCCGTAAAAAACGGAATCGTCCCGTATTCAGAGAAAATATTACGCGTTCCGTATTAAGGTGAGAAGGAACGCGATTTGTCCAGTATTTCAGCTAGAATGAAAAGACACAAAGCTGGAGTTATTCTGTGTCTTTAAGCTGTGAAGCTGCCTCGTCTTCTCTCATTCTCTCCCTTCCCTCTCCTGTTGCTCCTTCAATCATGAAACTGATCAATGATCAGCTGATTGGCTTTTCTGTCGCAGTCCGGTTTCTGTTTGTTTATCACGGACTTTTAGCAGATAGAGGAAACCAGTGGGTGTCGCGCTAAACAACAGCAGCACGTTTAAGCTTGATAAACTGTTGTTAGAATTGATTTAATATTACTTTCTGATGTTTGCTGGAGCCACAGCCATAACAGCTGGTGGTCATGATATTGGTTTGGATATGTGGTGAGATGGAAACATGAAGATGAAACCAGGAGATGTTCTTACTGAATCATCAGAGCCCAACAGATGATGGAAAAACAGGTTTACCTTTTAGGTGACATGAATGAGTTGAAGGGAAGTTATAAACTGTTTCTGAGAGACAAATAACGCCAGGATCTTCTAGCTGACAGCTGGTAACTGTGCAGGGGTGGCTCTAGCAAAGTTTTGACCGGGGGCCAGGTAGGGCATTAACAGGAAAAGGGGGGCACAAATACATACTTTTCTTTCTTATTCTCATTTAAAATGTCTAGCTTTTAATAAATAATTATCTGACTCTTACAACCAATTGGATATAGTGGTCATAAATCCTTTATCGTATACAGCAAATATTAAGTCTAATACAGTATCCTACTAAGCTTTAGTAGGCTACTTTTTCCTTCGGGAAGGTACCATCCGTGCAGTCTGCAGTTCTGTCAAAGAAAGATGCTGAATCTATTTAATTATTATAGAAAAATAATTCACTTCTGTGCATTTGTTTTACACGTGCATTAAATTAAAGTCGATTAGGTGGATTAAGCATCATGAGGCGGCGGGTGGGGGATGGTTTCTTATTTTTTTTGCTGGGAGTACCCTACTGTCAGGTTACTACGTCTTATCTTGCAGAAGGCTGGATAAGGTCTTGTTTTTAATTGTTATTGTCATTTATTTTAAAATGTGTGCAATATAACAGTTTCATGTTTAGTAAATGGCAGTGGACTGCAGAAGATTTTGTTTTCTAATTGTAAATCTAAATCTAATAAGAGTTCATTTTCTATTTTTCAATGGCAAAGATTCGTCAATAAAAAAAAAAATTTAAGCTACCTGTTTAAGTTAATTTCCATTATGTCTTATTCTTTGGTATTTAGGTTCAGGTATTTAATAATCACGAAGCATTGAACAATCTCATTACCTCAATCACTATGTAGTTTATATTAGAGATTTTTCAGGTTCAAAAGCAGACAAAAGCCTTGAAGAGGGCCTTGGCCACATAAATATTTTTTAGGTTATTGTGTATTGTTCGCATTGTGTGTCAAGTTGTTCAAGACTGTGTTGTAAAAGTAACAATATATTTCATTCATAATTTTAGTTTTATGCCCTTAAAAGTATCGAAAGTAAAAATCGAAAATCGCATCCCAATCGCAATATTTGTCAGAAAGACCGCAATTAGGTTTTTAGTCAAAATCGTGTACCCCTAGACAACCCAGAGCATCCTCTTCACGAGACTGTCATACAAAAACAGAGTGTCTTCAGTCGGAGGCTTCTTCAGTTTTGCTGCAATACAGACCGCTACAGAAAATCATTCCTGCCCACAGCCATCATTATCTACAACAACTCCTTAAAGAAATATATGAGCTATACCAACACTTAATTTCCCTCTGGGATAAATAAAGTATTTTTGAATTGAAATTACCAGACAATGCCACAAATGCATTGGGGTGCCAGGTCTGTAGCTTAGTAACAAAGGAACTGATGACATCACATGCATTGTCTGCAACGGCTGAAGGTGGAATGTAAAAAACAGCCAAACACTACCAAAACACTGGTGAACTCTCTTACTAAATAATATGGATGAAAACCTACTGACAAAATTTCAATATCTGGGCTGCAGAGACGACATCTTACAGTACAATGTCCTGGATGACACCATCTGTTGTTGACAAGTAATGCTTCTCCACCTCCTTTTCGTTTCCTGCTCGTCTTCAGATCTCTGTCTGCTCATACAGTCAGGAAGCCTGGCAGAGAGAGACGCTGGAGTCGGGGATATGATCCTGCAGCCAACTTGCTCAACTTTTCAACGGTTGCGCAATGGTTGCTCAACTCTTAACTCAACTCCAAAGGCATTTGTCTAGTCTGATACATAATTATCATAATTATAATACAACAACTCCTTAAAGAATTAATTATATGAGCTATACCAACACTTAATTTCCCTCTGGGATCAATAAAGTATTTTTGAATTGAATTGAATTGAATAATGATCAAACCGGATTTATGAACTGTAGATTGGCTTTTGATAATGTTCAGCGTCTTCTGCACATTATACATGCAGCAAATGCGATTGAATCTCCGTGCTCGGTCTTGTCTCTCGATGCTGAAAAGGCATTAGACTGGAGCGGGACTACCTTTGAGCAACGCTGGACAATTTCAGAATCGGCTCGCAATTTATCTAAATGATAATGGTCCTGTATGCTAACCCTTCTGCAATGGTATTCCCAGGTAATCTTTGCTCCTCCCTATTTCCCATCTGAATGGGTACCCGCCAAGGATGTTCCCTCTCCCTATTACTTTTTGGTCTCTCTCTTGAGCTGGTAGCTCAGAAACTTAGCCAGCATCCCTCTGTTCTCTCTGTTTCTTTCAGTGATACTGAACGTCGTATATTACGCCTGTAAATACACAGACTGTAAATTTCCGTCGTTATACGCTGATGACATTTTACTTTACATTGCCGCAGGGTCCTCTCTACCACATTTACTATCCATTTTTGATCTGTTTGGCTCATTATCCGGATATAAAATTAATTGGACTAAATCCTCATTATTACATCTAAATTCAGCCATGTCAACAACACCCCTACCATTTAATATTCCAGTATTGAAGCCGTTTAGGTATCTCGGAAATAACATCTCTTCCACGATATTTTGCATAGCATCACATATCTTTCAAAATGCACTTGACCTTATCGGGAAAGATTTAGAATGTTAGTCAAAACTTCCAAACTCTCCAAGCCCGCATATCAATAGTTAAAATGGACATACACAGTCAGGTGAAATTTTTTTCTATGATTCCCCTTGCCCCCCAAAATGGGTACTGGGAAAAACTACACTCTATCATCTCTAAATTCAGATGGAATGGGAAAGAACCCTGTTTGAAACTAAGAACACTCCAGCGAGATAAGACATTGGGCGGATTAGCTTTACCAAACTTTAAGATGTATTTTTGGTCTTTTGTTCTTTGACCCCTAATTGTTTGGTTTAGTTCTGTGACCACTGTTTCCTGGAGACCAATTGAAGAGAATCTCTCCCAACCACACAGGCTTCAAGACCTTGAGTTCTCTGGCATACCACCCAAGAAGGTTCGATTACACCTAGGCATCCATAATTTCTCATTTACTTGGAAATGTCATACAGTGTTAAAGTAATGGTAATCAAAGATGGTTTAAACATTGTCCTATTTTTAACAACTTTTCTATTCTTATCGGGAAGAAGCCATTTTCTTTCCCACAGTGGAGTGGTGACAATGTTTTCAAACATCTCTTTAATGATGATTGCCTGCACCAATTTAATGATCTACAAGCGGATCTACAACCTACCGGGTTTTCTTTATTTCCGACTGATATCAGCCATGAAGGCATATGGTGTCCCATGGGGTGTAACTCTTTCAAACCATCCCCTGCATTAACTATTTGCCTCACAGGGATCGTCTCCAGTGGCGTTGCCCGGCCTTGGCATTCCAGGCTCTAGCCCCAAACATTTCTTATCAAGACCATTTTCACCTCAGAAGGAATAAGTTTACATTAACTGTGCCAACCTATGACATTAATGAAGAAGATAGTTTTGCAATTTCCTGGCTTCAGTGAATGCAACAGAGCCATGATGGTAGAGAGGAGCTGTACATAAATGGGGAATCCTCTGTGTTTTATTGGCTGACATCCGTGTGTTTAATCTAAACTCTTTACAGCGGTCCCAACAGAAAATGGATACCAGACAATTTTTTCTGACAGAAATAAGACAATTCTTCAGTTGCGGTGGCTGGCAGTGGGCAGCAAAACCCCAGGCCAACACATTAAACAGGTAAACAAACAATTAATTTAAATCCTGTAGCTATGTCTTTGAATTTATGTGAACATTAGGCAGATCATTCCGAACAGCAGTGTTTGCGAAAAACTCAAAATTGTCAGATATGTTGACTGACGTGCTTCTCCTCTAACCTTGCAAATATATTGCCATTACAAAAAATCTTAAAAAAACAGGTTTTGTGTCAGTCTGCATCTCCCCATTAAACACTACAGCTCCTCAAAGACCTGGAGCCAAAAAATGCACATGCTCATTGCAAGCTTTCTCCCAGCTCGTAACTGGCTGCTTGCTTTTAGCAGCTCCAAAACTTGCTGCGCAAAGCTCTGAAACATGCTCACTTGTATTTTAAAATGTGAGGGGCAGTAATCGCTTGTTCTGCCATGCAGATACAGCTTTTATCCGACATCTGCATCACAATCTGCTCAGCTGTTTGCACTGCGGTGAAACACTGAGACAGAACAACTTTATGAACTTCAGCTATAGGGAGATTTTTCAGCAGCAGAACAAATGTGAAAAAGTCAGAAAGAAACAAAGACTAAAGTTTACTCTAAAGGGAATTTAGTTGAGTGTTATATTCAAAATCATTATAGGTAATTATGCTTGAATAATAATTTTTATATAACCCTAAGAATACTTTGTTAAGACTGCTGAGCAGCGGTGTATCTAGGAAGTTTTTAAAGAGGACTAAATGGGGGCCAGTGATGATCTTGGGGTGTCTCACCAACATCAAATCTTGGCTGTAATACAAAGGGGACGAGGTCTAGACTGAGTGACAGACATCAAACACACAACAGGGGTTTAAAGATTGGTGTAAATGAAAATACATAGAACCCATAAATAATTATAATTATTTAATCTGTCTTAACATTCATTAAAACATTATCTACACAAGATGTGATAATGTAGGCATACTCATAAATGCAGAACAGAAGGAACTGGTGCAGAAAGCAGGGCTGGATTAAGATCACAGACCGAACGACTCATTTAACATTTTGACCAATGATTGTCTGGGAGGAAAAAAATCTGAGTATACCAATAGAATAAACTAGACTACACCACTGATTAAATAAACAGTTTTACTTTAGTTCTGAGCGCAAAGACCGATGTCTTGACTGGGACTGAGCTGCCATGGTGGAGCTCTGTGCTCTCGGAGTGCTTTTCTAGTTAAAACTATAAAATTGAGCAAATTTCTCCGAATGACAATTTAATTCTAATCATGTTCCAAAGGTCAGTTCCCCTTTATGATGATCTTTTGATAACATCTATTATGATAAAGAAATCTGATGTTATACTTGGTTTACAGATGAACTAGTCAGGACAGAGAATGATGAGAAGAGAGCAGCAGACACAGAGGTCCACCATGCAACCTGATACAGAACTAACTTTTGTGTTTGTCAGGTAAAGAAAAAAAGAAAAAAAGAAAATCATTGTTACCTACTGACTAATTTTATTATCCTGTCTTACTTAATATTAATTCTGATTTTAGAGTTATTGTTTACATTGTCACATTTAAGTTTGAAAATAAATACATTTTGAAGTACATATTGCTGTATTTGGCTTTAAACAAGTTGCCACAATGCTAAATAAAGCTTTAATAAAAAGCCTTTTTACTGTGTAGGTTCCCGCAGATACCTCGACAAAGGTGTGGGCTCAGCCCCCAATGTTCTCAGGTCCAGGAGACGCCCCTGATCATCTCTTAATTATATACATTTATTTCAGATCCTTGGGCACAGCTGCTTCTAGAAAATGGGTATATATGGGACTCTGTGTAAAACTTCCAAAACCCCTGACCACCAGCTCATACATTTTAAATTCATACACAGACTGTATTTGACCCCCAGGAAGCATCATGCTATGAAAATCATAAATTTCAAATTGTATCTTATGTATGTATCCAGAACATTGGCCACGCATTTCACATTCCTTGTGTTCTCCTGAACCAGAGATGATATCAGAAACATCTTACCTGGCTGAGGAGAAGTCCTACCTTCAGATAAAAGTACAGTTTTCATTTCAAATAGAAATCATCTTCCTAAAGTTTTAAGGGAGAGCTAAAAGGAACAAAGTCCACGTTGTTTGAAGTGGAGTGTGACGTTACCACACTCAGTGATGATTTGGAGTACCATGTCATTGCTGGTCTGGTGCTGGTGTCTAGTGCTTTCTATCAAGTCCAAGGTAAGCCTTTTTGTCTACCAGAAAAGTTTAGACAAACTGGAGATGCTGATTTTATTTTCCAGGACAACTTTGTACCAGCCCTTAACACCACAGCCGAACCACTGCTCTTGTACTGTATGGACATATTGCTTAGTAGGACCACATTTCAGTGTTACACATGTATTACAATATTTTTAATGTTCATATGTAATTTGGTGGTTTTCTTTAGCTGTGAGCCAGAATCATCAAAATTAACGGAAACAAACACATCACTCTCAGTAGATGGTTATTATAGTATTATAAGTTTCAATGTCTGAATTGAAATACTGAAATCAGTTGACTTTATGATGATGTTCTGATTAATGGACCTGCACCAGGAAATTCATACATGGATGAACATTTTAGGAGTTCATGATTACATCAGTCTCAGTTCTGATAGAGTTTCCTCTCATTTGCCACTGTAATATTTTTGGGACACTATGGTTCTTTACATTTTATTCATCAGCATGAAGAGAATGTTTTTCCAAAACATTTTTTAAAAGGGCTATTTGCAACTTTTTCCCCCAAATAATGTAACAATAGCCTTTTTATTTGACCATTTATGACTCAAACATCTCCTGATGAGCATACTGACACCTTGTCAGCTCACAGTGGGTGCACCTATGAGCCTGTATCCAATTTTTTCTATTTTCTGTCGGGTCGGAATTTCCCACACTGTCTGCGGATGTGACGTCAAGCGCGTTCATGTTAAATGTCTTAGATCACTCTGCCACTACCGCTAGTCAGCACTCGCAAGCAGTTCAATGGATTGTGCGAATACACAGAAGAGACCAAGGACAACTCTGACACCAACAGTAACTCCACAAAAGACTAAAAAAGTTAAACCCCTGACAAGTGCCCGAAAAAGATCAAAGATTGAGAGTGACCGGCGTAGGAGCGCGCGCTGCGAGAGTGAGCAGAAAGGAAGTGCTGTTCCGTTTTTTGGCTACAGGTGTCAGTCGCAAGTTTAAATTTCAGAAAATTGCATATAGGCCATTTGAATATTTAGATAGATATAAAAATAAAATACAGAGACTGTGTCATGCTTCTTAGGTGTTTCTGTTTAATTTTGGTTCCCATTGGTATTTTAATTATTTTAATTATTTAATACATTTAATTCATTTATCATTTTCATTATTATGCTTCTTCCAGGCACATATTACCCTTCTATAGCAGACTCCAATAAAATTGTCACCTTAAAGAGTAACTAAACCCCCAAACAACTTTTTTTTGCTTCTAAACTGTATAATGGGTATTCACCAATGCAATCTTTCAGTTTCTGGGATTTTTTTTACATTTTGGTGTAAACTTGTTGAATTCTACCCTTTTTGTTCTAAAGACGTCTTAGTGCTGCTCTCTTAGGGTTGAACTGTGGCTACTCCATTTGAATTTTGTGATTGGTGGAGAGCGGTACATCTTTACGTCACAGGCATTGACTGTGTCACAGCAGTCATGGTCTCACAGACACGCCCCGTGGGTTTGGGTATAAAACTATCAGACATACCGGCCCCTTGGCGAGTTTGGAGTGGGATTGCGTTTTTTCAGGTTACCATTATTATCACATTAGCACTTAGTTAGCATAGCTAACATACTGTTTTGAACCTTAGCCTATGTTAGCATCACCACTCAGAGACTGGACTCCTCCTGTCTCTCTCTCCCTCAGCAGCAGCGCCGGCCTCGGGCAGCGCTGACTCAGCCCCCTGAGCCAGCGGCTTGAATTGATACGGCCCGCGGCCGCTGGGCTCCATAAAGCCTCCCTCTACCTCTCTACCTCCGGTGACGACGGAGGAGATCTGCTGGCTCAGGGCGCCGAGGCTGCACCGCCCGAGGTAGAGGGGGACAGGAGGAGTCCAGCCTCTGAGTGGTAATGCTAACATAAGCTAACATTCAAAACAGATTAATCCAATATCCAAATCCACCTTAAAGAAATTTACTTCTGTAATGGACGCCTTGATTTTCGCCTGTGCCTCTCTAAGACCCTCTACTCTTTCTGACACTCCCCCTTCAGTTCGTCACATACCGTGAATCATCGCAGCATGCACGGAGTCAGAAAAAAAATCCCACAAAAGACGCGCAGCTGCAGCTGGTGTGTTATAATTACTGCACCTGGGACTCAGCTGGAGTTGTGTGAGGTTGGAAGGGGAGCTCTGCAGGGGCGAGGCTCTCGGCTGAGTACGTAAGGTCGGAGGAGGAGATGGGTGGAAAAGGCGGGGATAGGTGGGAGCAGGCGTTTCAGCAACCCCGAGAACTACCAGCAGAGACTCAAAGATTACTCTAACATGAGTGAATGGGTCAGAGCAACACTTCAGGCATGTTTTTAATGAGGGAAATACAGGTTCTCAGGATATCAAGCTTCCGAAAGTCCATTTTGCATAATTAGTCATGTTTCTCAGTTTTGTTCTGTTCCCTGTGCATCTTTGTTTAGGCTCTTATTTTAGTATCCATCTGCTTAGTCTGGGTTTGTTGATTCTATGTGTTTTATTTAGCGTTTAGTCTGGAAAAGACCCACTGCAAGTTATCACATACGTGTTAATGCAGTTGCTGCTGCTGAAGGGTGGCCAGTTATGAAGTTTAAAGGGCAATCAAACAGGGTCATGTAAGTTTGGATTTTTTTTCTCCCTTAATAATAAATATCTTAATTTAAAAAGTGCATTTTGTGTCTACTTGTGTTGTCTTTGGCTCTTGAGCTTAGAGGGAACAAAGCTTTTTCAGTGGCAGTTCCTAAGCTTTGGAACTCAATACCGCTACAGATTAGGCATGCTTCCTCACTTCCCACTTTTAAAACTCTTTTAAAAACCCACTTTTTTAGTTTGGCGTTCAACTCAGCATGAGATCTTCATAATTTGTGTTTCTTTGGTTTAATGGTGTTTTGATATTTTATGATTTTTTGAGCACTTTTGGTACTTTTGCTTTATTTGTCATTTCATGCACTACAGTTCCCAATCACTCTATTTTTATTTATTTTATTATTACCCTGTGAAAAGCACTTTGGTCACGTTTTTAATGCTGTAGAGTGCTATATAAATAATCTTGGCTTGGCTTGGCTTGACTCATGTTTACATTTGTTTGATGATCTAATACATTTAAAGTTACAAACGTGCAAAACAATTTGTATCTTGGTGTGGCAGAGTTAAACAGCAATGCTTCTTATATGGGTTTTAAAATACAACGCTTTGTCTGCACAGAACATGACAACAACATAATATAGTCAATGGGACAAATGTAGATCTGTAACATCCGCTGTTGATATGACAAAAGGGCCACAGAAGATAATGCTAATGAAAAACTGGTTATTTCAGATGAGTGGAAACATTTTTAATTTCACGTAAACACATCGATTTTCTAGATATTATTGTCCATTATTTATTTCTTTGTTGTCAGTTATAAATGTTAACAAATTACGATCACATGTGGGGTTCCTCATGTGCTTCTGAGCTTTCAGTCGTTCTCAGTCATGTAACATGATGAACTTCGAAATATTGGCAGCTATTTGGAAATTGTAGAATGTAAGGATGTGCATTCTCTACTTATTATACATGAAAACCGAGGTTTTTATAATGGTACCCATGCTGACTGCAATAATGGCTAATATGAGTTTCAGAAGTCAGTCTAAAATAAACTCCAATATCATTTTATATTTTTCAAAATATTAATAAACTGTTTTACAGCAACTGCTCTCTGAAACACCACAGTGATGTTATCTCTGGCACTAATATAGACATTTAATGATTGCTCACTGGAGAACAGCAAACTGGAGAACAGCAAACTTTTTCTCTTGTCAGAAACAAAAGAATCCCAATCAGCTTAAATTGGTATCGGTATATCAAAGTTTTATAAAAAAAACTAAAATTATTGTCCACTGGAATCTGATTGCCCCCCTCCACTTACTGATTGCTTGTCAACCCTTGAACAGCCTTAAGGCTGTGCAAAACAGAAGAAACACGGACTGTGTTTGAAATTTTACAAAGTTTGCTGGAGATTACAAAAAAGCTTTTGTGGTGGTCTATTTGCAATAAAAAACTATTGAATGAAAGAAGGCCCTGAAGTGGGCATCCAGTTTGTGTTGATCTTCTACAGCAGTCAAGGAGAAAAGTCCCCTTTCTCATCAGTGGCCCTGTGGGAGGCTTAGCCTGAGGATATATAGATATCATCTTTTCTATGATACCTTCACTGAGGTGTGAAACAGCATAAATGAAAGGAGTGACCCCCCCCAACAAGACTAATGAAGCATGAAGTGGGCCTGAGCTATAAACGCTGATGCAATCAAAGGATGCCAATAACCTGTGAAATGCAAACTGTTGTCACGGTGCCATTCTCTTAATAGATGACAGCATAGCTGAGGGAACACAACTGACAAGAAAACTGACACAATTAATTTAAATTACAAATTATGTGTCAAAATTAAACAAGAAAAAACATGTATGTTCAGTGTGAGTTTAGTTAGTAAGCAGGAATCTAACATTTTTTGTAAATGTAGCTTTTTAAAAAGTACAATTTAGTAGAATCATCCAGAAAGACGGTTCCATTGTTCTCTGGTGAACATGCAAACCAGAGATATGGTTGGTAAATACTTTGAGTTGCTTGTGTTGAGGGGCATTAAAAAGTCAAAACATCTAACAGTGACTAAAAATACCTAGCACATGCTTAGAGAGCATTACTCTAATAGGGCTTTTGTGTTTTCACAAGTAGAATAAATGTTAAAGACTGAAGGTAAAGAGTACTCAAGTACTCAAGTAGCACTACTTTAAAATATTTTTCCTTAAAGAGCAACTCACCCCCCTACCAGAGTGCAACTCTGCCCACATTTCCTGTTTGAAAAAAGACCCAAAAGGAGGTGTTGCCTGGCGGACCAAAGGAGGGCGGGAGGAGAGGGTTGGGTGGGGTCAACACTTCCTTGCTATTCCAACTCCAGGAGTGGCCAAGACTCAGCATGTTTTATATTCCACAGTCAGTCATCACCGGCTGACATCAGCCATCACCGCAAAGTGAATAGCACAGGGCGATTCAAATTCAAGTGCAGTGTAGAGTTTTAACCTAAAGAGGGCACCAAACTGACGGTTTTTGGTAGAAAATGTATATTTTTACCAAAATGTACTAAAATATTATAGATAATGACATGACTTAGACAGATAATAGATAGCACTAATAAACACTCATTTATACAAATTATCAGCAAAAAAATGATTTGGGGGTGAGTTGCTCTATAAAAAGGTCTCGTTCACTGAGAAACTGTGCAATACTTTACACTCTGAGTTGCATTTGCATGCTGCACATGCAGATTTTCTCCAATCCCCATTGTCTGCATTAGTCACAGAAAGAAAACAGACGACAAAATGAGCAAGTCAAAAAAGCCAGTCCCTTCTCCGTCACAGGAAAAATTGGTATGTGGTCTTGCCTAACTTGGCTTGCGAAGGCCCACAAGAAGGTTGATTTAGCAGCTTGTAGAGAGAGTAGGTACGTCTCTGCTTGTAGAAACTAGAAGCTAAAGCTAACTGTTAGCAACAAAGCTAACTGTTAACAACGAAGCTAACTGTTAGCAACTCCATAGCATGTATTTCTTCACACAGCCAAGGGCTTCAGTTTGTTTTTAAAACTGCTGGGGACAATACCCATAAACTTGAGTGTGGTTTAAAAATTGCTGGGGAGAATTATTAATTATTGATATAGCTTTATTCATCCGTTTCAGGTTTCATTGCAACATGCACTGCAGTGTAAATCTTTATTCAATCAATAAAAGTTGAAAGCCATAAGCTTATGTGTTAGTTTTTCAAAAGGCACAATCCGTTATTTTCTGTCTTTTAAAAACTGTAAAACTTAGAAAAAATCTGAAACATATTCAATATTATTTAAAGGAACATGGGGCAGGATTTTTAAATAAAATAAACATGCATGTCCAGTTTTTTATTGCTGTTGGGTGATGAAGTGCTTTTGGGTGCTTTTAATCAATTTGAGCCTGTGACGTTATCACACTTGGAGGACGTGGTTGCTCATATTAAGCCTTCTGGCTCTCCCTGTGATGCTCTCCCACCACGGCTGTTCAGAGAAGTTTTTCTCACTATTGGGTACTGGGTACTTGCTACTGTTAATAGTAGCCTGTCATCCGGTGTGGTTCCTGCAGATTTCAAGCATCCCGTAGTGACACCCCTGATAAAGAAACCTGGTTTAGATCCTATCTGTCTGACAGAACATTTCATGTTAAAATGGCTGAGTTTAAATCCCGCACTGCTCCGCTATCATGTGGCGCCCCCAGGGTTCAATTTTAGGTCCCTTGCTTTTTTCATTGTATCTGCTTCCTCTTGGGTCTATTCTTAGAAAACATGGTATCTCTTTCCATTGTTATGCAGACGACTGCCAGATTTATGTACCCCTAAAGCGACAGGACACCTGTTCCGTTAAACTTCTTTTAGCATGTCTTGAGGATGTTAAAGCATGGACGGCCTTAAATTTTTTACATTTAAATGAAAAGAAAACAGAGGTGATAATGTTTGGACCTGGTGGCTCATGTGAGACCCCTCCTGTTGGGCTGGGTCATCTAGACATGTATCTTAAACCAACAGTTTTAAATCTTGGTTTTAGACTTGACAGTGATTTTAAACGTGACAGCCAAATCAACGCCACAGTCAAATCAAGCTTTTATCACCTAAGGAAATTGGCAAAGGTGAAACCTTTCCTTTCCAGGAAGCAGTTAGAAACCGTAATCCACGCCTTCATTTCGTTATGGCTGGATTACTGTAACTCCCTTTATTTTGGACTCAGTCAGTCCTTACTCGCACGTCTGCAGCTGGTTCAGAACGCCGCTGCACGGTTTTTGACAGGAACCCGGAAGAGAGAGCACATCACTACCGTCCTGGCCTCCCTCCACTGGCTACCTGTGCATTTTAGAGTCCATTTTAAAATCCTCATGTTTACTTTTAAGGTTTTAAATGGTCTTGCCCCGACTTATTTAACTCAGCTACTCCACCGCTACACTCCGTCCCGGTCCCTCCGGTCGGCTGACCAGCTGCTCCTGGTCGTTCCCGGTTCCAGGCGGAAGCTCAGGGGGGACAGGGCCTTCTCTGTTTGTGCTCCCAAGTTATGGAATACCTCGCCTTTAACCATTCGCCAGGCTTCCTCATTGCTGATTTTTAAAACTCTTCTTAAAACTCACTTCTACACTTTGGCCTTCAACCCAAACTGAGACTTGATCTTATTTCATATTATCTTGCTCTTAATTTACCTATTTTAATATAGTTTTATTGGCGTTAGATCTTTTTCCCCCTAGTATATTATTTCTATGATATTGTGACTATTATTTATGTCTTTGTTGATGCCTTGTTTTCCTTGGTGTACAGCACTTTGTTCAGCTCCTGCTGATGTGAAAGCGCTTTATAAATAAAATGATGATGATGATGATGATTCCTTTTAGTTAATATTCAGTCCGAACAATCTGAACAAAGAATCTCCATCGTGCCATCACACATGGAGCAGATAAACATTTACTAAATATGAACATTTTACCTGCAGTCTCACAACTTTCTCATGGTCTATGGACGTGAATTGCGCATCTGCTTGTGCATAAGGGAGGCTTAATCTGCTCCGGTCGCACACTGAAATAACAAGGGCCACTTCTTTCTCAACGGGGACTTTCCTTAATGCCTCAGCAGGAGGAAATCCACAGCGCACTCTCCTTCTGGATCAGTAAATAAGATGTTGGTCTGTGTCCGCTGCTGCTAAGTGCTCCAAAGCCTCCATAAATCTCCAAGGTGCTGTCAGTTCCTGGATAGCGTTGCATTGAGTACGGTGTCCAGGTCTGAGATGATGATGCTCAGATGCTCTCATTAGAATCTTTTTCAATTGATTCAGTTTCCTAAACACTGCATAAAGATGAAAATCACTGTGCGTCTGCATCAAGTGGTCAGTGACGTGAATTGTAAAGTTTCACAACAAAGGACAGCTCTTAGTTTGCATGTCCACAGGTGTTTCTGATTATTGCACTGATGAATAGAGGTTGCGTCAAAATAAAGTGACGGCAAAAGCTCATCACACAAACACTCTTCAGATGGTGTTTTTCTTTTTTGTGAATGCACACACTACCTGATGGAGTAGTGGAGTGGTTGAGCCGCCCATCAGAAAGTGAACTTTTATGTGATGTCCTGCTTCATTTTCTCACTCAAATTTCCTGCAGCACTGTAAGGAGCCCTACTAACAACGAACCCTTTACATTTTTCCATCACAGTTTAAAAAAAACAATCAAAGATGGAAATAACACAATCCCCAATTGATTGCAAATTATATTACAATGAATCATGTCACTTTTATTTCTTTGAAACATTGTACAGGTGACATTTATTTGATGCAAAGATCGCTGTGCAGAAACAAAATATTGTCCACAGTCCCTGGCTTTATCTGCACTCTCCATTCCTGAATCGCAAATTCAGTCGCAGAAAAATCTCTCTCTGGCAGCGCAGGATGCCTAGATAGCGGGAACATTCCGCTGCCAGCACAAAATTGGGGGAATATTCTGGCATACTTACTCCACAAACACAATATATCAACACGATTCTCTCTGGGAGTCTTAAACAAACAAAAGTATTACATAAATATTTTTTCACCAGCAGTAAAGAAACTTCAGCCAGACCCATGAAATTTAATTGATGTATTTTTCCATCTTGAAACGGGTACCAGCAGCACTGCAGGACTCTGCCCTGAACGTGTTTGCATACGGACTAGTCTTTTAAACCCTTGATGTATCCACTGCAAAGAATGCTGCATCATCTGCACAGAAAAAAACCAAGACTGTATAAGAAAGTGCAATGGAGTAATTTAAATAATAGTCCGTTCAGATACTGATTATGTGGAAATTGTGCTGGGAGCACAAGTGGATGTTAGATCTGCCCTGGTAAGAATTTCCGCATCCAGTTTAGAAAAGTGGTGGGGACATGTCCCCGGCGTCCCCAGCTAAAATGACGCCTATGGACATAGCACATCAGCGTTGCATTTTTTACCCAAGAAAGAAGAGCTGAGGAAGAAACTGTTGGAATTTGTAAGTTGAGTTATTTGTTTGCAGGCAGCGTAAGAGCTCATTGCTGTTAGCCAATCAGAGGCGAGAGGTTTCTATACCCTTATGGAAAAGTCACATAGGCTTGAACATGTTTTTCACATGGGTTCACCATGTGGTACATGGTAAACATCATGTGTAGCACACATGGACTCCACATGTATGGCTTTAAATGGGTTTCACATTTTTCTCACATGTAATCACATAGACTTCACCTGGGCTTCACATGTAATTTCCCACGGGTTTCACACATATTTTTCACATGTAGGTTTCATGTGGAACGTAACCTGTTTCACATGTGGTTTACATGTTATCACATGGGTTTCACATGTTAATGTCCATGGGTTTCACAGTTTATTACCAAGAAAATGTTCCAAATTCACATGGGAAATTTGTGCAAAACACAGGTGGTCACATGTTCTTCACACATCTCAAATTGTTTTCAACATGTTGTTACATGTGAATTTCACATGGGTCAAAGATTTTTCACGTGATTACATGTGATCTTGCCTAGGTGAAACCATGTGCTTTTTCTATAAGGGTATCTTGAATAATAATGAGTTAGACCAGTGAACCTGTTGTTTCCTCCCACCCAGTCCTCTGACAAATTTCACCCTCCTGAAACAGGAGTACCAGGCATTTATTCCACTTAAAACAGCTCACAAGGCATTCATTTATACTGGGACAACAGCAAATGTATTGAAAGCACAAGTGAATGAGACCTTTAAGTTAAAGTAAAAAGTCCATTTAGGAGTAAAAAAAAATGTTTTTTGAAATGCTACTTAAGAGCTGAGTAACTCATAACATCTAATTTAATATATTTATTTATTTTAAATATTTCCATTAGTCTGTTCTCTGTTCACTTGACTGCTGCCCCACATTTGTTTGTGGGGGATGTGACTGACTTCAACGGGGGTAAGCCGTATTGCGTCATTTCCTGTTGTCACTGTTGTGCTCCGTGGAGCTGTTTGGTGTTCCGACTCTCTTGAATTGATCTTGTTTTCTCTGTGCAGAGGCCTCTCTAAGTAATTTTAACACACAAGGACACTAAAACACACGTTTTGTGGTGGTGTACTTTACGTTTTGGGAACTCCTTGTGTTTCACGCAGCTTTTCTTGGGGTGGCAAATACAGTAAGATTGTTATTTACGCTGGCGGTATGCCAATCGGAGGTCACTAAAATGAGTGTTGCTTCGGTGTGTAAGTTTGCCAAAACAATGTCCGACTCTGTAATCTTTTCTGGTCCCGTGCCTGATTGGACCAGTGGCGACATGTTTAGCCGCATGCTGTCATTCCATCAATGGTTGTCTGGGTGGTGTCCTGCAAACGATGTGGGCTACATTGATAACTGGAGAACATTTTGGGGAAAACCTGGTCTGATCCGGAGAGACGGCATCCATCCCACTTTGGATGGAGCAGCTCTTCTTTCTAGGAATATGGCCGAATGTATTATTCCTCCAAAACACTGACAACCCAGGGTCCAGGCCAGGAAGCAGAGTCGTAGTTTAACCCACCTCTCTGCTGCTTCTGTACTGTTACCCACCCATTACCCTATAGAAACAGTGTCTTGCCCACGGCCAAAATTAAATGGATTAAAAGTTAAGCCAACAAAAGCAAATTATGGAAATCTCATAAAAATAAATACAACTTTGACTGAACAGAAAAATAAATCTATTAAATGTGGTTTATTAAACATAAGATCTCTCTCCTCAAAGACTTTGTTAGTAAATGACTTGATTTGTGATAATCACATTGATTTCCTTTGTCTCACAGAAACCTGGTTGCAGCAGGAGGATTATGTCAGTATAAATGAGTCAACTCCTTCCAGTCATTTCAATTTTCACATTCCTAGAAATACTGGGCGAGGAGGAGGAGTTGCAACTATTTTTCGTTCTGATTTACTAATTAGTCCCAGACCAATTGATAGCTACAGTTCTTTTGAACATCTAACCCTTAATTTTCCTCATCCAAGTTGCAAAACATTAAGACCATTTTTGTTTGTGGTTTTGTATCGTCCACCAGGCCCTTACTCTCAATTCTTGGACCAGATCTCACATTTTTTATCTGATTTGGTATTAAATACTGATAGGGTTATTATAGTGGGGGACTTTAATATTCATGTGGATACTGAAAGTGATAGCCTAAATGCAGCCTTTAATGCTATTTTAGACTCAATTGGCTTTACTCAAAAAGTACAGGGATCGAGCCACTCGGGTAAACACACTTTGGACCTTGTACTGACATACAGTATTGAGTGTGAGGAAATAACAGTCCACCCACATAACCCGGTCCTGTCTGACCACTTCTTAATAACTTTTGAATTTACTTTAACTGACCATCTTAAATCTGAAAGAAAATTTCATTATAGTAGAGCTTTATCAGACAATGCTGTAACAATTTTTAAAGAATCAGTTCAATTCTTACTTTCCTTAGTGTCTCAGGGTAACACAGTGGATGGCAGCAATTCTATCTCTAACCCTTCAGAAATTGATGATCTGGTTCACAGCGTTACGTCCTCATTGCGTTTGGCATTAGATAGTGTAGCCCCCTTAAAAAAGAAAGTGGCTAGCCATAGGAGGCTGACTCCTTGGTTCAACGCAGAGTTGCGTACTTTAAAGCAGAATACTAGGAAGGTTGGAGAGAAAATGGCGCTCTGCACACTTAGAGGATTCCTATTTAACCTGGAATAACAGTCTACTGCTGTATAAAAAGACCCTTCGACAAGCTAGAACAGCATATTTTTCATCATTAATAGAGGCGCATAAAAACAATCCTAGGTTTCTTTTTAGTACAGTTGCCAAACTTACACAGAGTCATAGCTCTGTTGACCCTACTATTCCCCCAGGTCTTAGCAGTGATGATTTTATGGGATTCTTCATAAATAAAATTAATTCTATTAAAAATAAAATCATTGGCATCCTCCCAAACATGATTACTTCTTCCTCAGTAAATGAAGCAGTATCGGAAAGAACTGTAGAACCTCAGTTGTGCTTAGGCTGTTTTGATTCAGTTGAGCTTTCGGAATTATCAAAAATATTAGCCTCATCTTAACCTTCAACTTGTATGTTGGACCCAATTCCAACTAAATTATTTAAAGAAGTGTTCCATTTGGTTCCTGGCCCCATTTTGGATATGATGAACCTATCTTTAGTAAACGGATACGTACCACAAGAATTTAAAATAGCTGTAATTAAACCTTTACTCAAGATGACTTAGTGAATTACAGACCTATATCTAACCTTCCTTTCTTATCCAAAGTCCTTGAGAAAATTGTTGCTAATCAAGTCTGTGAGCATCTAAACAGTAATGAGCTGTTTCAAGAGTTTCAGTCAGGTTTTAGAGCTCACCATAGCACTGAAACAGCACTGGTGAAGGTTACTAATGATATTCTCATGGCCTCAGATAATGGACTTTTGTCTGTTCTGGTTTTGTTAGATCTCAGTGCTGCTTTTGACACAGTCGATCATAATATTATCCTAGAAAGGCTTGAACATGTAGCAGGGATCAAAGGAACAGCACTAGGCTGGTTTAAATCATATTTGTCTGAGAGATTCCAGTTTGTTCATCTAAATGATAAATCTTCTTCACTCTCAAGGGTTACTTGTGGAGTTCCACAGAGTTCTGTGCTTGGACCAATTCTGTTCACCATATATATGCTCCCAATTGGTAGAATCATTAGACAGCATGGGATAAATTTCCACAGCTATGCAGATGATGCACAACTATATTTATCCATACATCCTGATGAACCCAGTCAGTTAGGTAGATTACAGGCATGTCTGGAAGACATAAAAACATGGATGACCCTAAACTTTTGCTTTTAAATTCTGACAAAACAGAATTTGCCGTCTTTGGACCAGAAGTTCTTAAACAGAAACTGATTAGTCAATCACTTCATCTGGATGGCATTAAATTGGCCCCCAGTAATAACGTAAAAAACCTTGGCGTTATTTTTGACTGAGACTTGACATTTAAATCCCATATTAAACAGGTTTCTAGGATTTCTTTCTTTCACCTCAGGAATATTAGAAACATTAGAAACATCCTGTCCAGGAGTGATGCTGAGAAACTAGTCCATGCATTTGTTACCTCAAGGCTGGACTACTGTAATTCTTTACTATCAGGTAGTCCACAAAATGCCATTAAAAGCCTTCAGTTGATCCAAAATGCGGCAGCAAGAGTTCTGATGAATATTAAAAAGAGAGATCACATTTCTCCTGCTTTAGCTTCCCTTCATTGGCTCCCTGTTAAATCCAGAATAGAATTTAAGATCCTTCTTCTTACATACAAAGCCCTTAATAATCAAGCTCCATCATACATCAGAGATCTAATTGCTCCATATGTTCCTAACAGAGCCCTTCGCTCTCAGACTGCAGGTTTACTTGTAGTTCCTAGGATTTCTAAAAGTAGAATGGGAGGCAGATCTTTTAGTTCTCAAGCTCCTCTCCTGTGGAACCAGCTCCCAGCTTTAGTCCGTGAGGCAGACACTCTGTTTACTTTTAAGGCCAGGCTTAAAACTTTCCTTTTTGATAAAGCTTATAGTTAGAGTGGCTTAGGTCATCCTGAGCTATCTCTGTAGTTATGCTGCTATAGGCTTAGACTGCTGGAGGACAGACTTACCAATTTTCTTCACTCTGCTACTTCCTTTTCTCCTACGACTCTTCAGTTGTATTACAGTACATTCTGTTATTTCGACTGTTAACTTTGTTTTCTCTCAGTGTTTTTCTCTCCATAGAAGATATACCTGGTCTGGTATCCTGCTTGGCTGCAATGCCCTGTTGGACGGGGGGTATTGACTGGGATGATCCTCCCAGTAACTGAACACCCACTGTGTCCTGTTATCAACTTTTTACTTTCTGTAACATAGAAATTTCTCTCTGGCTGCAATGCCCTGTTGGACGGGGGGCATCGACTGGGATGATCCTCCCAGTAACTGAACATCCACTGTGTCCTGTTATCAACTTTTTACTTTCTGTAACATAGAAAGTTCTCTTATATCAGATCTTCTGTTCCTTCTGTGTCTCTGCTCTGTCTTCTCAAACCCCCAGACGGTCGTGGCAGATGGCCGCTCCTACTGAGCCTTGTTCTGTTGGAGGTTTCCTCCTGCTAAAGGGAAGTTTTTCCTCTCCACTGTCGCTACATGCTTGCTCAGTATGAGGGATTGCTGAAGGATTGCTGTGGTTGGAAAGTCTGCATCAACGGGGCCCAACCTCATGCCAATGACTGACGCAATCTGCTGGGATTCCTTAAATAGGAAACTTTTTAACTGATTGGAGTTTGTATAATTGTATTGAAATGACTTCTTGTTAAGTGCCTTGAGATTACATCTGTTGTGAATTGGCGCTATATAAATAAACTGAATTGAATTGAATTAAAAAATTATGTCAGCTAAAAAAATACAGTTAATGCTATGTGCAAATTCTGATAATTTAAAAACTAAAATGAAAAGAATTGATACAAATATATAACATAAATATAAAATCACAAATTCAGGCCGAACAAAATACTTTTCCAAATTAAGTAAATTCTGCTTTATGTTTTTTCTCAGTGTTTTTCCTCTCTAGCAACTCCCAGGTCAAACTGAGCAAGGTTCTAGTTCGACTGAAGGTTTCTTCCTTTTAAAGAGGAGTTTTTCTCTCCACTGTCGCTATGAGGGATTGCTGTAAAGTCAACAACACAACACAGCCGACTGTCTAATGTCACTACATGTTCATCTACATGTACAGGGAAAATCAGCTGTGGTTAGCGGATCAGCTCAGCTGTGTGGGGTGCAGCCAGCAGCTAGGCCTGATGGATGTATGGATAGTGGCTGCATGTTAGGAGGAGTGAATGCTGCAAGTCAATGACTCGATGCAATCTGCTGGGTTTCCTTCGATAGAAATCGGAATGGAATAATGAACTGAAATTAACGCACTGTTTAATAAGTAGGATGTACGATTGAACTTAAATTTTTCTAAAGTGCCTTGATACGACATGTTGTGAATTGGTGCTATACAGATAAACTGAATTGAATTAATAGCCCTTTATTTTAGCCCCGATAAAAAGCTGTAAACCAAACTCGGTTAATGACAACTGCAAAATAAAATAAACATCACATGTTGCTAACCTGACTGGCATATTTGTGAAGCAACATAAATATGGATGTTTGCTTTATTGAAGCCAAGAAATATTAAAAACATGCACAGGGGAGGGTCTTTTGGATCAGGATGGAGAAACAGTAAAAAAGGTCATTTTTGGCCCACAGGGTCTCACTTTCTCAATTGAAACCAACAGAATCTCCAACAAACCTCTGTGAATGATGAAATTCCTCCTGGTAGCTTGAAATTCTATTCAGAAAATGAAAAGTGAGCTGAATGAAACATGAGTGTTGTTGCTAGAGAGGAATAGCACAAAGGTCCTGCAGGAGTCAGTGTCTATAAGGCTGATTTTGAAGCACTGATGCCACTAATAATACACTCATTCACTGTTTAATATATTATTTGTGGTAGATTGAAAAACAGGACAATGGAAAAACAGAGAATCAATCTAGGCCACCACCTTCAAAAATAAAACAGAATTTGCTGTGTACTGTAAGTGTTGTTTCATTGTTATGAAAAGCTATATAAGATTTTAGCACATTTGCCTGTTCTCTTTCCTCAGTATAGAAGTAGCAGCATATTCATGTGGGTTTCTGTGTGTCTGTTTTAAACAATACTGAGTACTATTTCCATTCAGCAGAAAAGATACTGTCATTCTAATACATGAGGATACATCTTTAGCTGCTTTTCACAGCAGACATTTTTAATTGTCAGCATAGGAAAAACATTACAGTGGCTCCGTTCTGTTCTCAGCCTGCACTGTATGACACTGAGCAACACCAGGACCCAAGAAATGGAGTCATTGAAGTCAAGTTAAACCACAATTTATTCCAGTATTTATACTATTTAATTTCTACAGAACCTGTTGGTTTGAAGAACTCAGACCACACTAGCAAAATGCAAGCTCCAGCCAGATCTAAGGGCTATCTCATTAAGATTCTGGATCTCATCAAAACCAGCATCTGGAAGACTTGATACGACTGTGACTGTGTGATGGATTAATATTCAGATACGTCATTAATCTACATATAGTGGGGCAAAAAAGTATTTGGCAGCAAATTGTTCCCCTTAAAAAGGTGAGAGGTCTGTAATTTTTTATCATAGTTACACTTCAACTGTGATAGAATGTAAAAAAAAATCCAGGAATCACACTGTATGATTTTTGAAGAATTTATTTGTATAATGGTGCAGAAAATAAGTATTTAACACCTATTAACAGCTAAGAATTCTGGCCCTCACAGACCTGTTACCTCTTCTTTAAGAAGCTCTTCTATCCTCCACTCAATACCTGTTTTAATGGAGCCTATTTGATCTTGTTATCTGTATAAAATACACCTGTCCTCACCTTCAAACAGTCAGACTCCAACCTCCACCATGGCTAAGACCAGAGTGCTACCAACTGTTGGAGCAATCTTTAGGAAAATGAATAAATACAAGATCACTGACAATCTCCCTCGACCTGGGGCTTGTGCAGGATCTCACCTCATAGGGGACACATGATCTTGAGAACAGTGAGGAAATATCACAGAACTAGATGGAGGGAACAGGTCAATGACCTGAAGAAGGCTCGGACCACAGTAACAAAGGTTACTATTAGTAACACACTTCGTCATCATGGATTAAAATCCTGAAGCGTTTGAAAAGTCCCTCTGCTTAAGCCAGCACATGTCCAGGCTCATTTAAAGTTTGCAAGAGACCATCTGGATGATCCAGAAGAGGACTGGGAGAATGTTGTGGTCAGATGAGACCACACCACTCTCCGTGTTTGGAGTGGGAAGAATGCATGAAGAGTTGTATCTCAAGAACACCATAACAGCTGTGAAGCATGTGGGTGAAACATTATGCTTTGGGGGTGCTTTTCTGAAAAGTGGACAGGACTACTGATCCATATTACAGAAAGGATAATATGTATCAGTAAAGTCACTTACTTATGTAAAGTGAGATTTTGGGCAAAATCCTTCTTCCATCAGTGAGGGCACTGAAGATGAATTGTGGCGTGATCTTCCAGCATAACAATGATCCCAAACACACCGCCAAGGCAAGAAGTGACTACTTAAAAAGCATTCAAAGACACTGGAGTGGCCTAGCCAGTCTCCAGACCTCAATCCAATAGAGAATCTGTGGAGGAATTTAATAGTAAAAAAATTTCAGCTCTTGTGAATACTAGCTACAGTGAGTGCAAACCCAGTGGCACTTAACACTGAAGAAGCTGCAGGAATTCCCAGCGAGTTTCTGCTGTATCCTTTGGAATAGTCTAAGAAGTCAAAATAAAACATGAAAACATTGACGAGCTAAAATATTAGTACAAAAGCAACCCTGCACCTCACCCTGCACATCACCAGAAGAACACTACACTATATATATGACATCTGATGGTACTAGTATCACGGTCGAGGGACAGAGGTGGGTAGTAACTACTTATATTTACTTAGCTACATTTACTTGAGAAACCTTTTAGAAACATATTTACTTTTAGGAGAAGTTTCACTACACCCTAGACAGCCACATCTTTCTAGGGTTGCTTTTCTCCAAATGGGACTAAGGGTTTTGTCAAGGTGGTTGAAATAATGAATCGTTCCAAATACCACTGAATGTTTCATTCAAAACCTTTAGGTGTCTGTTAGAAACACAGAGTCCAGACAATCATTGAAAAGCGTTCATAATTTGGGCCAGGTAAAAGCTATAAGCATATAACATAGTGGTTCCACATGTCATTTAAAGTTCACATGTTCCTCTTCCCATTTCCACCATGTTTGCTCGCAAGAAATATTAGATGTATACCTAATCAAGACTAGTTTTAAATTTCACAAATTTATGCTTCATTATACAGTGTGTGCTGGAATTTTTAGAAGACAAAAACCTTTAAAAAACCTTGAATTGTATCACAGTGTGAGCTGTATTAAGCTGTGCATACACCACACCATATTCTCAGTAGTTGTATGCAAGGATGTCAGTTTGTTTTTAAAATTCCTGCGTACAATAACCATAAACTTGTGAGGTTTCAAGATTGCTGGAGATAGTTAATATTAATTATTCATATATACATATTCATCCGTTTAACGTGTCATTACAATATTCACTCAAGTATAGTGACAGGTGTTGAAAATCATGTATTTATTATTTCAGTTGAAAGCCAGTGTTTTGTTATTTTTCAAACAACAGGAAGGATCACTGAAATCCACATCTTAGCACAAATAACAATGGTGGCGTATTAATAATATACTTGGCTAAGAAGAAGAATGCGTAACATAAACAAACGTGTTCCCTTTGCAACCTTTACTGTTCGGTGAGGAATATTTCCCAACCTTCCGCCGAGAGTGGAATGTTCTCGCCATTCTGGCATCGAGCATTGCGAGCTAAAGAGGGTTTTCTGTGGTTGGATTTGCGATTCAGGAACAGAAAACACAGTTGAAGGCAGGAACTGTTGACGATATTTTGTTTTTGCACAGCAATCTCCGCATCAAATAAATGTCAGCTGTCTAACATTCCAGATAAATAAAAGAGAAGTAATTCATTGTAATCTAATTTAGCCTACAATCAATCGGGGTTGTGTTATTTTTAATCTTTGACTGTTATTTTAAAACTGTGAAAGAAAAATCTGAAGGCCGTCGGTCATTATGGCAGATTACAGATCAGACACCAGACCACTTGCTGCAGACACGCAGTCATTATCAACTTTACGCACGTAGACGAGTTTAGGTAACCGAATCAATCAAAAAAAAGATTCCTATAACAGAGCATCATCTCAGACCTGGACACCGTACCCAATGCATCTCGCTACCCGGGAGCTTTCAGCACTTTTTAGAGTCATTGAGGCTTTGGAGCACTGTGCCAGAAAAAGACTGGTACATCTTACCCACTGATCTAGATTGAGCGCATGCTGCGGATTTCCACCCGCTGAATAGATGAGGAAAGCCATCTTTCAGAGAAAAGCGGCTCTTGTAATTGTGTGGCAGGAGAGCGTGGATTATGCCTCCATAACACAAAAGGTGGTGCGCAATTCACGTCCATGGGCCAGGAGGAAGTTGTGAAACTGCGGGCAAAGCAGGTAACATTATTCATCTGCTCAATGTGTGATGGCACGATGTGGAATCAGCTTGTTCAGAATGAATATTAATTAAAATAAATTTAAATTAAATACGACTGAATGTATCATATTTATGTAAAAAATGTAAGGGTAAAAATTGATTATGATGGGATTTTGTGAACCCCTTAGTCAACATGACTGACAACAAAAAAGTTTAGCGCAACCTACAGACCCTTTCCAAAAAATTTTAATATCATGGAAAAGTACGTGACTTTGTGACGGAGTAAGCCGTATTGCGTCATTTCCTGTTGTTGCTGTTGCGCTGCGTGGAGCTGTTTGGTGTTCAGACTCTCTTGAATTGATCTTGTTTTCTCTGTGCTGAGGCCTCTCTAAGTTATTTTAACACACAAGCACACTAAAACACACGTTTTGTGGTAGTTTACTTTACGTTTTGGGAACTCCTTGTGTTTCACACAGCTTTTCTTGGGGTGGTAAGGTCTCGCTAGCTCAGTTAGCTTAGCTTCATTGCGGCTATGGCTACTCTTCTCTCTCCTGTCTCTAACTTTTCTCTTCTCTCTTGCTCTCTCTGTCAGATGTTTAGTTACTTCCCTGCCTCCTTTAGTGATAATGGTAACTGTAATAAATGTAATATTTTTGTAGCTTTGGAGGCGAGGGTATCAGAATTAGAAGCACGGCTCCGCCCTGTTGAAAAACCAGCAGATAGCCGAAGCCCATTAGCCAGCGCGGAGCCAACAAGGATAGAAACCCTTAGCCGTCCTCTGGTAGAGCCCGCGCAACTAGAAAGTATAGTTCTAGGACCCAGCCCACGGGCCACCACCAACCAGTCCACGTTTCAAACAGATTTTCCCCGCTCAGCAACACACCCGCTGAGAAGCCAAACCTGGTAATTGGCAGCTCCATAGTCAGAAACGTGGCATTAGAGTAACCATTGACCATAGTCAAATGCTTGCCAGGGGCCAGAATGGGCGACATCAAATCCTACCTGAAACTGCTAGCTAAAGATAAGCGTTATGCCAATCCCGGTTACGCCAATCGGAGGTCACAAAAATTTGTGTTGCTTCAGTGTGTAAGTTTGCCAAAACAATGTCAGACTCGGTAATCTTTTCTGGTCCCCTGCCTGATCGGACCAGTGACGAAATGTTTAGCCGCATGCTGTCATTCCATCAATGGTTGTCTAGGTGGTGTCCTGCAAACGATGTGGGCTACATTGATAACTGGCGAACATTTTGGGGAAAACCTGGTCTGATCCGGAGAGACGGCATCCATCCCACTTTGGATGGAGCAGCTCTTCTTTGTAGGAATATGGCCGAATGTATTATTCCTCCAAAACACTGACAACCCAGGGTCCAGACCAGGAAGCAGAGTCATAGTTTAACCCACCTCTCTGCTGCTTCTGTACTGTTACGCACCCATTACCCTATACAAACAGTGTCTTGCCCACGGCCAAAATTAAATGGATTAAAAGTTAAGCCAACAAAAGCAAATTATGGAAATCTCATAAAGATAAATACGACTTTGACTGAACAGACAAATAAATCTATTAAATGTGGTTTATTAAACATAAGATCTCTATCCTGAAAGACTTTGTTAGTAAATGACTTGATTTGTGATAATCACATTGATTTGCTTTGTCTCACAGAAACCTGGTTGCAGCAGGAGGATTATGTCAGTATAAATGAGTCAACTCTTTTAACTTTTAACTTTGTTTTCTCTCAGTGTTTTTCTCTCCATAGAAAATATACCTGGTCTGGTATCCTGCTTACCTACAATGCCCTGTTGGACAGGGGGCATCGACTGGGATGATGCTTCCAGTAACCGAACATCCACCGTGTCATGTTACCAACTTTTTACTTTCTGTAACATAGAAAGTACTCTTATATCAGATCTTCTGTTCCTTCTGTGTCTCTGCTCTGTCTTCTCAAACCCCCAGACGGTCGTGGCAGATGGCCGCTCCTACTGAGCCTGGTTCTGTTGGAGGTTTCTTCCTGTTGCTACATGCTTGCTCACTATGAGGGATTGCTGAAGGATTGCTGTGGTTTGAAAGTCTCCCCAACCTCACGCCAATGACTGACGCAATCTGCTGGGATTCCTTAAATAGGAAACTTTTTAACTGATTGGAATGTTTGTATAAATGTATTGAAATGACTTCTTGTTAAGTGCCTTGAGATGACATCTGTTGTGAATTGGTGCTATATAAATAAACTGAATTGAATTGAATTGAAAAGTTTATTTGTTTCCATAATTCCATTCAAAATGTTAAACCTACATAGATTAAAGATTCAGGGCCCACAACTTAAACAATTTCAAGTATTTAGTTGTTTATTTGAGCTTCCAGCTTATAAAACCCACGAAAACAGGAATTAAAAAAATGAAGAAATCAGCCCAAATTTTACAGGGCATGAATGTTTGAAACTGAGTGTCACACACTACTGATCTACTAAACTCCAAGCAACTGCACAGGTTTCCCAGATGTTATTAAATTGATTCACTTTGGTTCAATTGTCTCAGTTAGGTTCAATATGGGGAAGACTGCAGACTTGACAACTGGCCAGAAGACCATCATTGATACCCTCCATAGGATGGGTAAGCCAATAAAGTACATAGCTAAGGAGGTTGGGTGTTCACAGAGTGCTGTGTCCAAGCATATCAATGGAAAGTCTAGTGGAAAGGAAAAAGGTGGCAGGAGAAGATGCACCAGCAGAAGAGCTGACAGTGGGCTTCAGCAGATTAACAAGATTATCAAGATTCATGAATCTGGCAGAGATCCAGAAAGAGTGGAATGAGGCGGGAGCCACAGCTTAAAAAACCACCACATTCAGACATGTCTCAACTGGGCCAAGGAGAAGAAGGACTGTAATGTTGGCCAGTGGTCCAAGGTCCTCGTTTTTTGAAGAAAGTAAAGTATGCCTTTCATTCGGGAATCAATGTCCAAGTGTTTGGAGGAAAACGGGTGAGGAACAGAACCCAAGCTGCTTGTGGTCCACTGTGAAATATCCACTGTCAGTCATGATTTAGGGTGCAATGCCCAGAGCAGGTGTTGGTAAACTCTGCTTTCTTAAACCCAAGGTCACCGCATCAGTCTACCAGAATGTTTTAGAGGACTTCATGATTCCTTCTGCTGAGGATCTGTATGGAGATACAGATTTCAGCAGGACCTGGCCCCTGCCCATAATGCCAGAAGCACCAAAAGCTGGTTTGATGCCCATGCAATCACAGTGCTTGACTGACCAGCCAACTCGCCGGACCTAAACCCCATTGAGAAACGATGAGGTATTATCAAGAGGAAAATGAGGGGCACCAGACCCAAAAACAAAGAAGAGCTGACAGCAAGCATGAAGGAAATCTGGGCTTCCATAGCTACCAGGCAATGCCACAGGCTGATGGCCTCAATGCCACGGTGCATCGAGGCAGTGATTAAGGCAAAGGTATTCCCTACCAAGTATTTAAGATTGACATATGGTTTTGAAAGTACCATATTTTGATTGATTTGATGTGATCCTAATATTGTGCAAAAACTGAGAAGCAAATGTTGATTTCTTCACAGTATTGACATTTTTTGAAATCCTGTTCTCCTGGTATTTATGAGCTGGAAGCCCAAATTGTGTACAAATAAACAACTAAATACTTTAAATCGTTTAAATTGTGGGTCCTGAATCTATACTCTATGGAACATTTTGAATGGAATTACGGAAGTAAATAAACTTTTCCATGATATTAAAATTTTTTGGAAAGGGTCTTTACATGTTAAGAGTAAGCTCTGTTGAAATAAAATAATTTTCAAAGAATTATATAGTCATTGTACCGTGTCAGTGTGCGGGTCCAGGGTCGGGTCGTGCATTATAAATCAACGGGCTGGATTGGGCCCGGTTTGATTGGGAGATGATCACAGGTAGCCTACCGTGTCGAGTTCAAACATCACCATAATTCGGTGCCGGCGATGCAGATAAAATCGGACCAGTGCAGTATTCTGCTACAGTTAGCAGCCTACTTTTACTGCAGTTGTTTTGTATTTTAAACATATGTGAGAGAGATGAAATAACCTTAAATTAAATATGCAAGGACAAATTCATTTGGAAGCAATATTTATTTTTATGCATCTTTGTAGATGACCCAATCATAAAAATTGTCGCATGACTGGAAAATTAGCTAAAAATGGGTCAAGAATCACACAGTGTATGCCCACCTTGCCCACTGGTGAATGCGTGCATGGGTCAGCGCCATTTGTCCATGTATGGAGCAGGTGGCGCTGCATATTTAGAACACCTTGTATTAAGAGATATGAGTTCATCAGTCACCTGTCATCATGCTTTTGTATGAATGTATGCACTAGTCTTGAATCATGCCTGTAGGTGTTTGCCGCGGACTACAAGTCTATATTAAACATCACATCAACCTCCACGAAGAATGCTGTAGCATTTGCATAAAAAAAACATGACTGTAAAAGACAGTGGAACGGAGTGATTTAATACCGATTATATGAAAATTGTGCTGGGAGCACAAGTGGATGTTAGGTATGCGCTGAAAAGAAATTCCGCACCAGATTTCTAAAAGTGGTGGGGACAAAACTGTATAGCCTACTACACGCTGGTTGACACACAAAGTCACCCAAAATGGTGTGGAAAAACAGCTCAAAATGGACCAAAAAATTGTACAGTTTATACCAAGTCTCAGACACTTACACTCTTTGGACATTCCCACAGCGAAGCACTTCTGCAGGCGACAGTACTGGCAGCGGTTCCTTGTCACTTTGTTTATGATGCAGTTCTTGTCCCTGTGACACGTGTAAACCATGTTCTTCTGAATGCTTCGACGAAAAAAGCCCTAAGGAAACACACAAGGAGGAATGGTGAGGTGGGTAGGGAGTTTCATGTGAACTAGCCTCTGAACATCAATGCTCTTTTAATCTTTCAAAGCTGCCTGTTTTTCCCCACAAATATCCACACATTTCCAATGAATTCTCATGCCAATGAACATAATGTCACAACAGTCCGAATAACCATGTGCAGCCTGTTTTGTCTTTTGCTGCCATTGTTGCGCAAAGAGTTACCACATGCCTTCTGGGATCCATGCAGGGCCTCGAATGTTGGATTTAAGCTCAGACACAGAGTGCTGGTGGGAACAGAGAGGAAGAACCTAGGAGTATCAAACAGAGAGGCTGCTGGCGCTGTTCCGGAGATTAACCAAGGACTTTGGTTCAGCTGCTCTGGGACGCAGCACTTCTGAACATGACAAGGTGACATTGAGTTCTGTGAAAGACTAAAGCTTCTCGCCTTCCAAATGAATGCTTTCATTGTAATTCAGTGAAACAGCTGGGAACTAAAAGATCTTAACTGAACCCAATAACTGAACTCTAGTTAAGAATTATTATTGACTTAGACAAGAAAATTATGCATTACAGCAGAGAAGCTTGTGTTTGGAAGACTCCTAACAGATTGTCAAACTTTTCCCCAGGAGTTCAGTCCAGGCTTAGGAGTTATATTCAGAATGCTATTACTACAGGAACTTTTGTTTAATGGAAATAAAGGCTCCCACCACTGAGTTTTCTTTTAACAAAATGAACTCCTTTGTTGAACTTTCATAATTACAGGAACTGTTTTAGAAGAAAAAGTGGCAGATGATTTGTTTTTGTAAGACCGAGTACCTTTAACTGCAAAAACTTTGGACAGAAGTGATTTAAACCACTCCATTGTAGCTCTAGCTGTTTCCAACTCCAACTAACTGGCAGCCGCAAACCATCCTTCCTAGACAACAAATATTTCAGGAAACAACAAGCTGCAGATGGAGCCATATACAGTGCATGCAGCAGTCCTCTTTCAAACAGCAGATAATGGGTAGCAAATCCAAAGCAGGAAAAACAGATGCAAGGCAAGGCAATTTTATTTGTATAGTACACTTTCAACAACAAGGTAATTCAAGGTGCTTTCCATGATTAGGGGGTACAATAAAAATAGCAGTAAAACACAGACAAAGCATATAAAGTAAAAACAGCAATAAAGCAAGAAGCAAAAAACATATGATACATGAAAACATTACTCAAAGACAGCTCCAAATAGATTAGTTTTATTTGTGATTTAAAATAACTCAGTGTTTCAGCAGCTTTGCAGTTGTCTGGAAGTTTGTTCGAGATTAGGGGACCACAGAAACTGAGAGCTGCTTCTCCATGTTTGGTTCTAATTCTAGGGATGCTGAGTAGACTGGAATTCGAGGACCTAAGTGGTCTGGGGGATTGGTGTAACAGTAGATCTTCATACTTTAGTGCTATACCATTCAGTGATTTATAAACTAGTAAACGTATTTTGAAGTCTATTCTCTGAGCTACATAGAGCCAGACTTTCGAACTGGGGTGATGTGCTCTGCTTTCCTGGTTCTAGTGAGGACATGAGCAGCAGCGTTCTGGATCAGCTGCAGCTGTCTAATTGACTTTTCAGGCAGACCTGCGAAGACGCTGTTGCAGTAATCAATCTGACTAAAGATAAACGAATGGATGAGTTTTTCGAGGTCCTGTTGTGACATCAGTCCTTTAATCCTAGAAATGTTCTTCAGGTGATAGAAGGCTGACAGGGTTATTGCCTTTATGTGACCCTGGAGGTTCAGGTCTGAGTCCATTGGTACACCTAAATTTCAGGCTTGATGGGTATTTTCTAGCTGTATTAACTGAAGCTGTGTGCTGACTCTTGATTGTTCCTCTCTAGGTCCAAAAGTAATTACTTCTGTTTTGTTTCTGTTCAGCTGGAGAAAGTTATGGCACATCCATACATTCATTTGCTCGATGCATTTACTTATGGTTTGGATGAGTTCAAAGTCACCTGGTGACATCGTAATGTAGAGCTGAGTATCATCTGCATAGTTATGGTAGTTATGGCCAAGTAGTAGTTAATCTCATTAGTTGTTATAATCTGGGCTAGTGGGAGCATGTAGATATTAAATAAGAGGGGCCTCAGGATGGAGGCCTGGGGTACTCCACAAGTTTCCTATTGAAACAAAGAAGTCCCTGTTCTTTACGTAAGACTTGAACCAGCTAAGTGCTGTACCAGAAAGTCCGACCCAGCTCTCTAGTCTTTCCTATATTTTTTCATGATCAGTGTCAAATGCTGCTCTGAGGTTCAACAGAACCAGGACTGTGGTTCTACCACAGTCTGTATTTATGTGAATTTCATTGAAAGCTTTGACGAGGGCAGTCTCAGTTCTGTGGTGAGCATGGAAACCAGACTGAAAAACATCAAAGCAGTTGGTCATTGTTAGGAAGCTATTTAACTGCTGAAACACAGCTTTTTCAGTGATTATACTGATGATTGGAAGATTAGAAATTGGTCTGTAGTTCTGCATTAACATGTTGTCTAGATTCTTCTTCTTTAGCAGTGGTTTAATAACTGCTCTTTTTAATGACCGGGGGAAGACACTTGAAAGGAGGGATGAGTTAACTATTTAAATCAGATCAGACCCAATGACAGGGAAAACTTTCTAAAGGAAAACTGTGGGTAGGATATCAAGACAGCACGCGGAGGAGCTTAATTGGTTAATGATTTTTTCAAGGTTTATTTTGGTTTAATTCATGGAATTCTGACATTTTTTCTACATTGTTGTTAGTTGGGTATAACATTGGTAGTCGGTTCGGTGCTGCGATACAGACCGACCGTCTAATTGTTAGAATATTTTCAGTGAAAAAGTTAACAAATTCATTGCAGGCCCTGGTCGAATTTAGTTCAGGGGCTACTGTAACTGCAGGATTTGTTTTCCTGTTTAGTGTTGCATGACATCCTGTAACAGGCCTGCAAAGGTAAGGATTCCCTTGTTTTCCCTCATAGTGCCCTCTGGTAGCAATAGTTCAACCACTTAGCTACAGAGAGATGGATCTGATATCAATATACACAATGGTTTTTAGAGGTTTCAGTTTCAAAAGTGAAAAAGGGCACCGCTCATTCATCAAGAAAGTCTTATTATGAGGTCCTGCTGAACTACGAAATATAAATGTATAAAAATACAGCCGCTGCACATTCAAACACTGTGCAAGATCAATTTTATTATAAGCTTTCAGTTTCAAAACCACAACAGTTTAGTTTTCTGTCATACTGTTCCTTCAGGTTATTACACTGTGAGAATCTCATAAGTCATTCTAGTCTCATCTGACAAAAGCACCAACTTCCACATGCTTGGCAGGGTCCCTGGGCCTCGTCTTAACTGAGGCCTTTCCTTGCCTGTCAGCATGGAAGGCAAGATCTTGGTAGATTTGCACTTTCGACAAACTCTATTTATAATTTTTATATTTTAAGATACTGCCTTGGACTGGCGACCTGTCCAGGGCGTACCCTGCCTCTCCCCCAATGACTGCTGGAGATAGGTCCCCCTGCAACCCTGTATAGGATGGACGGTGTAGATAATGGATGGATGTGGAAAGAACTTTAATTAGAAATACTGAAGCAACATCAAAAGAATATTAGCTGTTGAAATCCACATCATAGCACAAAAAACAATGTTGGCTGTATTAATGATGTACTCGACCAAGAAGAAGAAAGTATAACAAAAACAAACCCATTCCCTTTGCAACCCTGAACCTGCCTCCTTGGTCTTGGTCTTTGTGCACTGCGGAGTATTGGGGTCGGGCATTTGACTAGAGTTGTTCGAGCTTGCCGACTTGTTCCTGGACATGCAGGGTGGGTGGATTGGGGGAGAGAGTGCTGGATTCAGTTGCTCGCTGAGCCATCCTACAGTAGTAGCCAACTCCATCTCTGCTGGTTGCTATTCAGCTGCCAGCAGTGTGGAATTTCACATAATTCATAGAACCAAGAGTGACATACATGTGATTAATACCTACATGTGATTTAAGAAGTGAAATTATAACAGACCTAGCTACTGGAGATTCACTGGCCACTGTTTTATCTGGAGTTAATTAATTGTAGCTAATACCCTCTGTCAAATTTTTAATCACAATTTATTTACTGTGAATCGACATATAAAGAGGAAAAACTAAGCCTTTTGGAAGATTGCAGGTATTCAGTGCATGCCTTCGACCAGGGAATTAGCATAATTATTGCTCAACCTTTTGTTTTGCACTAATGAGCCATTGGTCACCCACATTCACACAAATCGCATAGGGTACAGAGCCGGCCTTGTGTTTGTTGTCAAAGCTTAAATCATATGTTCAGACACAAACTTGAAGAAGCATTCCAATTGTGTAAGGAGGGAAATTACATCTTCTGTGAGAGCTGGACCAGAGAGAATGTTATTGAGACCAAGATACATATAATATATACCAGTCATGGAAAACAGTGTGTTTTTGTTGGTTGGGACTCAATGTCCACACTGTCTCAGTTTGGCTTCAAAAGTAAACATGGGACTGACATGTGTGTCTATGCTCTGAAAGAGGCTGTCAGTAGCTATAGAATACACACCTGGGTGAACGTTAAGCACAACCGGGTTAAAAAAGACGGCCTGCGGTCACACCAACCATGTCAATAAAGGCCGGTTTATACTTCTGCGTCGTGTCCCTCGCGTAGGTTATGCCTTAACCGCCGTAGCCTCTGCGTAGGTCCGCAGAGGCTTGACGTGCACCTCCTCGGACCTGACGTGCAGCCCGGCGACGCGACGCAGAGACGCGGAAGTACTCCCTTGTGATTGGTCAGTGAGATTACGTATTTCCGGATGTTTGGGTTTTGTTGCTGAATGTATGCGGAAGCCACCATTTTTGCGTTGCAAAGTTTTCAAAAGAAGGATAATTTGTTTGTCTGCTTCCACAATCTCTTTGAGACACTGCACTGTATGTGCAGTGCCATTGTTGTTCTAAAACAGGAAATACTTGCCGGAACTGAAGCAAACATAAGCAAACCATCAGAAAAACTCAGCCTAGTGGAGTTTGCCGACCGATACCAGCCTACTGCCACCTGCAGGTCTGGAAATGAAACAGCAACACGACGCTTTCAGTATAAACACAGCAGTGGGTACGGCGGTTATGACGTAACCTACGCGACTGACGCAACGCAGAAGTATAAACCAAGCTTAACATGCCACTCTGCCGCAACGTCTAAAGACCCAATTTGCATGACAATGACCGCAATCGCGCTGAAACCTAATCGCGCCCTGGCCTACCTCCAGAGGTGGGCTGAGGATCCGCGCTTCGGCCCGGGAAAAGTGTGTGTGTGGGGGGGGCAGGGATCAGGAAACTGCTGCTGCTCTGTCTCGGGTAGAACGTAGGTGTGACCGCGCCCTAAGATGAGGTAATGGCATATCTGAGCATTAGCCAAGGCCAGGGCTTTTACTGTCATTGAGCCAGGGTGAAATACACCAATGTGACGGCATACGTCGGCTACGCAGCCAGAGCCTTCAATATACTCAGAGTTGCGACATACATTGACTTCGCTCTATGAACGGTTACGTGACTCGAGGCGCATTTGTAGTTTAAGGGCAGGCCTTAATGTTTAAGCGCTCCCCCTTCGTGTTATTCACGGCCACCCAGAACTTTTATAATAATAATAATAATAAAATAATACATTGCATTAATAAGTCCCTTTCAGACCCCCAACCCATAAATACACAAGGAATAAATTGAAATGAAGAAAAAAAATTAAGAGGGAATCCACAGCGCAGATTTGAAAAAATATTAATTTAATACTTTTGTATGTTTAAGACTCCCAAAGAGAATGGTGTTGATATATTGTGTTTGTGGAGAGAGCATGCCAGAATATTCCCCCAACTTTGCGCTGGCAGCGGAATGTTCACGCTATCCAGAGAGATTTTTCTGCAATTGAATTTGTGATTCAGGAACGGAGAGCGCAGATAAAGCCAGGGACTGTGGACAATATTTTGTTTATGCACAGCAATCTTTGCATCAAATAAATATCACCTGTAGGCCTACAATGTTTCAAAGAATTTAAAGGGACATGATTAATTGTAATACAATTTACAATCAATTAGGGATTGTGTTATTTTCCGTCTATGATCGTTTTTTAAAAACTGTAATGAAAAAAGGTAAAGGCCGTAGTTAGCAGGGCTCCTTAAGGTGCGGCATGAAAATCGAGTGAGAAAATGAAGCAGGACATCACACAAAGTTCACTTTCAGACGGGCAGCTCAACCACCCCACTACTCCATCAGGTAGTGAGTGCGTTCACAAAAAGGAACAGCATATGAAGTGTTTGTGAGATGAGCTTTTGCTTTTATTATAACGCAACCTCTATTCATCAGTCAGTACAGTAATCAGAAACACCTGTGGACACGCAAACTAACAGCCATCCTTCATTGTGAAAGTTTACAATTTACGCCACTGACCACTTGATACAGACGCACAGTCATTTTCAACTTTACGCACAGAGTTTAGGAAACAATCAAAAAGATTCTTATGAGAGCATCTGAGCATCACCCTCTCAGACCTGGACATCGTACTCAATGCAACACTATTTCCTCCTGCTGAGGCAATAAGGAAAGTCCCCGTTGAGAGAGAAGTGGCACTTGTTATTCCAGTCTGCAGCGTGCTACCAGAGCGGATTCAGCCTTCTTTACGCACAAGCAGGTGCACAATTCACGTCTATAGACCATGAGAAAGTTGTGAGACTGCAGGGACGATGGAGATTCTTTGTTTAGATTGTTCGGGCTGAATATTAACTAAAATGAATGAAGAATTAAATCATATTAAATATGTTTCAGATTTTTTCACAGTTTAAAAGACTGTCAAAGACAGAAAATAACGGGATCCCTGATTTAATGTAAATTATAGTAGAATTAATTATTTCTCTTTTATTGCTTTCGAATATTCCACCCGCCCCATTGCAGGACTCTGAACTGTTAAAGTTTCCCCGCACAGAACAGCAAGGCTTGTAAAGAAACATGTTTTATTATTGCACATACAGCCTATGTAGCCAACGGCTGAATTATTATAGGCTATATGAATAATCAATAATTGTCCCTAGCAGTTTTAAAAACAAACTGACGCCCTTGAGCTTACGGCTTTCAACTTTTATTGATTGACTAAAGACATGATTTTTAACACCTGTTTATACACTGTGCATGTGGTAATAAAACCTGAAACGGATAAATAATTATAAATCAAATCAAATCAAACTTTATCTATAAAGCGCTTTTCATACAAGAAGTTGCATCACAAAGTGCTTTACAGATTAAAATGACCCCACATAAAACCACCTTCCCTTCCCTCCCCCACAGATTTAAAAGCATGGTCACAGTTATACCCCCCTCCCCCCAACCCATCTCCCATGCACACACACGGTTAAAAGAAAAAGTTAAAAGGACATTGGGCCGAGTGTAGATGAACCATGCAAGGAAACACCATCAGAGGAGCCATCTGCCCCGGCAGCAGTAGATTAACAGCAGCAGCCGAGGCACCGACACAGGGCACCCAGTGGAGGCAAGGCCATAGGCTATATGAATAATTAATAACAATTGTCCCCAGCAGTTTTAAAAACAAACTGACGCCCTTGTGACGATTATTTGAGGACATACCCCAATCACTGCTCCTCACCGTGGACAAATGAGGCACTGCAGCTGATTTTCACACAGGCTGCAGAGGGGAGTTAATAGGCGTGGCTGCATTCACTAGGTCATCTCAATCACGGTCCTGCAGAGGTCCTACCAAGGAATCATGGGAACCTTGAGTTGGCTACTACTGTACACCAGTTGCTGGGGGGAGGGGAGATTTGTGTTTCTGTGGTGCGCTCGTCCTGCTTGCCTATAGTGGGTGTTCTGGAGGCATTTAGGCAGCTGTGATTTTGTACTTGGCGTGGAGGTGCGCCGAGGTTACTCACTGGTGTGTTCTTTTATTTTAAAAGGTTTCTTCTAGTTGACGGTTTGCTTGCGGTCTGCAGACGGGATCGCAATGGTTGGCTCGCAGGGGGGTGGAACGGGTTTCTGGTGCTGTGCATGCAGGACGGTTTTGTGTTTTTGGTGATTTCTGGGGTCCTTGACTGTTGGCACTTCTCAGATTGGGTATAGGGGCTGGCTGTATGGTGTGGAGAGCAGTCCTTTGTTGGGGTGCGTTGTCGGGTTAGGCAGTTTCTCTTTTTTGCGCTGAGTGGTAGGCGGGGGTGCGAGGGCATTGGCCTGCATTGGTGTGGGGATTATTGTCTTACATTTTCCTTTCCTTTGTTTGTGTGGTGTAGATGGGGAAAGTGCATGGCATGTGCCGGTGCATAGCAGGGCGGGGTTTCCGGTTGGGGCTGGTGTGTTGGGCGGGCGGCCAGTGGCTTTCGGCGGTCCTTGAGGTTGGCTGCGGGCTGGTGGCTGCTGCGGCGGTGTGCCGGTTCCCTGGAGGCTTCCTTTGCTGGCGGGGAGGTTGTTACTATCTAGCTACAGGTGCTGTCCCCCTAGGGGGTGCACTTGCACAGGGGTTGGCTGAACTCAACCTCCATGTCTAATGTCTTTTGTGTTCTGAGGGTAGACTGAATGTGGGGGTGGGTGCAGCTCTTCTTCTGGGATGGGCTCCGTGGGGCTGCAGCCATGGGCGGACGTGCCAGGGCCTCCCTCCCTTGGTGGATCTTGGTGAAAGGGGATGCCTTTTGGAGTCAGTGGTGGAGCTGGCTCCCTGGGAAGACATTTTGTCCCCCAGTTCTTCCCAACACATCCCCAGACACCTCTGTCTGCCCGCTCCATCACTTTACCACTCATGTAGGGCCTTTGGGTGTGGGCATGACACATGAGATCGGTTTCCATCTTCACTATCCCATGGTGGCTTGGGTCCCAATTTTACTGTACAACTTAGACACTCTCACTTATAACATTCTCATGAAACATACATGTAGGGACTTTGGTGTGGGAACACTTTTTGGTATCCAGAGGGGGAGCTGTTCAATCAGCTTCACCTCTGGTGCTGGTGCCTACTGTTAAAGTGCATGTAGACACTGAGGACTCGGGGTGGGGATTTGGCTGCTTTCCCCACATCCCACCTCTCTGTTTTAAATGCACATTATAACAACACGCATCAACACCAGTGGGTGGAGGGAGACTGAGGTTTTTTCACACTCCTGTTCGCTATTGGCCAACAGGGGTTGGAATCTGGGAGGCGGAACAGGCGGTCTGGTGGGGGCCTGGGCTGATGGACTCCTTTGCTACTGTGGGGGCTCTGGTGGTCTGCTTGTCTCCATCCTAGAGGGTAGGGGGTCCGCCTCCTGGGTCCAGGGGCTGCTCCTCTCTTGGGGGGGAACAGTCAGCCCTGCGTTGGTCCGCCCGGGGCTTCTGTGCTCTGGGGGTCTTTTGGATGTCTATGGCTGCGATCACCTTCGTGTCTGCGCCGATTCCCTGCAGGCGGATTGATGACCCCTTATACCAGCTACTGAACACTTGTATGGAGAAACCTTATATGCACTAGCATGCTCTCTCACACACACACACACACACACACACACACACACACACACACACACACACACACACACACACACACACACACCCCCCCCCCCCCCCCCACACACACACACGTCTTGCTATACTTGTGTTGACATTGTATTGACTTCCATTTGATTTTAAGAGTGGGGATTCCAGTATTTACAGATGCATTCTTGGGATGTGGTTACCACAAATGCATCTTGTAATAATCGGTACCATGAGCTTTTCAGAGATGCTGTTGTTGTATTTATATATCTATTTGTGGGTTGTGTTTGTATAGTTCTCAGTTTGCATTGTTTGGTTTGTTTTATCATTGTTTCTTTCCCCTAACTTTTGCAAAATGCTAGAAATTTTTATAAATCATCTATTCAGATGTGAACACTTAAGAGTCATCCTTAGGTCAAACCATGACACTTCTTTCTATCTTTCTATTTTAGAGGACAATATTGAAAACATTGCAGTTAAAATTACAGGGACCCAAAAATGGAGACACAACACAGGATTATTTATTGCCAAGATTTCACACAGAAACATGAATCTTTGCACATGTTTCCCCCTCACTTTGTATTCATTTGCAAATGCTGTGAGGTCTTTTGAAATCATCGTCCATCATTCAGACCTTTTGCACATGTTAAGAAGCATTCGCACCTAGGAGGAAATAGGAGGGTTAAAATTCCATTTACCATAGCTGTCTATGATGGATAGGACCTTGCTTTTTCATTAGTGATCCAGGGTGCATGATGGGTAACAGATAGTTCACATGACTGAAATGGGTGACTTTGAAGCCCATCTTACATCAGCCTGAAGCATCTGTCAACTGTGGCACCAATCTCCCAGCACAACACAGGCAGTAGTCAAATGCAGTTTTTTGTGTTCCGCTGAGGCATGTGACCAATCCGAGGTCACTCCCCCCAAACCACCCCATCATCAGCTGATATTACTCATTCTTTTAATAGAGGTCTTTATCTTGGCAGATGCAAGCTAAGTGGGTTGGTAGAAACTCCCTCTGAGCCCTGATGGATGACAACAGAAGTGTCCTGCATTCCAATCAGCTGCTATAAGTGTGTTCAGGTTGGCTGGAGGAACCAAGGCTACTCGGGTACTTATGTCATTCAAAGCTGAGAGGTCACTTAGCCTTGGAAATCTCTGTGTATGGGATAAGTGCTATACAGTGTTACATGCGAAGGGTCAGACTAAGGAGTTGGGAGCTGTTATGTGTTTTGTGCAGTTGACAAAAAACACTTTCCAAGACAAATTTGCTGTCTGTGAGCCCCCCACAGGGAAAATCAAGTTCTATAAATTGTACCATTTTACCAAACAGTTTGGAATATCCATAAAGCTATAATAATTACTTTTCCAGAACAACATGAGAGTTGTTTCTTCATAGAATCACAACTATAACAGCTTTTAGATTCAATGTCACAAACACCAAGAGTGTTGGCTCTGTAATAGAGAAGTTGACTGAGCTTCAACCTGGGACAGAAACCCCACCAAAATCTCTTCTGTGCTGTCAGTTATCAAACATATATATTCATGTTGATTACATTTGCAAAATGCTGCTAAAAATCTTCTTTTTAAGTTATTTTTTCACCTCAAGAGTGAGAATATCAGGACTTAATGATATTGCTGCAAATAGCAGACCAAGTTTGTTCAGCTGTTATTCTCTTCAAGCCTTTAAAGCATCACCATCAGTGTCTAAGATGGCGCTGAGACACAGAATCATCATAGATACTTCAGAACCATCATATCTCCTCTTTGGTCTTTTATTTTTTCATTTTGTTTTGTTTCTTTTTTTGCTTTTCCTCCTCTTCTGTTGACCTGCAGTCTTGTCATTCCCTCCAGCGGCCACATAACACAAATGCTGAACTGACACAGACTGCTTTGATATTTGCCAGCATGCGTCCTGCGGGTTTACTCGTTGGAGATTTATAAATGTGCAAACAAAGGACACCCTTGAGCTGAGTGTTGTACAAAGGTGTTTAGCTCAGTAAAGTGCAGTGGGGGATTTGGGAGGCAGCTGTTGCGCTACATAAATGATAGGATCAGAGGTTTCAGCTGAGGGGACATGCTCAGGATGAATCCCACTTCATACAAAAGGAAAACAGAGGAGAGCAGAGATGCTAAAGTAAGTTTGCTGCAGTTCTATTTGACAAATTGTGATTGTTCATATATATTTATATATATATATATATATATATATATATATATATATATATACAATGCCTGGGCAAAAAAACAGTCGCCACCTGGATTTAACTAAGGAAATAGGTACGGGCCTTCTATTGGATAACTACTCTATGGGCGATTATCTTTCAGTTTTCAACAAGTTATTTAACCCCAATTGCTGCAATGAGTTGCTTCTCATTTCATAAACAACCATGTCAGAAGACACACCTCGTGGTCCTGGAAAAGATGTTAGTGTGTTTGAGAAGGGTCAAATCATTAGCAACCATCAAGCAGTAAAAACATCTAAGGACTGGAGATTGCTGAAACTACTAAAATTGGGTTAAGAACTGTCCAAAGCATTATCAAAAAGTGGAAGGATAGTGGGGACACATCGTCTTCGAGGAAGAAATGTAGTGAGAAAAAAATCCTGAATGATCGGGATTGGCAATCGCTTAAAAGGGGACATATAATGCAAAACCCACTTTTACGTTGCTTTAGTATGTATATTTGGGTATCTGGGGTGCCTCCCAACCCCTTAAGTGTAAGTTTCGACAACTAAGTCAATGTTTTATAAACTGCCGAAGTCAAGAAATGGTTCATAAAAAGGGTCTTTTTGTACATACTCAAGCCTGTGAGGTCACGGGCAGTGTATTTTGCATAATCCCAACCCTACTCCGTTGGTGTCTGGTGTCCCACACAGCCTCAGTTACCTGAGCAGCCACACCCTTTCGGCTTCACTTGTACGCAACAGCCAGAGCACTACCATGAACAAACTGAAAGCCAAGTGCTACTGCTCTGTCGTCGGCTGCATGGATCCTCATGTGTCCCTATTTCGACTCCCTTCCAAAGAGGATATTAGAGAGAAGTGGCTACATTTTATTTATAGGGGAAATGTTCCAGTGAGCAAAATTTGGTTGTCTGTGGTAAACACTTCACACCAGACTGTTTCAGCAACCAGGGTCAGTGTTACGCTGGACTGGCAACAAGATTGCTCTTAAAAGATGGATCAATACCATCTATCTATCTATCTATCTATCTATCTATCTATCTATCTATCTATCTATCTATCTATCTATCTATCTATCTATCTATCTATCTATCTATCTATCTATCTATCTATCTATCTATCTATCTATCTATCTAATCTAGCTAGCTAGCTAGCTAGCTAGCTATCTAGCTAGCTAGCTATCTATCTATCTATCTATCATTAGGGCTGTCAAAACGCGTGAACGCAGGTTGATTAATTTTTAGAATTAACGCTATACATTCTTTTTACGCATTGACAGACGCACAGAATGACCTGCCCTATTTATTCAACAATTTAACCCAAGTTCTATAGAATTCCCCCTTTAAGGCAAACAAAAGACGTCTTTGATTGCAAGCGATCAGAAAAAGTTATTAGAACGAGTGGATGATTAAAAGTGAAAAGATCTGCAGATCACTTCATTATCAGGTAATCCTTGGCTGACAAATAAGCTTACATCACCAGCCAACACTGCAATTGTAAAATAAATGCAAATAATAATGGGAACTGTAGCTATGTAAAGGGCCACTGTCACAACATTTGCATCCACAAATGTTAAACAAATAATCCCTCTATTTTGCAGAAGAAATGGTCAGCTTTACATTCAGTAAATGTTAACCAGTTAGTTTGCCTTATCAACTGGCTAAAAGTTGAATAGGTCAAAGTAGCTACGTGTAAATGTGATAATAGAATTCAAAGCAAATGTGGCATGCATCTCTCCTGTATTTGCTTTTTTTTAAAAGAGCAACTGTTGGGTTCCTTGGGTGTTTGGGCTTTGGGTTTGAGTTTTTCCTTCCACTGCGTTTTTGTCTCCCTCTGGTGCTCTTGTGTTTGGTTGCCCTTGTCTGTGTTCATCTCTTTATTTTCCCAAGTTCCTATTAATACTTATCCCTTATTAGTCCCAGTTAGTTTTGTTATATTTAATTCCTCTTTAGTATTGTCCTCTGTCTAGTCCTTATGTTTTGCTCCTGGTCTTCCTCCCAGTTTCCCTAGCCATTCTGCCTTCCATCCCAGCTGCTAATGATTTTCACCTGCTCACTCCCTCTCAGCTGCAACCGCTTCTCTTAATTAGTCCTCAGTTCTTTCTGTTTACATCCTCACTCTCCCCTCAGGATAAATACAGTCCTCACTCAGTCACAACTCGCTGGTTCGTCGTCACTCTTCCCTCTCTGGTTCCTGCCTTCCTTGTTGCACGTCTGGTTCCTGTTCCTCCACTTTTTGACCCTCCCGAGTTTCTGTAAGTTCTTTTTTGTTGTTGTCATTAAATCATTCTTATTTTGTACTTTGCTGCATTTGGGTCCTTTCTACAACCTAAAACATGACAGCAACGGCATCTGGTTTGTCCCTTATTTACACCCAAAATTGTACTTTTTGTTTTGGGATGTGTGTATATATATATATCTGTACCCGTCCGTCCTATGCAGGGTTGCGGGGGGGCTTTGTGCCTATCTCCAGCAGTCACAGGGCAAGAGGCGGGGTACACCCTGGACACGTTGCAAGTCCATTGCAGTACACACACATATATATATATATATATATATAGATGTATGTCTACATATCAGTGGCGGCTTGTGAAAAATATTCTTGGTGGGGGTGTGCTTTTTTTTTGTTTTTTTTTCAAATCAAACTTGTGCTTTCTGAGCTTTGTGCACAACTCCACTATTTCCTGAACTAAGTACAGCTCTTTTATTTACTGTCTTACATCATTGGACAAACTGATTAATCCAGGTGTGTCTGACAATTGTTGTTGTGACTACTGAGGTCAGACACACCTGGATGATCAGTTTGTCCAATACAGGCAGGAAATAAAAGGGCTGTACTTAGTTCAGGAAGTAGTGGAGCTATGCATATAGCTTATCAAGTCATTTTCAATAATCATCCCAAAACAATTGAACATAAACGGCTGGATACCAGTACTATGTAAAATACTGATTATTTTAATGCCAATATTAACAACTTGAGGCATTCCTATACTAAACATAAATAGAATATAGCACAAAGAAGTTTAGAACTAAACTGGAAACAAATAACTTATTAGGTTTACACACAAAATGTACACACAAAGCTGTTAACTCTTACAGCAGCGCCCCTATGTGGCAGAGAAATCACACTGCCAATGTCACCACCAGATATCTTGCCCGCCCTCACACCAGCCTTGGGGCGATTTCTCTATCACCCTTCATGAGTCTGAATCAACGACGCTGATTGGATGAATTCCTGTTGCTATGTGCAAATTTCTTGTCAGTAATTGGCTGGCTGCTGCAATCTCCGAAAATGATATATATTTTTTATATATGATACTTTGTTACGAATTTAAACACACAATTAACTTAGAATATGTGATTATTGTTTTTTTTTAAATATAAAAATCAAAAACACTTGGGAAACACTGGGGGGGGGGGGTGCCCTATCGCCCTCTATTGGCCAGCCGCCACTGCTACATACAGGGGCCCAACCTCACGCCAATGACTGACGCAATCTGCTGGGATTCCTTAAATAGGAAACTTTTTAACTGATTGGAATGTTTGTATAAATGTATTGAAATGACTTCTTGTTAAGTGCCTTGCGATTACATCTGTTGTGAATTGGCGCTATATAAATAAACTGAATTGAATTGAATACAGGTCCTTCTCAAAAAATTAGCATATTGTGATAAAGTTCATTCTTTTCCATAATGTAATGATAAAAATTTAACTTTCGTATATTTTAGATTCATTGCACACCAACTGAAATATTTCAGGTCTTTTATTGTTTTAAAACTGATGATTTTGGCATACAGCTCATGAAAACCCAAAATTCCTATCTAAAAAAATTTGCATATCATGAAAAGGTTCTCTAAACGAGCTATTAACCTAATCATCTGAATCAACTAATTAACCCTAAACACCTGCAAAAGATTCCTGAGGCTTTTAAAAACTCCCAGCCTGGTTCATTACTCAAAACCACAATCATGGGTAGGACTGCCGACCTGACTCCTGCCCAGAAGACCATCATTGACACCCTCAAGCAAGAGGGTAAGACACACAAAGAAATTTCAGAACGAATAGGCTGTTCCCAGAGTGCTGTATCAAGGCACCTCAGTGGGAAGTCTGTGGGAAGGAAAAAGTGTGGCAGAAAACGCTGCACAACGAGAAGAGGTGACCGGACCCTGAGGAAGATTGTGGAGAAGGACCGATTCCAGACCTTGGGGGACCTGCGCAAGCAGTGGACTGAGTCTGGAGTAGAAACATCCAGAGCCACCGTGCACAGGCGTGTGCAGGAAATGGGCTACAGGTGCCGCATTGCCCAGGTCAAGCAACTTTTGAACCAGAAACAGCGGCAGAAGCGCCTGACCTGGGCTACGGAGAAGCATTCGGAAATCATTCGGAAATCAAGGTGCCAGAGTCTGGAGGAAGACTGGGGAGAAGGAAATGCCAAAATGCCTGAAGTCCAGTGTCAAGTACTCACAGTCAGTGATGGTCTGGGGTGCCATGTCAGCTGCTGGTGTTGGTCCACTGTGTTTTATCAAGGGCAGGGTCAATGCAACTAGCTATCAGGAGATTTTGGAGCACTTCATGCTTCCATCTGCTGAAAAGCTTTATGGAGATGAAGATTTAATTTTTCAGCACGACCTGACACCTGCTCACAGTGCCAAAACCACTGGTAAATGGTTTACTGACCATGGTATTACTGTGCTCAATTGGCCAGCCAACTCTCCTGACCTGAACCCCATAGAGAATCTGTGGGATATTGTGAAGAGGAAGTTGAGAGACGCAAGACCCAACACTCTGGATGAGCTTCAGGCCGCTATCGAAGCATCCTGGGCCTCCATAACACCTCAGCAGTGCCACAGGCTGATTGCCTCCATGCCACGCCGCATTGAAGCAGTCATATCTGCAAAAGGATTCCCGACCGAGTATTGAGTGCATAACTGAACATAATTATTTGAAGGTTGACTTTTTTTGCATTAAAAACACTTTTCTTTTATTGGTCGGATAAAATATGCTAATTTTTTGAGATAGGAATTTTGGATTTTCATGAGCTGTATGCCAAAATCATCAGTTTTAAAACAATAAAAGACCTGAAATATTTCAGTTGGTGTGCAATGAATCTAAAATATATGAAAGTTTAATTTATATCATTACATTATGGAAAAGAATGAACTTTATCACAATATGCAAATTTTTTGAGAAGGACCTGTATAATGACACCAAACAAAACAGCACTCGTAGCTATCACTAAACTCTATCTTGGAACATTAGTGGTTTTCCCATGCAGCTACAGTAGAGAAGGAAAAATGGACCGAACCACAACTTTCTTAGCGAACGCATCTTTCAACAGCAATAAGGTACATCATATGCTCTGCACTGAGCGGAATTGCTCACCTGAAACAATTTCAAGCTGAATGTAAACATCACTGATACTGATGAGAAAAACCATCTGACGTCCACATGGCTAACAGTAGCATCCAATCACCCCAGACTCCTTATTTTGTATAAAACACAAGTTGATCCCTGTTAATGAGAAGGGATTTTCCTAACAGCTGCCCATGATGCATTCAAGTACAGCTAGGAGACTGGGTTGTCGAAAAATCAATACAAATCTGTCCAGAGGTATGTATAATCAATAAACTGACCGGTTTAAAGCTGCATATCAGAATAACAGAAGCTGTCAAGTCTGTTTATTTAACTGTTTGAACACTCCAAAGAGATTTAAACATGTTTTATTCTCAAATATGGGTAAATATTTTTTTAACATTTCTAAACATTAACACTGACTGTTTTCAAGTGTTTATATTGTTTCCTACTCTGGCTGAGTCTGCTTGTACAATTTCGTTTTTTTTTAAAATCAAATCTCCAATCAGTTCTATACGCTCAATTTTTTAAAGTTATTAAACATAATAAAATCTAATTAATTTCAGGAATTGAAATAAAGACATTCAGGAAATAACGTTTTGTTCAATGCTGATCAAAGTTAAAACAAAGAAAGAAAAAAAACATGTGCACATTTGTATTTATTGTCCTTGATTAATGTGTACCAAAAACGTACCGACCAGTGACTTTAAAACCCCATATACGCATCAAAACATAACTGATTAACTAAAGACTCTAAAATGTCAACATCAAAGTCGCAGAACTGTATTAAACAAATCCACATTCACCACAGGAGCAGAGAAAACTTAAACATGAATGCAAATGGTCTTAAAGCAATAACAAGGAATAAATGATGACTGATCAAAAGTGCTGACCAGCCTAGATATATGGTAAATTACTTCTTAAGCTTGCAATGAGATGGTGTAGATAATGCCTACAGAACAAGCAACCATAATAAAAAAGGCCCAGAGCTTGTGACTGATAAAGCACTGTTCATACTGGAGCTCTTTATAAATGCTGTTTAGCAATACAAGCACCTGAAGTAGCGGACACAGCCACAGCCACCTGGGAAACGAGGCCACTTCCCTCTGGACTGATAAACTGCACCTTTACTGAGATCGTTATCCAACATCTTGTTATCTTAATGGGCAGGGGATAGGATAACAGAGCTGCGGCCCTGCTATCTTAGGCCTTCTCATTTACAGATTAAAAAACGAAAGTGCGGCCCATTAATTATTTAGCAACAATCCAACTCCTTGTCCACCTGGCCTCCTCTTCTTTCTCTCTGTCTCTACCACCCTCTCTCAGCTCCTGACATCAGCTGGCTGCCTGCCTCTATGGGCCTGGTTCTGTGGCCGGGGCCACCGTGTTTTGAGTTGCTCAAGCATTCAGCACAGCCATGGTGGTGGGGGTGAGATTGGTGGGGATTAGCTTTCGCTCTTAATCGTGTCGACATCTTATCACTGTCGTGGAAAGTGTAGAGGACACTAGAGACCCTGGGGGGGGGGGTCCAGTAAAATGAGCACAGGTAGAGTGGGTACCTGGAACAGGAGAGGTGTGTGTGCATGTGTGTGTAAAAGAGGGGTGATATCTATCCAGTTTATCCAGTACAGGCTATTACTTACATCTCAGGTTGACTGGAAAAACATGTCAAAGTTCAGCAAAAGGACTCGCAGCATGAGAAGAAGAGGTAAGGGAGAGAAGGCACATGCTTCCTGAAACATCTATGCTACATTTGAAGAGGTTTATCAGAAAACTGGAACTGATTGTTATCACAAAACAGCAGACAAACAGTTATCAAAAAAAAGGTCAGAGTTTAGGATTCCAAACCTTTTTTCTATAGAAATATGGCTGATGACCATAACGGTTGAATTTTTAGCTTGATGGGCCCTGAGTAAAACAGCTGATTGGAAAATCAAAAATACGATATTTTTCCATCCAGTGAAACACAGCATACTAAAGCTACATGCAAGTATTAACGCTCAATTCCGATTTTTGTTGTTGTTGTTAAAACTGATTTTTTTTTGTATGTGTGGTTGTTCACACTATAACTAAAATGTGACAGCAAACACACTCCAGTGTAAATGGTACACAGCCCTTAAGCAGCCCACATGCGCTGTAGAAGACAAGACGTCACACAAAACGCATTCTGTTTATGGAAGTGTTAATTGAAGTAAAAATCGCTGCTGCAGATGTTAATGTTTCTGCAGCAGTTTTTCTATTCCACCACAGTCAGAACCAACAAAACTTTCACTAATCAAGTTTAAAACCTTCCGGTCTATTGACTGACTCCTTCTTCAGTATCCGCCATATAAAACACACACACAGATAGTGCCACAAACACAGAAAAACGGGAGGAGAAAAAAGCTACAGAAAAAACGTGCTGGAAAGGTGAGAAAATTAGTGACGGCAGGAAACGCAGCAAGATTTGGAAGCAGAGTGTAGAGTATGCAAAGTTAAAATATATTGAACATACTCTGCAGTTATCTACATTATCTTAGCTTTTCTATGTTGTTCACTGTAAATAGTTTAAAGTTTATGAATATTTTCCATACAATCAGAGTTGGATTTTGTAGTTCAACATTTAATTATTTTGTAGCACTCCATGGTCAATATAATTAGTCATATAAATAATAAACATTTTATATAATTATGTCTGTAGATTAGTAATTCATTTTACACAAAATTTTACATTACACACTTAATGCTGGTAAATTAATGTAAGAAACAAAAAATATGAGGAGCCAAAAGAGCCGGTTCTTTTTAGTGAGCCGAGCCGTAAGATCCGGCTCTCCTAAAAGAACCGAAATTCCCATTACTACCTGCTAGGTAAAAAAAAAAAAAAGGTTTTGTGCCTGAGTGCCCTTTATTGACAGTGGACAGACTTTTTTGAAGGGGGAGAGAGGTGGGGGAAGACATGCGGTAAAGGTCGCCCGGGACGGGACTCGAACCGGGGACGGCCGTGTCAAGGACCGAGGCATCTGCACATGGGGCGCCCACTCTAACAACTACACCACGCTACACCCCACCTGCTAGTTCTTGTATCAAAAGTGTCTGCTTTTGGGGTTGCCACATGAACGTATGGAGTCTCTGTTACATATGTCTCTTTGTCTGATTTCACCGCTAAGCTTTACTGCACAATGGGTCAACTCAAGTTTTATGTACAACGTGTGCCCTTGCATGCGCAACACTTTAGCGAGTCTCACATGGTAGAGCATCATATACATACTTAAAAAACTTAAAAGGAGAACTAGGATGTGTTGTCCTTTTTATTGTTTCAATGCGTTGCGGAAGGATTGCGGAAGGATTGGATCGGGACTTGGTATTGTCAGATATTTAAAATCAAATTACTCATTACAACGGTTTTTTTTTTTTTATGCCTTGGTCTTTCAACCTTAATCCTTTATGGGAATAAAAATTGTTGTCAAAGTTTAATAAATCTCAGAGTTAAGTAAATAATAAACTTTGAGAGAATCCGCAATTGGCAATCATCCACTAAATTGTGACTGGTCCATTTCTGAAATGTTCTCTTTTTATATCCCTGGTTATGAAAAACAGTAGGTGCAACCCATTTTAAGTAGAACCTCAAATGAATAAATGGCTAACTCTTCTGCAGTAAGAAGGATTTATGTAAGAAAATGTAATTAGGTCAGAGTTGCATATGACTTTTTTTTACCCTCAGGTAACTTACACTAAGCAATTTATAATGTGCTTCTCATTAAAGCAAACACTTGGCTGGGTATTACACCCTGAAGCTTCCAAATGAAAGGAGACACTACATCACTTATCCATGGCTGACAACTCTGAAGATGGCCGCCAATCTTCCTCGAAGTGGATGTCTGAGTCCCTGAGGACAGACTGTGCAATGCTCAGTGATAGTGTAGGAAAAGACTGAACAAGTATTGGTTATTCAAAAATCCACTGTAAGTAGAATATCATATGATTTGATGTGTTGTCACCAAGATAATCTGCATCCATTACATCCTATACCAACATCTCCTTCTGTCACACCAACCCTCATCCAAAAACCTTTTCTTTGGACTTCCTATTTTCCTCTTGCACCTTCATATTTAGCTTCCTATTTCTAATATACACATTACCCAACCTATAATCAAGTCCAAACTATCCGATTCTGTATCTCTAACTCTTAAGCCTGGATTATACTTCTCCGTCAGCAAGTTTGTACCCTGGCATTGTTTTCTGGCGGGTCTGCCTACAATTGCAGAGACATCTCTGGTCGAAGATTGTTCATTTACTTCAACTTGTAAACACACATTCACTCAAGGAGCAATGGCTGACAGAGAGTGAGTTTTGATTGAGCTGGAAGCTTTTTACAAGAAGTTCAGCTCATAGAATACTCAAAAAATGCATGGAAACAAACACAGCGGTCTGTTTTGTTGTTCTCTACACCTCCTGCTGTTCAAAATCACCAAAAGACTAATATCTACGGTCCAAATGTGGACGACGCAGGCTTCTTCCGTAAAATATTTGGTAAACTGCCAGACCTTAAAAATACAAACTTGATCATCGCTGGAGACTTTAATGCAATCTTAGACTGGCACCTTGACAGGTCCTCAAATAAACAATCAAGCCCCCCAAATGCATCAGTGACTTTAAACAGTCTAATCTCTTCAACTAACAATGTAGACATCTGGCGTTTGCAGCACCCAACAGACAGGGAGTACTCCTTTTTTTCCAAGTTGCATAACTCATATTCACGAATTGATTTTTTTCTATTAGACTCTAAGCTCCTGTCAAATGTACTGGACACCAAATATCACAACATTATTATCTCTGATCACGCCCCAGTCAGTGTCAATTTAGACTTTAACCAACAAAACCACCAAACGACTTGAAGGCTCCGTCCATACCTAATTAATGATGGGGATTTCTGTAAATATATGTCAAGTCAATTTGACGAATTTTTAGACACAAATGACACCTCTGATACTTCAGACTCAAACCTGTGGGAAACGTTTAAAGTAGTAATGAGAGGCCATATTATATCTTATGAAGCATCATTAAAAAAAACAAGAAATTCAAGATTGGTTGAGATTGATAGTAATTTATCTCAATTGGAGACGCAATATAAACAAAGCTACAATTACCAAACTCTACAAGAAATTATCAATCTTAAATATGAGTACAATACAATCTTAACAAAACAAGTCAGTGACCAACTGTCTCGCTTGCGGACACGTTATTTTGAACTAGGAGACAAGCCACACACGCTGCTAGCCCGTCAACTTAGGGGGCAGCAAAACAGCAGAGCTATACTTAGAATCAGAGCTGGTACTGGAGATATGCTTACCAACCCAAAATCTATAAATAAGCGTTTCATGCAGTTTTTCCAAGAACTATACAAGGCAAAGGCAAAAGGGGATGTGGATTCCTGGCTTGAAAATGTCCCCCTCCCTAAATTGGATGATGCTTCACGAGAAGCTTTGAATGCGGCAATAACTATAAATGAAGTGACAGATTCTATCAAATCCTTTGCTAATGGAAAGGCCCCTGGGCCAGACGGTTTTGGACCAGAGTTCTATAAAAAATTTTCCCAGCAGATATCCCCACTCCTGCTCAGGATGCTGTCCCACTCTATGGAAACAAGAAAACTCCCACCAACATTATATAATGCGGATATTGCTCTCATACTTAAACCGGATAGGGACGATACAAACCCCGCCTCTTACCGTCCAATTTCTAAGCTCAATGTGGATTTTAAAATTTTTACTAAAATATTAGCCAACAGACTAAACCAGTATATCGAATCCCTTATTCATAAAGACCAAACAGGATTTATTCCAAACAGATATTCTTTTTTCAATACAAGACGGCTAATAAATATCATGTTTTACAAATTCGCTACAGGCACAAAGCAGGCCATTTTATGCTTAGACGCCGAAAAGGCATTTGACCAAGTGGAGTGGGGATACCTGTTTAAGGTGATGGATTCATTCGGTTTGGGAGACACTTTTGTCTCCTGGATACGGATGGCCTACCTTGATCCAACTGCCTCTGTGGTCACTAATCAGGACAAATCGCACCCCTTCCCACTCGAGAGGGGCACCCGTCAAGGGTGTCCCCTCTCGCCATTACTTTTCGCGTTAGCCATTGAGCCATTGGCAATTAGTATAAGGGAAAATAATTTTATCAAGCCTGTCATTATTGATGGCACCAGCCACAAAATATCACTATACGCGGATGATATCGCTATTTTCCTGACAGACCCTGAACAATCTGTCCCATATCTGCTTAATCTGATAAATGAGTTTAGTACGGTTTCGGGATACACCATAAACTGGCAAAAAAGTGACCTTTTGTCGCTCACAGCTGATTTAGACCCCTCATTCGTGACCTCAACTCAGTTTAACATTGCCAAAAACTGGGTTAAATACCTAGGTGTTAAACTTACTAAGAAACCAGAGTTACTTTTCAAATATAACTTCACGGAGAGATTAGATGCTCTGAAAAAGAACATCGAAAAATGGAGAACATTGCCTCTGTCATTAATAGGCCGTATTAATACAATTAAAATGGTCTCTCTGCCAAGGTTCCTTTATTTGTTTCAAAATATCCCAATTTTTATCCCGATGTCCTTTTTTAAAATGATTGACTCTGTGATTTTACCATTTATCTGGGGATATAAGGCGCACAGAATCTCTAAACAACATCTTCAAAAGCCAAAGCAATTTGGAGGCCTTGGCCTACCATGTATCCTACATTATTACTGGGCTGCTAACAGCAGAGCGATGGTATATTGGCAAAGGGCTGACAATCCGGATCCGCAGACTGAGATACCATCCTGGCTAGCAATAGAACAAAGTCTACCCCAAAAAACCTCCCTCAGGGCAATTCTCTTTTCATCACCAAGACCGGGGGCCACTTGCAAGGGAGAGCATTACATAATATCTAACGCTCCAAAAATTTGGATGCAGATCAGAAAATTTTGTGATCTTCCAAAGACATCAGTGCATGCCCCTATATGGCATAACCATGCCTTTCCTCCCTCAAATACAGATGCAGTTTTCAAAGAGTGGAGGAGGAAAGGAATGGAGTCCATAAAAGATGTCTATGTTAATAAACACTTGAGTTCATTTGAACTATTACAAAAAAAATATGACCTGCCCAAATCTGACTTCTTTAGGTACTTGCAGTTACGTCATTATATAAGACAAAACATTTCATCATCGGACATCTTGCCGGAAGAGAGTGCTATTTTCAAGCTCTTACTTGGCCCACCAGAAGCGCAAGGTTTGATTTCAAAATTGGTTTGTACTTTCTCTAACAAACTTGCACAACCTGCTGTCAAATTTAAACAAATGTGGGAGGCCGATCTTAACATCACAATTCAAGACGAAATATGGAAACAAGCTCTAAGTGACATTCACCATTGCTCAGTTAACGCTAGGTTACAACTGATTCAATTCAAGGTCATACACAGGTTACACTATTCAAAGGTTAAACTGCATAAAATCTTCCCCCAAACTTCTCCCCTATGTGAAAGGTGCAAGATGTCAAACAGCACACTTGCACACCAATTTTGGCTATGTCCTGAGATTCAGAACTTTTGGTGTGCGATTTTCAGATGGTACTCCCATGCACTTAAAGTAAACCTGGACCCTGATCCTGAAACCGCTTTATTTGGTATCTCTAACACCTTGGAGAACATGGGTCGAAATGTTACTACAGTGGTAGCTTATGGTATGGTCATAGCAAAGAGATGCATTTTGAAAATGTGGAAATCTGATTCACCTCCTAAATTTGAAGCCTGGCTGAGGGAGCTGGTAGGAATTCTTCACATTGAAAAACTGAGATACGAGATATCCGGCAACTTACAGAAATTCTCTGGTGTATGGAGACCTATCCTGGAGCACTTGGAACTGTAGTTGGCCCCCTTAAATAGTATCTATTCTGACATATTTGATGCATTCAAGTGGACATTAACTCTGATGTTTTATTAAGCCTCTTTGTGTAAACTGTTCAGATATGTCATGGTTTGTGTCAAGTCTTTTAATTTATTTTCTTTAAGCTTGTTTGTTTATCTTTTTCTAAATATTATTTTATTTTATTTTATTTTGTATTATTATTATTTTTTATCATATTATTGTATTATGTAATGAGTACCTACCCTGATACAGACCTATCTGATGCACACAAGTGGATATTTATAATGACATACTCGAGTGGACATTCAATTTGGTCACTACATTAAGTCTCTCTGCGTGTACGGTACTGCATTTCGACACGTCATTGTTTGTGTCAAGTTTCTATTTTTTTTTTTTTTATTATATGTTTATGTATGTTTTCCTTTACTTTCTTTACTAAAATTGACAATAAAAATAAATATTAAAAAAAAAAAATCACCAAAAGACCATATTAGATGAACTGTCCTTGCAATATAAAGCATCTCGTGCTCTAAAGCTGTAATGACTACAGCCAACTACCAACTATAGAGCACTGCTCTGGTGAAAAGATCTGGAGCTGATGTTGAGCTAACCAATTACAAGCGTGCTCTCCGTTTCGTTTGACGGATAGTTAGAAAATAGGTCTACTCCATGTGTCCTTGCGTAGGTTATGGAGAGACCTTGCGTCGATGGATAATGGCGTTGCGTCTATCCGTTCCGATGTAGATGTATAAACTAGGCTTTACTCTTAACTTAAGCTACCTTTATATATTCATTCTAATCCTGTCCATTTGGTTATCCAGTAAGACCTGTAATGTTGCATGGAATAGAGATGGTACTAGCAAAAAGAGAGGAAATAGAACTGGACATGGCGGACCTGCTCATCTAGTAAATCTTCCCTTTGACTCCCCCTCCCCCCCTCCATTTCTTTGTTTCTCTGCAGGTTCAATGCAGGCCGGCGCCCAATTTGAAGTGGATGTCTCTGATTGGCCAGAGACGATGTAAAGGACCAATCAGGGTAGAGGGCTGGCTATAAAAGGAGTCCCACCTGTAGAGAGAGACATTCTCTTCCTTCTGTTGGCTGGCTATTTGGCTCACCTGTGTGTCTGCTCTGGAGCTGTGTTTTGTGTTTGAAGGTTTGTGGTGGGAGACTGTGGACTAGGTATGTTTGGGTTACCCTGTACAATTTCACATGTAGGTTTACCTCTGTTAAATACATAGGTAAGTAGGTTGGTGCCACCCATGTAATGTTTTGAACAGCATTTTCATTAGATGAGAACAACAGGGTGTTTTTGTTTGTTGATTTCCTTTGAGACTAGGTGACAGTTAGGCCCTGTTTTATTTTATTTGTTTCTTTCTTTGATTTGGCACCAACTGTCGCTTTTTCCCCCACAGTTGTGCAGCCTTCAGTATTTGGAGTCAAAATAAATAAAATAAAATTTTCTTTAACAAGGACTTTGCCTTTTATTGTGGTTGTTGTGTTGCTGATCCCCTCCCCCTTCCAACAAGTGGGGGCTCGTCCGGGATCATTACCTGAGCTGTAGACAACTACAGTATTTGGTCCTTGTAATAGTTAAAGGAAAATGAGTTTTGATTTAGAGGATGTTATTCAGGCTCCTGCTTATGAGAAGGTGGCGTTGTGTCGCAAGGATGATTTGCTGTGCATTGCAATACATTTAGACATTTAAGTGAAGAAGCAGGATGTTAAGGAGATGCTTAGGAATACAATTTTGGTTGAACTGCAGGTCCTTACGGATCCAAGTAGGGACAATCCAGATAGTGGTGATGACCATGTTTCTTCAGTTGAATTATGGCTCTCACCTTCGAAAGTGGAAGGTGATACTGCCATGGGAACTCCACCAAAGGTAGTGGTTGGACTTAAGGAACCTCCTGGGACGTTACCTCGTTTTGATCCTGTGTCACCTGACTTCCGTGGATCCAGTGCTAACACCAGACTTGAGGTTCGTCTAGCTCGTCTTCAGTTGGAAGCACAAGAAAGGGAGATGGTACGTAAAGGAGAGTTTGATCTCAAATTCGTAAGTTGGAAATTGAAGCTGAGAAAGAGATCAAATTAAGAGAGGTTGAAGTGGAAGCAGTTAGGCCTTCACACAGCCAGACTTTACTTTCTGGTTCCTCGCAGGCATTGCCAGAGAAACACAGGTTTGACGTCAGCAAAAATATTGCTTTGGTGCCACCGTTTAGAGATTCAGAAGTTGATTCCTTCTTGAATGCCTTTGAAAGGATAGCAACAGCCCTGGAGTGGCCTAATGAAATGTGTGCTGTGAAACTGCAATGTAAGCTCATTGGTAGAGCACAAGAAGTACAATCTCTGTCCACAGATGATGGCATGGATTGTGATATCTTGAAAAAGTCCATATTACGTGCTTATAAACTTGTGCCAAAGGCCTACAGGCAAAATTATAGGAATCACACAAAGTCTAGTAGTCAGACTTTTGTTGAGTTTACGCGGGGGAAGGAAGTTCTCTTTGACAAATGGTGTGCTGCTAACGACGTGAAGGAAGACTTTGAATCCCTTCGCCAGTTAATTCTGCTGAAAGATTTCAAGAACACCTTGCCACAGAAAGTGGTGGGCTTCTTTAATGATGAATTCATGTTGACACATAAGAGTGTCTTTGTATCTTCACCTTGTTCGGAGAAGGTTTTGTTCACCCGTCAGCCAAAACCGGAACCTGGTCAGCATAAGGCTAAAACCGAGCAATTGCCTTCTCCTTCATGTGAGGTACGGCAGTGCTTCTATTTCCATTAAAAAGGGTCATGTTGTGGCAGACTGCTTTAAGCTACAGAATAAAGCTTTGCCAAAACAAACACAGAGTATCGGTTTACTAAGAAATGTTTCACTCCCTGCAAACCAAAAGTAAAAAAATAAGGAAAGTGTACCACATCCCTGTTTCAAACCTTTTGTTACCCTGGGTTTTGTTTCCTTAACAGGGGATCCAAGGGATGACCAGCCAGTACCAATATTGAGAGAGCGTATTTTGCCTTTGTCTGACGAGTCATCCTGTAAGTCCGAGGTATTGGAATGACTTCTGTGTGTACGCCTTTGCATATATTTATGTAAGCTCATCTTTTGTTAATGGTTTTTGCAGAGTTGCTGTTGTTCCCACTTTGCCCATAAAGGGGGTTGATCTTATTCTGAGTAACAACTTGGCTGGTGGGAAGGTCTTGCCTTTGCCTGAAGTTCTGGACATGCCCGACTCAAGCCTGCAGTTTGATCAACAAATGTCTCCTGACATTTTCTCTGCTTGTGTGGAAACAAGGGACCAGTAAAAGAAATATGTACTTGATTTGTCTGATTCTTTCCTTGTAACAGAACAGTTTCCTAAAACTGTTACATCTGGGATTAACCTTAATGACAAATCTGAAAAGGGGTCTTCTCTTCCATGCCCAGAGATCGTAAATTTACCAGCTTCTAGAGAGGAATTCATTGCAGCACAGAAACAGGACACCTCTCTATTGAAATGCTATTCCACTATTCTTTACCAGAAGAAGGCAAAATGAAGGAAAGTGGAATATGTTGTTGATGAGGGTCTCCTGCTTCGTCGCTGGGCTGGTGACAGCCTGGAAGACTGGAATGTTGTTTATCAGGTGGTTGTGTCTAAGGTTTTCCACGTGCAGGTGCTCGCTTTAGCCCATGATCATCCACTATTAGGGCACTTGGGTATAACTTATAACAAAGTTCTGAAGCAGTCCTTCTGGCCAGGACTCAAGTCTGATGTTTCACACTATTGTTGTTGCTGGCAAGCCAAACCAAACCATTTCCCTCGCTCCTTTGTCACCAATTCCAGTAATGGGGGAACCATTTGGGAGGGTAATTGTTGATTGTGTTGGCTCTCTGCTAAAATCAAAGAGTGGAAACCAGTTCATTCTAACCCTAATGTGTGCTTCTACCAGGTTTCCTGAGGCAGTACCCCTGCAGCGGATCACTACACCCATCATCACCAAGGTGCTGGTAAAGTTATTTTCCGTGTTTGGTCTTCCCCAGGTTGTCCAGACTGACCAGGGAACCAGCTTTAAATCCATGAACTTTGCCCAAGCACTTAAGGCGTTAGGTCATGTCAAGCTCTTACCATCCTGAGAGCCAAGGTGCACTAAAAAGATTTCCCCAGACATTAAAAGCCATGCTATTCAAGTACTTTATGGGTACAGGGAGACACTGGGATGAAGGTATCCCATTTCTGTTATTTGCTGCACGTGAAGCAGTTCACGAATCTTTAGGTTTTAGTCCTTCTGAACTTGTGTTCGGACATGAGGTGAGACGAGCTTTAACAGTCCTTAAAGAACAGCTGGTTCTACAATCTAAAACTGTTTAAAATATTCCGGATTATGTTACCAGAATGAGAGATCGCCTTCAGCCAGTTTTCTCCCTAGCCCAGGAAACCTTGAATTTGAAACAGGTTAAGATTAACTGGTGGACTGCATTAAACATTAAACACCTGCTGAGCTGCAATCCTCCACCTGCTGAGATGAGCTGCTGCTGAGATCTCGCGAGAGCTGTGCGTAAGTAATATGGCGGTAAACTGGTAAAACAAACAAACTCGGGTAAAAACAAACCATAACATTCGAGCCAAATATAGCAAACGTTTAATAATAACCATTATTTTGTATTTCTCCATAAACAAACTGGACGAGGAAACCTTGCACAGCCTGGAAAGCTACTTGGACGAGTGCTTTGACAACATTGTTATGGGCAAGCCACAGAAACTCACCTCTGCTGTGCCGACAAGCACACCATCACAAAAACGCACTCGTTCTGAGGGCAGCACCTCCACCATCTCTCCAGAGAAAAGCTACAGCGATGTCCTGGACTCAATAGATAAGAAGCTAACCAACCTAGACGCCCGTCTGGGCCTGGTTGAGGTTCTCCATAAAGAATTTCAAGCTCTAAGGGAATCCCTGGAGTTCAGCCAACAACAGGTAGCATCGCTCGCTGCAGAAAACCAAACGCTTAGGGAGAGTGTAAAGAAACTCACCGAGGGGATGACGCAGCTGTCCGGGGAAAGTAAGAGGATGAAAGAAACTATCTTGGATATACAGGCCAAGGGAATGCGGGACAATCTTGTTTTTTCCGGGATCCCAGAACAGGCTGAGGACGACGCTGAATCCACCGTCCGAGATTTTCTCCAACATCGGTTAAAGCTCCCAAGCGACACGGTAAAAAACATCACTTTTCACCGCGTCCACCGGCTCGGAGGTAAGAAGCCCAACAACAGCCGGCCGCGACCTATTGTTGCTAAATTCGAGCATTACAAGCAAAAAGAGCAGGTCAGAGGCCAGGGCAGAGAACTGCGGGGAACGAATTACAGCGTTAACGATCAATATCCGAAGGAGATCCTGGATAGAAGGCGCGTTTTGTTCCCAATCAGGAAGAAATATATCAGTGAAGGCACCAGAGCTACAGTAGCGGTAGATAAACTGTATTCAATTCAAATTCAATTCAAAATTACTTTATTAATCCCAAAGGGAAATTAAATGTTGTTGTAACTCATTATGCAAGTTCCTTCAAAGATTTGTTGTAGATGCTGATGGCTGTGGGTAGGGATGATCGCCTGTAGTGCTCTGCAGATCTGAAGAAGCCTCTGACTGAAGACGCTCTGTAGTTGTATGACAGTCTGATGTAGAGGATGCTCTGGATCTATGGTGTCTTCTTTTCAACTCATCAGGGTTTTGTGGCTGAAGTTGAGGTCTTATTTGAGCTTTTGTGATGTTAATCAGCTGCTGCCAGTTGTAAACCACCTTGTTGCCATGGTTATGCATCATAACAAATGTCCAAAAAGAAAAAGTATCAGCAAAAATCCTTCCAGCTGCACAGCATTCAAAACCAGAGAGAACAGTTGTCCACAAAAACAATGTTTCTACCAGAAATGGAAGAATTAAAGTTTTAAAAAAGAAAAAAATATGAACCAAAGTAACAGAGCTACTCCAACATGCTGCCACCTTGAGCGGCGCAATTCCGGAATCTGGAATTCCGGAATCTGGAATATTCCGGAATATGTTAATGGGCAGCTGTTCAGAGACCCCCAGCTTACTCCTTGGCTTTATTAGTCATGTAACACTGGTCAGATAAGAGTTGTTTTATCAGTCAACTATAATCTAATGTTAGCACAGCTCTGTAAAGTTGTTTACATCACTCAATGTGGGCGGGGCCAGGGCTAAGCACTGGGTTACTGGCTCTTTTTTCTTTTCTCATCTTCACATGTCTATCACCAAATGTCTTTGTCACTCCTTTTTCCTACTTTTATCACACACACACACACAGAATTTTTTCATAATGTAACTATTTCTTTCTCTCTCACCCTCACCCTTCACACCTTCACAACTTTCTTCTATTTCTCTCTTTCTTATATCTCGTCTTTTGGATTTTCAATCAGGCAACCCCAAGCACAAACAAATAATACACCTTTGTTTATCTGTTTCTATGGTGATATGGACTTTACAACTTTTATCTCAAAACTATGACTACTTTAAGGTTTGTCACGTGGAATATTCATGGAGCTGGCACCAGAGAGAAAAGAGTTAAGATTCTTAACCAGCTTAAAAGATTGAAGGCAGATGTCGTCTTATTACAAGAAACCCATAAACCTAACTCAGCTGCAGATGATCTTAAATCCCCTGAGTTTCCTAATGTGTTTTCTGCATGCTATACCTCCAGACAAAGGGGAGTAGCAATATTAATAATTAAAAATGTAAATTTTACAGTAATAGATACAGTTACAGATCCAGAGGGTAGATTTATTATAGTAAAACTAGCTATACATAACCAAAAGTTATGTATTGTCAGTATATATGGTCCAAATGTTGATGACCCCTCATTCTTTCATTCCTTCTTCTCGGTGCTCCTTGAACACATGGATTGCTCACTTCTTCTTGGGGGCGACCTCAACTTTGGTTTAAATGAAGAAATAGACAGGCTCAGCACAGCAGGGACTCAGCGCAGCTGGAAATCTATAGATATAGTCAAACAGTACATGAGCGATAATGGACTTTGTGATGAATGGCGATCTCTTCACCCCAATGACAAAAAATATACTTTCTTCTCAAATGTCCACCAATCATATTCTCGACTGCATTATTTGTTAGTCAGCAGCTCACTGTTGACTGACATTTCAGACACTGAGATACACCCTATAGCTGTTAGCGATCATGCTCCTGTTTCTCTAACTTTAGTAAATAAAACAGAAACACCTCAAAGCAAAAATTGGAGATTTAATATATCCTTAGTTAAGGATAAAGAATTTATTAAATATTTTGAAAAAGAGTGGGCCTCATATTTGGAATATAACGACCTCCCTGGTACGTCGCCATCCATTCTTTGGGAGGCAGGAAAAGCTGTGATTAGAGGTAAAATAATCTCATTCTCATCAAATAAAAAGAAAATGGAAAAAAAACGTATTCAGGAATTAGAAGAAACTATTAATTCATTAGAAGCTTCTCTAGAGGAGGAGAGACTAGGCAAAATCCGTACAGCAAAGCTAGAATTAAATCAAATTATCAATAAACAGACCCAGTTCTTAATTCAAAGACTTAGGATAGAAAACTTTGAACAAGGTAATAAATCAGGTAGATTTTTGGCTAACCAGCTTAAAATTAATAAAGAAAAAGCAACTATATCTGCTATTAAAGATCAGACCGGGAATACAGTATATATATATAAGAATAAACAACACATTTAAAGAATTTTACAAGGCTTTATACTCACCAGAGATAAATCCATCGGATCATGAAATTGAACAATTTTTTGATAACATAACCTAAATTATCTGAAAGTCAAGCGATGGCCCTGGATTGACCACTAACAGCGGCTGAACTCCAGGAGGCCCTCCAAGGCATGCCCAATAAAAAGGCTCCAGGCCCAGATGGATTTCCAGCAGAGTTCTATAAAGAATTCTGGAATATTCTGGCACCAACATTCCACAGAATGCTGCAGGAAACCAAGGAAAATGGCAGACTCCCACCAAATATGAATTCTGCCTACATTAGTCTTCTACTAAAATCAGGTAAAGACCCTTTGTTCCCCACCAGCTATCGTCCCATATCCCTTATTAATGTTGATCTTAAAATAATCTGCAAAGCCCTCGCAAAAAGGATGGAGAAAGTAACCCCTCTTATAATACATCCTGATCAAACTGGTTTTATTAAAGGGAGACATTCATCCACAAATTCACGTAGATTAATAGATTTAATAGTTTTTTCTTACTGTAAAAACATTAAAACTAATATATTGTCTTTAGATGCAGAAAAAGCATTTGATAGAGTTAACTGGAAATTCTTATTTGAAACCTTACATAAATTTGGCTTTGGAAATCCTTTTATAAACTGGTTGAAAATATTATACAGTTCACCAACAGCATGTATCAGGACAAATAGCCAAACATCATCTAGGTTTTATCTTCAGAGAGGAACCAGGCAAGGATGTCCTCTCTCTCCCTCCCTGTTCGCTATTTTTATTGAACCACTAGCTGCAGCAATCAGGCAAACTCACAATATTAAAGGCATAAAATGCAATAACATAGAACATAAAATCAGTCTTTATGCAGATGATGTATTACTTTTTCTCCAGCATTCACAAACCTCTTTCTCTCAGGTAATCGGGTTGATAAACTCTTACTCAAATGTTTAAGATTATTCTATAAATTGGTTAAAATCTACAGTTCTTCCAATCAATTGTTCTGTCCAGAATCTAATACACAACTGCATATACCAGATACTTATGTTCATGCGCTTTGGTTCTGTCCACCTGTTAAGAAATTTTGGTGCCAGATATGTGAGGACTTATCAAAGTGTCTGAAATGTAACATCCCACCATCTCCCTCAATTTGCATGTTAGGAAATTTAAATGATGTCACCATGGACACAAAGTCAGTTCTAATGGTTCACATTGCCTTATGCATTGCTAAGAAAACTATCCTCCTGAACTGGAAAAATAAAAAAAGCTCTTAATATTAATCAGTATAGAAATCTCTTGTTGGACCATATTGGTCTTGAAACGGCCTCTGGCTCCATATCTGATCAATCTCTCTGGGCTCCTTTGATCGGCTCCATCACCTAGTGGGGGTGGGGGGCACTTGGTTTTGTTGTTTGGGACACTGTTGCTGATGTGGGGGTTTTGGGGTTGGAGGCATCTGGGGGGGACCCCGGGGGGTGGGATAACTGGGCGGATGGGGCGCTGGACGTCGTGGCCGGCCTGGGGTTGGGCTTTGGGTGGTGACTCCTGATGGCTGCATGCGGTGCCTTGGGGGGGTTGCACTGGCGGACATGGGTTACTGGCCTGGTAGCCGTGCTGCGCCTGGGTAGGGTCTGGGGTGGGCCTGGGTATTCGGGGCTCGGGGCGCCGCGCCCCCTAGCTGTGGTCCTGGCTGGGGGTCGGCCGGCGTGGGGTCTCTGTTGGCTGTGGGGGTCGTGGCCGGCCAGCGGCCGGCATGTGCAGCCGCCTCTCTCTTTTTCTTTGGGCTGATTGTCATCGCCAGTCCCTTTATGGCGTCTCGCCTTGTTTGCTGGTTGGGGTGCCTGGCTGCTGGTCGCGGCGGCTGGGTGGCGTTTCTGGGCCGGATCCGTCCTTTTTTGCACTAGACTTGGCTCCTGGGTCTTGGTCTTTGTGTGGGGCGCTGGGGTTGGGCATTTGGCCAAGATCGGTCGGACTTGCGGGTGGACTGGCCGGGTGGACTGGCCGGGTGGCGGGCGTGCAGGGCAGGTGGGTGGGGCGCTGGGTTTGGTCTCCTGCCGGGCCGTTGAGCAACAGTGGTTGCTCCACAAAGAATGAGGCTGGTGGATGTCGGCCTGGTGGGTCGGCCGCCCGGCTCATCGGTTTGCTCCTGGTCTGGTCTGGTCTGGTCTATCCCGTGGTGTCCTGGGTCCCAATTTTAATATACAACTTAGACACTCCCACTTATAACATTCTCACACGACACATATGTAGGGACTTTGGGGTTGGCACACTTTTCGGCATCCAGAGGGGGAGCGGTACAATCAGCTTCACCTCTGGTGCCGGTGCCCACTGTTAAACCACATATAGACACTGAGGGCTCGGGGTGGGGGTTGGGGGATGTGTGGCTGCCTTCCCCACATCCCACCCCTCTGTTTTAAATGCACATTATAACAACACGCATCAACACCATACTCGAGCGGGAGGATGGAGACTAGGGGTCTTTTCCCACCCCTGTTCGCTACGGGCCATCAGGGGTTGGGGTCCGGAGGAGGAAAGGCGGTCTGGTCGGGGTCCTGGGCTGTCGGGCTGCTTTGCCACTGTGGGGCCCTTGGCGGTCTGCTTGTCTCCGTCCTAGAAGGTAGGGGGTCCACCTCCCAGGTCCGGGGGATGGTGGCTCTACTGGGGCATCGGTACCTGGACCTGGGAGCATAAAGTGTGCATGGGGTGTGTGAGTGAGGGTACAGCGTCATTTTTTTCGGTGTCTTGGTGAGTCAGTGAGAATGTATGGGTTTAAGAGGGAGGGAACATATGACTGTGTCTGTATGTCTTTGTCTACCTGTCAGGTTGGATCTTGGTCTGCCCCCTCGCCTGGCGCACCTCAGGCCTTACACTTAATGGGGGGCCTATTTCCCCTCCGTCACCCCCCGCCGGTGACGGGGGCCCCTGCCTGCCGGTGCATCGGTGGTCAATCCAGTTCGGACCTGGTGCGTGCCTGGCCGGGCCTGGGGGGGCCGGTGTGTCAGTCGGCCGATGCGCTGGGCCGATATCTTCCTTTGGTTAGTTGGGGCACCTCGTTTAGAGGTGCCAGGTTTGGGATTGTTGGGTGGTGCCTGCTCGGTGACTCGGCGGGATGCGGATCCGGCGTCTCTGCTTGTTTGATCACCTGTTCTGTGCGCACCGTGCGTGGCCGGTTCATTGGCGGGTTGGACCGGCCCTGGCCCTCGTTGGATGCCTGGTCTCGGGGCCCTGCGTTGCGCGGGATCAGGACCCGGGAGCTGGTACAACTTGGCGTCCAGATGCTGGCTGAGCTTGGCCTGGGGATGCTGTCCGTCCCCTCCGGCTATCGGTGGGGCGCTGGGATGTTTGGGGTGGGCATTTGGCCTAGGGTGGAGGCGGCGCGTGGCGGCCGGGGGCCGGCCGCGGCCCCTGCAGTGCCGGGGGGCCCTCGTCGGCCGGTCCCTTGTCGGGTCCCTGCTGGGGGGTGGGGTGCCCCTGGGCCCCGGCTCCCCCGGTCCGTTGACTCGTCACTGCTGCCCCCCGGGCCCCTGCATAGTGGCCACTGGATGTTCCCCTGGGGTTCTCCTTTGCTCCACTCTTGGGGGATGCGGTCCGCCCCACCCGGGTCCGCCTGGGGCTCTGGGGGTCCTTTGGACGTCTTTGCTCCGATCTCCTTCATGTCTGCATCGATTCCTGGGGAACGGATTGATGCCTGCTCACACCAGCTATCGAACACTTATGGAGAAACCTTATATGCACCAGAATGCTAACACACACACATAGATGTGGGGTCTCTGGTGTTTAAGGATATATTCTTGGGCTGAGGTTATCATTACTAGAGCTTGATTAATCGGTACCATGAGTTTTTCTGTGACATTGTTGTTGTATTTTTATATCTATTTTTGTGTGATGTGGTTGTGTAATTCTTAGTTCACAATGTTTGGTTTGTTTTGTCGATGTTCCTTTTTCGTGTTTTGTTTTGTTTTTTCCGTCTCTCTGCCGTTCTGTGGGTACGGAGGCAGACTTCAATGTCTTCCTGTATTTACTTTGTTCCCCTTCCTCTCTTGTATTTTCAACTCACCCTCTCTCTTCTTCATCTTCCTGCTTTCTTCTCCTTAATTTTCCGTCTCCGTGTCCATAACATCAGGAAATAAAAACCCCAACAATTCATAATAAAGATTTTTCACACATATATCAAGTTGAGGACTACAGCAAAAGCTATACTGCTCCGCTTTTTTGTGGTAAATATTATATTGTGGTAAATGTGAGGTCACACCCGAGTAAACAGCATTCCAGGTAACATAGTCTGATAAGTCAGGATTCCAATATGGCGACGCCCAGGTTGCCCTGTTGGTAGTACCTCTTACAAACATCGTTTTAAGTTGTAATTTCCATATGCAAAATGCTTTAATTTTAAGTTAAGAGTTGTAGGCTTTACAGTTACCATTGATTTCATATTCACTCTTACTAGTGTGTGTTGAGTAGTGGTGAGCCTGTAGCTGGTGAGTGAAACAACAGACTTAAAACATCCGGGGCTAGACTGAAAACATTCGTGGCTGCAGTGATCACATTAGTTACAATATACTGTAACAACTTTCTATGCCAAAGTGTTACTAGTGACCCATTATGTTTCCAAACAAACGATAGTGGATATTCAAAACCCACGACTGAAAGGGAATAGGATTAAAGTAATATGAACTAAGCCTGCATATTTTGCCATTTGGAATTTTTTAATTTGCTTTGATTTAATTCAATTTAATTTAAACATGCTTTCTATGTCAAAAATGTTTAAAGATTCAATATGCTTAGATTGTTTTCTTCATTTCAATGTTTGGATATTTAGGAATACTAAATCTTAAAGAAAATAGATTCTGATACTATCCTGTTAATTACTGTTCTAATAAACTTTCACTGTGAAACAAAACTTAGGCTACTGTTTTTTGCACTGAATTGGAAATGATATTTTTTCAAAAAAAAAGATGAAATACAGGGCTGTAGAGAACAGTGTGGCTATTGCAGACTTATATTCTGAGGTTTTAATTACATTATTTTAATATATCAGTTGTGAACTAAAGTGGACTGGTCTAAGACATTAAACTCCAGGGCTGAAAATGAGTCCCGATCCAGCCCTGGTAGAGTAGGTGGCTTGTAATCAGATGGTTGTATGTTAAATTCCAGCTTCTTCCTTAACCCCAAGTTGACTACCGATCTGTGTGTCAGTGTATGAATGTGTGCGCCTTTGTGAGTGCGAAAGGGTGAATGTAGCTCCAGTTTAAAAAGCTGTGAGTGGTCAGGAAGTTCAGTCCATTTACCATGAAAGCTTTTACTTAGTCCGATAATTAGCATTAGCTAACAGGCAATGCTAATGACAGAGTTGAACAAGCAATGTAAGCTGCTTTGACTTCATTGTTCTAAAAAGTGTTGGTGGGGTAAAAAGTTTAGCTAATTCATTTCATTCATAACATGTAAATAAATTAGTTTTTTAATTAATTGAATTTATAACCGGCTGCACAGTGGTAGCACTGTTGCCTTGCAGCATAAAGGTCCTGCGTTTGAATCCCAGCCTGGGGTCTTTCTGCATGGAGTTTGCATGTCCTTCCTGCATGTGGGTTAGAGCTGTAATCGGGCCGTAAAAGTTGAGCCCGAGAGAATTCAGCCCGAGCCCGAACAGTATATTTTGATTGACAGCTTATTAAAGCCTGAACCCGATTACAGCCCGACATTTTTCAAAAGTCATCAGGGTTTCTGCTAGAAAAAAATGGCACCGACACCGTGACCGGCAGGTTTTCCATTTACTGGACAAATGTCTTTCCTGCGTGCGTTTCTGTGTGCGCTCTTGACTGCTTGCTCTAGATTTCAGGAGATTTTATCTGACTTGTGGGCATCAGGGAGCTGCTATATAAATGCAGGAGACTTCTGCAACTTGAGACTTGGGATGTCTGGTAATAGAGCATTTACACTTCAGCATTTTCTGTCTGAGAGCACAGTGGCCTGGTCAGAGTATGTTTTCTGTTTTGATCTGAGAGGAGTGGCCTGACGCCTGGGTCTTTCACATCATGACGCATGCGGTGTGCATGCAACATCTTGACAGGTAGATCGGAATAATATTAGTGGCCCAGTGCAGCGCTTTATTATAAATATTATTGGTCTGTAAAACTGAGCAAAACCTGGACATTTTCTGGAATTTTGTTAACACCAACGGAAACCCATTCACACACAAAGCTTTGGTTTTTATTTTTGTCAAGAATGAGCCATTTATACATTTTAACATTATTTGTTCACGGAAAAAAATATTTAGTTAACAACGTAAATCAAGATGAATACTAAACATCTTGTTCGCGCTAATCAGATGATCAGCTGACCGCTAAAACCCGAGCCTGGCCCGAGCCCATGGACAATGATAGAAATTAAGCCCGAACCCAGCCCGACGGGTTCGGCCAAAGATCTTCACCTCTTGCGTGGGTTATCTCCGGGTACTTTGGCTTCCTCCCACAGACTGTTAGGTGAATTGGTTTCTCTAAATGGCCTTTAGGTATGAGTGTGTGCATGCATGGTTGTTTGTCCTGTGTGTCTCTGTGTTGCCCTGCGATGGACTGGCGACCTGTCCAGGGTGTACCCTGCCTTTCGCCCCATGACTGCTGGAGATAGGAACCAGCCCTCCCCAACCCTGCATAGGATGGACAGGTATAAAAAATGGATGGATGGATGGATTTTATAACTAGTAAATAAAATGTATGAGCTTAATTAATATTTTACATTACATTAAATGTAACAAAGGTGTTTGAATTTAACACAACTTTTCAAGTGTTTTTTAGCTGTGAAACGTGGGTAAAATGTACTAAGGTAAACTGAGTGCAAATTGTTACACCAATTTTATTGGCTACATTCTAACAATTTCTTTTTACTGTAAGAAAAAGCATGCACTCTGACTTGGTGGAAGACATCAGGTGGTCCTCTCTTAAAGAATTGTGTGCTGGATTAACCACCCAATTAATATAGATAAAACCACCAGAATGATTTACACTACAGTCTACAAGCTTGGAAACAAGGATCAGTCCAGAGTAGGGGTTCTCAACCTTTTGCAACCCTGCTTTGCCTCGCAAAGATCCTCAATTCTTGGCTCAATGTTTGATAAACATAGCCTCAAATCATCCTCGATTTGTGCACGATTGCGGTACTTTGTTTTGAGTGCAGTCATTTTTGAGAATCCTGCCTCACACAAATATGGCGACGTGAAAGGAAGGAGAATCTTTAAGGCAATGTCACAGACTTGAGGGTATTCCTGCATCAATGCTGCCCAGAATGACGAAACAGGGGAGGAGCTAAAAAGTCACTCTTCAGCTCAATAAGTTGGTCCTGCATATCAATTGACAAAGGGGGACCAAAAGAGGACATCCGACACAGTACTAAAACACTTTTTGTACTCGGCCAAGACTTTTGATTTTAACATATTTAAAGTGTGCTTTCACAATGTGGTTAGAAAAGATTAGTTAAACAACAACCTTCAATAAGGCTTTCACAAGTTGAAAAATGATTTTATAATCTCTCAAAATAAATTATAATAGAAATAATTACTCTTCTGAATTAAAAAAGTTACCAGCAACAATATTAGTTTACTTTTTAAATTGCACTTTTAAATTTTCTTTTTAAATTCTGTCTTCTTCCTAGACAAAGCTATTGACTGAGCTTTAGTTGCAGCTAACTGTATGTGCTGTCTTTCATCCTATGGGCTTGAAAACTGGCTCAGATCTGGTCTGATTAGCCATGTTTCTCTCCTGGATTAAGCAACTAAAAAACTGCTACCAATATTAACTCTTAACTTTTTCTTTCACATCGAAAGTACTGCTGGATTAGTTGTTATGTGTTTTTTGTGTATCTGCTCTGTCTTCTCAAATTCCCAGTCAGTCATGGTAGATGACTGCTCACACTGAGGCAGGTGCTGGTTCTGTTAGAGATTTCAATGCAATGTGCTAGATTTCCTGATATAATTTTATTTTTACCAATTGTTTTGCTTTGTTTGATGCCTAAGATTAATTTGCCATGTATGTAATTGACTTGGAGTCTGTCTGTATTAATGGACTGAATTGATCGTATATTTCTATATACTGTATTAATACATTTTATATATAGATAGATTTTTTAGATGCTCTATCCTGCATGTAAGTGAGGGCTGACTATGCCAGTCTTCTGGGTTTCCAAAAAAAGATTTTTTGGAAGCAAAATGGGGTCAGCAGTGACAGTGTGGTTCACATGTTGTAGCAACAGAACACAAAACAATTAAACAAAAAGAGGCAGTGACTGCACAAAGGCCCGCTCTGTTACTGTGGCAAACATGAAACCTTAACAGATAAGGCACAAACAGCAGTAAATAGCTACAACTTACAAAACAAGACAGCTCTCTCAGACTCCTAGTCATCTGTTGTGTTCCTCTCTGCAAAATATCCCCTGAAACCCAATCAGTCCTAACCCGATCATCCAAGCACCTGAGGAGCCCAGATGGAGCAGCAGATACTATGGAGCCTGAGCAGTGAATAAGGGAAAAGTAGAAGGAGCTGTGGGACTCACCCTGACCTGCTCTGAATAGCTGTACACACAGAACTGCAGACTGAGCGAGAGGCAGAAAAAAGGCAACAGAGAAGAGAATGAGAGGGTTTCAGATCACAACGACAACACAGATGCTCCACTGTTGCATCAATCTTCTCACCATTCTATGCTAGGTCTTTTGGCCCCAAACCTGACAAGGGTCCCTTGCACCCCTCTGAGATTCTGGTCTTTAACAAATAACCAAAATAGGGATAGCCTGCTAGTTTTTTCTGGACTTAGACTTACTGCTGACCTGAAGGATGTTTAAAAAGCCTACACATGAATTGGCCTAATCTATTATATTCTCACACTGAAAAACGTCCATCCTATAATTTGAGTTAATTTCTTCACTAGAGAAAAAAGACAAATCATATTAACTGCTTTTAATGCAACTTCACTTCTTTAAGTGGTTTGTGGGAAGGGGGTCTTTGTTTTCACTTCATGGACAGGCCTTGCCTGGGTCTGGGATAAGATCTCGTCCTAACTGGAACCCCACCCATGGCATTCTCTAGCTATCAGAAAGTGATTGAGCATTTACGCCCTCCTATGTGCTTCATACTATATTTACAGATTTTTTTAATGTTTCCCCTCAGAACAGGTTCTAGATAATATTCTTACTGTGGAAGGCTAAAAGTGACACAAATCCAAATTTAGAAATAGATATGTCAAATAAACAATTACAAGTCACTTAGATATTTTAAAGCTGTGGTCAGTAGCAGGATGCCATCAAGGAGAAGAGGAGGATATTTTGAAATGTTAATGGCTATAGCTCCCGCCCCTGCCACACCTCCCTTTCAGGAAGGAGCTGAAAGCTCCACCTCATACCGCACACACAGTGTTAGAATACTGAGTTCTTGGTCTGTGCGCTGGTTTTGGCTCTTGCATCATTTCACAAGTTGTCCACTGGAAGGAGCAGCGGAGGCACTGGTTTTCAGTCCTAGTGGGCGGAGACCTGCAGGTGTGTGCTTGCACAACTGCAAATCATCATCATCAACCGGAGGAGAAAGGGAACATTCATTCGATGCCTGAGTGTAAACCTAAACCTGGTACACCACGGGACTTAAATCCTGAGCTTATGTTTATGAAGATTATTCTAAAGATATTTCCTTAGAATTTGATAGAAAACGTACCATCCTCATCTCTTCCCCAGGTTTCCACGCTGTGATCTACCTCGTTCCAAGTTTCCACATGGCTCGGTTCAAGTTTGTTCCTGGTTCATATTCCCCGACTAGCAGCCCAGTTTCCTGCGTCATCTGCCCATTCCATTTGAGCCTCCCAATCACCCCAGTATACATGTCCCTCCTGTCCACCCTTCAACGACTACCTGTAAACTCATCATCTAGTTCTTTCATCTCCAAAGTTAAAACCATACTCACCTCTGAGCTTACCTCCAGTCTCAGGATCATCACCATTTCTAGCTCAGCCGCCACATAGCCATCTTCCCAGATCCCCCTCACTCCTCCCTGGCATTTCCTACCCTCATCTACCATAAGGCTAACAGCAGTAGGTCAAGATCTCAATCTCCATGCTGCTTCGCTCCGTTCACCATCAAGGGAAGAAGGCAAAAAAGAAGTGTTTTGTGAAAGAGGTTAGTCAGTTAACGGCCACACATGCACACACATACACACCATTACACCAGTTGTGACTGTTTCATATCCGATACTTTAGTAGTGATGAGAATTATAGCTGTTTGAAGGGAGCCGTTCATTCGGGTGCTGATCACCTTCAATAGCTGCTCAAAAGACTGGGTCTGTTTTTTTTTCTTCAATATTTCAAAAGAGCAATTTTTTAATCATACAATTAACACTGAGGCCCTGTCTACATTAGCCAGTTTAAGTGCTTAAACGAATATTTAGTCAATATCCAGTCTCGGCCACACTAGCCCATCATTTAAGGTTCCCCTCCCCGGATATTTTTTTTACATGGGTAAGGGGGATGTCTATTTCTTAAATCTCCAGCTCTTGCATTGGTGTGGATTCGTTAGGCTTTTAAGAACTGAGCTCGGTAAGGAAGTTACGTCAGAAAACACGTGCCACAGCCAGCTTATATCAACCGGTGACCACTCAGAGGTAAACAAAGAAATCTCTCTTCTAATGAATTTATTTGCAAATTATGGTGGAAAATAAGTATTTGGTCAATAATAAAAGTTCATCTCTATACTTTGTTTATATACCCTTTGTTGGCAATGACAGAGGAAAGTCTTCACAAGGTTTTCACACTCTGTTGCTGGTATTTTGGCCCATTCCTCCATGCAGATCTCCTCTAGAGCAGCGATGTTTTGGGCCAACATGGACTCTCAACTGCCTCCAAAGATTTTCTATGACCATGTGATTTTCTGGATTTTCTTTCTCATTTAGTCTCTCATAGTTAAGGTATAACTATGATGAAAATTACAGGCCTCTCTCATCTTTTTAAGTGGGAGAACTTGCAAAATTGGTGTCTGACTAAATACTTTTTTGCCCCACTGTATTGACCTTGTCCAAGTTAAGTTAAGTTGTATGACTTCGGTGATGGCCTATTAACTAACGAAATGAAAGCAAATATGAAGCAACTCCATCAGTGGAGCAGCACACAGCAGTCTAGAGAGTAGGATATCACTAGATAACAATATTTTACCCCACACAGCTCTGCCACGCCAAACTTCTACATTTGATTTTCGTCCGTTAGCCCAGGCCTGTTTTGTTGCAGTGTTGACAAATAACATCATGAAGTGTGCTCCGAAGAGAGCCGCATAGATTATGGTGGCAGGATGAGAAAGATCTCGAGAGATTTTTCTTTCTCTTTCTCTGCACTAAACTGTCAGCCAAATCAGGCTCTCTGTCATCAGCCCTCTGCACCACCAGCTGGTCGCAGGAAACAAACAAGGATACGAGGAGGGCATAGGACACAGAGGTTGCTGTGACTGATCATTCAACCATAAACAAGCACAACAATGATATTAATTTCTGATTAAATGCTCATACTAATGGGACTAATACTAATAAACTAAATGTTACAGAATCAACAACGTGCAGATGCAGTCTTTATACTACTTCTAAAATCTCCTGCATTATTCAGTGTTAAACCAAGTGGAATATATATTTTAGCACGGTTTGTGTGTTAGTCAGCAGGAGATCCAAAACAAGAGCCAATTTGCAAAACACCCTGACAAAAATCTGAGTTGTTGGGGCGGTGTGTGTGTGGGTGGGGGGAGGGGGGGTTATGCTCCATTGAAGGAGATGAGACCAAAATGAGATCACGATTCCTTTAAAACCAACCTGAATACTCTCATTTGTTATTAGTCCCAGCCTGTCTGAACTAGAGATACCTCTCGTGGTACAGCTTTGCACAACAACTGGGAACTGTTTGCACATTGCTTTTTGTGTAAAGGTGTCCCTTCCTGATTAGCACATTTAGTGCAGCAATTGATTATAATCTACCTAATTAATTAAAGACAACAACTCAAAACATAGGCCAAGGTCGCCTATGTTTTTTTTAGATGGAACCTGCAAACCTTTCAACTTCTCTCAGATGATTTCTATGATCTATCAGTCTGTGGTGGTCAGGGCTTTTCACTAAGATAGACCTGGGCATTTCATTGGCCATATCTAGACTCACCATTTCACTCCTATCAGTAAGATGATTCATACAAAAAGTCACTTGAAGTTGCTAAATGACATGACACGCTTGACTATCTCCATGTTACTGTAATGAATGCTGTAGGAAAGATGAACAACATTGTGGAAGCAAGTAAACACACCCTAACGCACCTTTAGAAGTACAAATGTATCTTTTTTTATCTTTATTCATTTGTAGGTTTTTTTTGTTTAGTTTTCCTGCGATGGACTGGTGACCTGCCCAGGGTGTACCCTGCCTCTCGCCCCGTGACTGCTGGAGATAGGCGCCAGCCCCCACAACCCTACAGAGGAAGGAGAGGGTATAGGTAATGGATGGATGGATGTATGGATGTTTAGTTTTCTGGCTGCAAAGTGGCACAGTTGGTAGCATTTATGCCATGCAGTAAGAGGTTCCTGATTTTGAATGTTGCTTCAGGATTTGGATGCAAACGGATGACTTACTGTAATTAATGGAACCATGAATTCGACTTTCTACCAAAAGAAAACCTGAAGGAGAATGACCAGTTTGTACTATTGGGTCAACCTCACTTGGGTTATGCAGCAAGACAATGATCCAAATAACGTCAAAAAGTCCACCTCTGACCACCTAAAAGAAATCTTAATGAAGATTTTGGATTAGCCGTATCAAATTTTAGATTTGGACCTGACCAACTGAGAAGCTTGAAGTGAAAGTCATCAGCAGAAGGCTGTGGAAACTTTGCAAATGGAAAGAGAAGCATGATCAACTGCAAAGTTTTCTTGATTCCTCCCTTATTTTCTATTTTATTCTCACCTTAGAATGCATAAAGAAATTACAGGGCAATAGATAACAAAAAAACTCCTATAGCCTCTGCAATACCAGAACAGAGAAACATTGGAAATGAGTCTCTATAGCAGTAAGAAAAAAATGTGCAACAACTTAATACAGCCCCTGAAGCGATCCGAATTGTAAAATTTCCTCCCACATTCCATCCCTGCGTGTGGCTTTGGGAGAAAAGAGGAGCAGACAGCGCTGAGTTCAGAGACACAACAGTTTGTCAGCCAGTGTGAGCGTTCAGAATGCTGTGCTCATTCACAGGGGTTGTGGTCTCTCGCTTGTCAAACCAGTTTCATCAAGCTAATCCCACTGAGTCGACACCTCAGGACCCTACAAGAAGAGGAGAGAAAGGGGAGAAGTACTCACGGCTCAAAGTTTTGTGTTTGTGCCTTCAGAGCTGTCAAAGCCAACGACACGCGTGCTGAATCTTGCCATCCTTCTTTCTGGACATTTCAGGGCTTATGCAAACTAGCCCCAGAACGTCACTGCCTATACTATTCTACAGAAGAAAACCAAAGACCTATACCTGAATTGGTTTCCATCTGTCCTTAGTTTTAGAGAGATATATAGGAAAAACATCCACACCTATTCCCCAAAACAGGTCCTGTTTTAGCAAAATGAAGGTGAAAGGAATGCTTAGGTTTGCTTTTTTTCTGCCAGGTGAATTATTGTGATGAAATCCATGCTAAGCAGTTACTGCTGGTGCTTTGTTTTAAAATAAATTTTAAGATTCAGCTACAGCTTGCATTGCTCTCTGTGGAAAGGCTGAACTAAAACCAGACATGAGCTGGATTTTTCTGTCTGAGCACCTCAGCTGTGGGAATTTGTAATGAGAAAACAGCAGAGTTGACTCACTTTTACTGTTCACTCTGACTAAAGTGACTTAACCCATGCCTGGTTTTCTAACCATATGCCAAAAGTAAATGAGATGGATAAGCAGTGGTTGCCAACAACTGATGGTGTCATCCAGGACATGTTACTGTGAAATATCATATCTGCTTCCCAGAAATTGAGCTGTTAGCATGTGTTGACAGTGATGAGATACAGCAGCAGTCTTCAGTCAGAGGCCTCACCAAATCTGTTGCAAGAATAACGGCTACAAGAGATCCTTCCTGCCCACAGCATCACCATCCACAATGACTGTTGATGGTATGAGTTATACATCATTTCATGGGCGTAAAAGATGTGGGGGTACGCATGGAACATGTCCCCCGCACTTTCCGTGTCATTGCCCTTTGTCTCCCGCACTTTTTTTCAGCCATTACAGGTCTTTAATCTGGTAGTATGTGCTAACGTATTTTTCCAAACCATATTTAAAAGCACATTAAGCGTACACATGCCAACATGGACAGCAGTGAATCACAGACGGGTGCTGCTGAGCAGCAACCTATCCAGAGTCAGCAAAAGGCAAAAAACTTTTGACATTTTTTTCCAAACAAGCTGTGTAAGTTGAGTTATGCTGTAGCATGCAGATAATGTTCGCAAAGTGATGACTAGTTAAGCTAGTTAACAGGTAGAAATAGCTAGTTGAGTGGCCCTGGCAGAGGTCTGTGCTCTGAGTGCTTTTCTAGTTTTAATTTAAGATGTGCTTTTTTTTAAAACTCTGCCTGAAAATAGGCAGTAGGGCGCCAACATGACAGTAATATGTCTGTTTAGAAAATAAAACATACTTTAGCTTACCAGAAAACTCATTAGTCGATATCATCCTCTTCCTCACTGAAACCACTGAAGTAATCTTCTTCAGTGTCTTTATGTCCTCTGAAAGCTTTTGATATCTTTTTTAAACTGACTCAGTTCTTCAAGTTGCTTCCTCCGTCCCACCATTGATTGTCTCACTTTTACGTGTCCTGCTATAGTGCCAACCGGAGCCCGTTGGCCGATAAAAGAATCTTTAAATTAGCCGCATCGTTCTATAGGACGCAGGGTCAAAAGCTTGTGAAAGAAAGTAACGGCTTATAGTCCAGAAATTACAGTATTTCTTCTTGCTTAACAGGTTGCACTTGTAACCATTCATTTCTTTAATAGTAATAACGATAATAACTGTTTTTAAACTACTATTAATACTGTTAATTAATAAGCCGTGCATTCAATGGGCAACAGCGATTAAATGGTTGCTTAGCCACTAAGCAAAGGTGCAAATGAATGCAAGAGGACGATAAATCACTCAAAAGACCTCTGAAAAGTGTCCCCCTGACTTCTGAGATGACGGTTACACCCCTGCAGCATTTAATTTCCCTTTGTGATAAATAAAAGTATGTTTTGAATCCCATTACCACAAGTGTATTAAAACATACAGTCGATTACACACTGGTATTCTGTAATGGAAAACAGCTGTTGACTGGAATCAGCAGGAAGCCCAAAAATCTGATCTTTTTCCACTAAGCACTACCAGGTTGGGCTCCCAATAACACTCTTCGATGTGGATGGTGTTACTGAGTGAAAAATATTCAAGTTAGAAATTTTCCATTTCAAAAGCAGAAGCAGGCCATGTTACTGTGAAATATACACAGAAGAAAAAAGAAGAAGAAGACATTTAAATGGTTTTCTACAACATTTCGAGATGTGTGTGGGGTTCAGTCAAGCTGCCAGAGAATGAGATACAGCAAGGTTTTCAGTAGATAATAGGAAGGTTGAATGAGGTGACAGCAAAGCTGTTCTTTTTAATACTTTTAATAGATGTCTGTTCGTGTTTTCAGGGAATGTTGTGTGTCCTCTTTGAGATAGGTGTAAGAGTTGGAAAGACTATGAAGACTGCCTTGACTTTGTAGGATTTGCTTGACTTTGGGTCAACACAGATGAGACTGTCATCTTTTGCATATGCATGTGCTTCTGGAGGTCCATATGCCAGGACTCTGTTTTAACAATTCAAATGAGTTCTGTCCAACAAAACACACCAGATGAAGCTGAGTAACACACTAAAAAACACTTGCTAGGATCAAAAAAACAAATCTTTTCAGTGCTTCTGAGCCTGCACAGAAAGTTTATTTGGTGCAATGGATTTAGACAAAAAAAACAACCAAACAAACAAACACCCATATAAACCAGAAAAAGAATCACATTGATAAAGCAATGCAAATCAGTGCCTCTATGCATGTCTACTCACTGACCTTGTGAATACCAGTGTAAGCATAAAAACTTCAAATAAAAACTAAGATCAAACATGATGGATGTTTGAAAGATATGAATATCCTTGGACCAGGAAAATTCTGAATGAAGTAAAATGACAATATATCCTTAACCCAAGGGATTCATTTTAGTAAGAACTGAAGTGGACCCTTGCCTAACCTTCCAGAATTAATATATTAAATAGGATGTGTTCCTGCAAGAACAGAGGAAAACTAATACATGGTTTAATACTGATTAGTGAAGGAGTTTATTACACAGCTTGGGCAGACCTCAGTATATTTCTTCAACATGTTCTTCTTCACTCATGAAGCCCACACTCTTGTCTTTGAGTCTATTTCTGGCTTTAATTGGCACATTCACTGGGGAGTAAAAGGCTCTTATTGTTGTCTAAAAGCCTACAGTTGTACAGCATGCTTGGCTGCATCTGTTCAATAGAAAGGCCTTGGGCCCTGCACAGCATACAATGGCTTCACCATGGAGACAGAGATACAAGATAGAAATAAAAGCAATCTTTTTGCATCAGAATATCACATAAATCAAAGCAGAGGAATTTTATGAGATATTTTTACATCAGCATTATGAATGCTGAGGAGATCCAGCTTCTGCTGTTTGTATCCTCAAAAACCCTATCTCAACTGTACTCATCATCTGTCATATCTTCTCACAAGTTAAGGCCGTATCTACCATTGAGGACACCAAGATCTGGGCCACGGTAAAATTCTGCTGTGTATTTAAAGCAACACTATGTAAGTTTTGCTCTCGGGGTCCCCCTACAGTTGGGAAAAAGGTATGGTTAAAATCTGTTATGGTTAAACCAGGGGATTCACGTGCATTGACAAGCGATACCCTCTAACGTTACAGATTTTCACGTCTTGGGCAGCCTTTGTGTCAAATGTCTTCATCCCAGGTACATTTTCTATATTTCAGCATGTCATATGTACGGCGGCGTAGAGCTGTCAGCCATATAATAAAGAAATTAGACCATATCACGTTATAACATGATAGTTTATTGTAAAAACGTGAAACTATCAAACTATCACGTTATAACGTTGTTTTCACGTTTTTACAATAAACTATCATGTTATAGCTTGAGACGGTCTAATTTCTTTTTTACATTTTTATATATATATATGTGTGTGTGTATATATAGGGGCTTCTGAATATGTGGAGACCTAAAACTGGATCTTTATAAAAAAATCTATTCACTTGGTTCTTATTTTGAGGGAGGCCTTGCCATCCAGAAGCTCGGCTTTAATTCTGCTGAATTTCATTGTCTTTTCTGTGCATCAGCAAAAAAGCCCCTTTAAATGTGACCCAGAAATTCTGATTGGCTTTCTAATTTGGATGATCTGTTTGCTTTCAATATGTTAGTTTCATTGCTCAGTCACTCAAGATTTAATTGCAAGATACACTCACGGTTGCTGCTTTTAGAAATACCTTCACAAAAATATCTGTCCTGCCAGCATTTATCTGTCTGCTCTTACTTTCAGCAGTTGTTGCTAGGTAACCGCTCATATATACAGCCCCGTGCAAAACTATTCATATCCCTTAACCTTTTCACATTTTACAGCAAAACGATTCAGTATTTCTTTTGGGATTTTTGCAACTGACAAACACAAGGCAGTACATAATGCAGAAAAATTATGACAAATGGTTTTCAACAGTTCCATCCATCCATTTTCTATACCCGTCCATCCTAATGCAGGGTTGCGGGGGGGCTGGTGCCTTTCTCCAGCGGTCAAGGGGCGAGAGGCGGGGTACACCCTGGACAGGTGGCCAGTCCAACGCAGGGCGTTTTCAACAGTTTTACTAATAAAAAATATTTTACTTTTTGTTAGTCACTGGTAGGCAAGGCAAATGTATTTGTATAGCACACTTTCAGCACCAATGCAATTCAAGGTGCTTTAGATGATTAGGGGGAAATTAAAAAACAAAAAATTGAAGACATAAAGATAATTGAAATATACTACTGCTAGTAGCAGTAGTATATTTCAGCATTATTAAACAATTTCAGTATTAGTAAACAATTAATCAAAGGCAGTTCTAAACAGATATGTTTTTAGCCTTGATTTAAAGGAACGCAGTGTTTCAGAAGCTTTGCAGTGGTCTGGAAGTTTGTTTCAGATAAGAGGAGTATAGAAACTAAAAGTTGCTTCTCCATGTTTGGTTCTGATTCTAGGGATGCTGAGTAGACTGGAATTAGAGGACCTAGGTCGTCAGGGGTTTGGTATGATGACAACAGATCTTCAACATACTTTGGTGCGAAGCAATTCAATGATTTATAAACTAGTCAATTATTTTGAAGTCTATTCTCTGAGCTACAGGGAGCCAGAGTAAGGACTTTAAAACTGGGGTTATGTGCTCTACTTTCCTGGTTCTGGTGAGGACGTGAGCATGTGAGGGACAGGTGGACTCTGTTTAGAAATCAGGTGGTTCCTGAAGGCAATCAAAAATTTCCAGTCACTTCATAATTATCACAACTTGTTTGTCTGTCACAAAAAAATCTCAGCAAAGTCCAGAGGAAACATGTGAGTGGATAAGAAAGTGTAAGAATATATAAGCATGTCATAAGTTTACACAGAGAATACAGACTTATGTCAACAACACAATGCAGGCGACTGTTGCTAGATGTTTACCAGGAGGAGTGAATGCTGCAAGTCAGTGACTCGATGCAATCTGCAAGGCTTCCTTAGATAGAAAATCTTTTATCTAGTTTGAATAATAAGCTGAACTTGTCTGTACTTGACTTGGAATATGTCTGCATGATTGGATTGACTTATTTTTAAAGTGCCTATATATGACATTTCTTGTGAATTGGCTTTATCTAAATAAATGGAACTGAATTAAATTGAAAATTATAAGGGAATATGTCACAATCATGTGTGAATCTGTTCAAAAATCAGTGGAAGATTCCATGTTTTTAGATCACATGTAGTTGTTGCAGAAAGGGGCTGTAGAAGGTTGGTTCCATTCAGGCAGATGCTGTTTTCCTGGGCAGTCAGACCTAGACGCCTCTGTAATTGAAGCAGTGGTATGTCAAGAATCCTTTGGATGTTTTGGCCTAGAGAGGTGGTGATCAGCTCACTCATCGTGCCCTGGGTCAAACCAAGTTTTTGGAGAATTCTAGTGTTCCAGTAGAAGCCAGCAACAGGTCTCAAAGGTCTGCCATGACCTCTGACCTCCCTTAAGTTTTCAGTGTGGGCTGCAAACTGCACAGTGGACACATTAAATAATCATCACATGGCTGTGGGAAAGGCTGTATCCAGAGTTTCAAAATTACTGAGGTCCACCCAGGAGCGTAACCATAATGCCAAAAGTGATAGGGACACATTTTTCAGAGGTCACATGAGAGATTTATCATCCTCTTGCATTCAATTGCACCCTTCATTAATGGCTAAAGAACCATTTGTGTTCTGTTGCACATGTGTGCACTGGCTTAGTTATCAGCAATATTAATAGTGGTTCAAAAACAGTTATTATTATCATTATTACTGTTAATAAAATTAATAGTTACAAGGCGCCACCTGCTCAGCAGAAACAAATACCTAAGCTCAAATGTCAGTCTCAATAGACTGTTGGTTTCAGTCTGGAAAGGTTTAATAACAGGTTAAAGAATGAAGGTTCGAGTCACGCCCTAGCTTCAACAAATCACAATAAGTAACACAAATTAATGACTGATCACCTCTTCAGAATATACTCACTTAAAACCGCTGGGTTATGAAATGTTTGACCCATTATGGGTTATTTATATGGGATTTGGGTTATTTTTGTGCAACCCATGAGCTGGGTCAAAATCGATCAAACCATCATTCATTGGTTGACCCAGCACCTGGGTTGTTGTGTTTGTTTGAACGTCATTACATCAACAGTTGACCTCCACCACGAATCCACACTCCAGGCTCCATCTTGGCTGTGATCTGAGCTGGGGCAAAAATCATCCTCCTGTCGAAGCAAATCAACCATAAAAGGTTTGTGAACACTATATCTAATTCCCATCACGTCTGTGCTGCGTTAGCTATAAAAGTGGTATCTTTATATTGTAGAGGCGAGTTGGTTAGTTTGGCTAACAATGTAGCTAGACATTTAGCCTTATCATGAACCATTTACAAACAGTGCACGTGGCTTATCTGTGGCTTTTGTAAACTGCTGTTCTGCTGCTTATTTTGTACATATTTGTCAAAAATCCCGCGGCACTTCCGTACTTTACATATGAACAACGAGTAAAGTTGCGTCTAATAAAATAGGCGGGCGGGAGATGACGCACCAGCTACAACTCAAGGCTGGGGAAATGAGCATATTTCTTCACTGTAATGGCGATGTAAGTACTGATATTTTTGGCACACTTCTCCCGATATAGCGAGCATCATATCACTCAGAGAAAGGCGACGCATGAACAAAGTGGTGAGGTTTTAAAGCAGCTCACTCCTCTAGAAGGAGAGAGACGCAAGGTGCTATGTCACGGATCAGGCCTTTTTCGAGCCGAACTTATAGTATCTTTTCCGGGTGGGAGAAGAAGCTGGCGGGACTGAGTACATATAGCATCTCTTTTTGAATGAGAAGTCTGGTAGCCGTCTGAACTTGCATGTTTGCAAAAGGCTAGTTTGTTAGCTAGCCAGGTAATTCTCCAGTTTAATGACAATGCCAAATTTAACCTGGGGATATAAGTTCCTAATATTTCATATCTAAAATAATGAATCCGAATATTTTCTTTTAAATGTCTCATGTTATACAGGAGTTCGGCCTTTCCCTGTATTGCCATAGTAG
>OY747713.1:46814412-46886912 GCA_963556495.2 Valencia hispanica | reverse complement strand
GAAAATCTCTGAACAATATAATTGAAATGACTTTTTTTGTAGTGTCATGAGAGACGGTTTGTGTTATGAATTGGTGCTATAGAAATAAACGGAATTGTATATTTAATTTAACGTATGGTTAGACATCACAAACACACACGCATACACACACACACACACACGCATATATATATATATGTATATGTATTTTATGTATATATGTGTATATATATATTTATATATATATATATATATATATATATATATATATATATATATATATATATATATATATATATATATATATATATATATATATATAATATGCATGTGTGTGGGGTTTTTTTCTACAGTGTATCTGGTTATAGCTATTGCGTCCTCGTAAATAAAATCTACGGCTGTCACACTTCAAGTTAAGTGAAATTCTGTAAAAGGTTGGGCACATCCATTTGGGGGTGTTAAACCGTAGAATTTAGATAAATTAGCTTCTTCTACATGCATAAGGATACTGTACCATACTGTACATCGGGAAATTCCACAGATCATGCAAACAAACAAGTTTGCTTACGTATACATACACACATACACTCCTGAGGGTAATTTAAAATCTTGATAGCTTTTACACAACTATCTAAGTCAAAAATTAGCTCATCACGTCTACACGTCAGCAAGGTGACAAAAGAAAAAGACAACACAAGCTTTTAACAAAGTTTGTTACTTTGTGTTATGTAGTAAATTAGTCTTACCTTGCAGCCCTCACACGCACTGACACCATAGTGGTATCCAGAGGATTTGTCCTGGCAGACGAAGCAGGGCTTGTAGACTCTGGGAGGAGGCGGTGGTGATGGCGGGCTGGGGACGAGCTCCTCAGAACTAGTGCTCTGCGTTTCAATGGCTGCAGGGAAGACAAGTGAGAGGAGGATGAAAATGCTTGTTCTCAAACGACTAATTAACTGAGTTAGGGTTCTAGAAATCAAAAATTGACCTTTTTCATTTTAAACGTGAAGGCAAGACAAAACATTGTTGCCAAAATTGTTTTCTCTTCATAAAACATAAACAGGATGAGAAATAAGATCCACATGGGATATACAAAAAAATCCATTGTGCAGCACTTTACAGTTCATTTGTGTTTTGGAGAATTGACTGAGTTACTCCAATGTGCTCTTGTCCTGGTAAATCGTACTTTTTATGTGAAGACATAAACACACTTTCTACTGTTTAAACAGTTCCATTTTACTGAATGTTTCATGTGTAGAGTTAAGTGACTTGGATTAGTTACATCTAAACACCTGAATCGACTTATAGCTTTCAAATTATTTTATCTCAGAAATACTTGTAAACCCTGGATATGAAGATGAGGGCTTCAAATTTGACAGTCTGTATAATCCATGCTTGACACTAAATATGAAGCAAGAAAGAAAGTAGTTATTGATTATGGTGCTCAGCAGTAGACTTTCAAAGTTTCTGAGATGAAATACCTTTAGGCACACTGTACTACTTTTTATGTTCAGGGTGTAACATTAGACATAGTTGAAGGAACCTAAGAAGTAATACTACCCTTGGAAAACTTCTTAAGTTCTTGGAATACTTTGGCTGACAACCAGTGACTCTGCATGGTATTGGTTAACATACATACAGCAGATTTAGAATTAGATTATTTCTTGTGTGTCAGGTTAGTGTTTAAGGCAGCCAAATCTGGAACAACTTGTTGGACTTTGGCTGTTTGTTCCACTAGAGCTCGATTAAACAGTTCCTTAATCAAGGCCCAGTGTCTCGTGATGCTACTATCCTGCAACTTTCACATGCATCCATTCTTCATCACAGCTGAATTAAATTATTGAAATAACTCTTCAGCAAGTTTGCAAAGGCCTGGTAATGGGTCAATTTATTAGTGTGTTGGAACAGGGATGCATCTAAAAGCTGTAGGACTGTAGCTCTCAAGGACTGGACTTAAAGTAACCCAGCTCTCTCAAAGAATTGACATGGCAAATAGTTACTTATAATGCTAAAGTTTGAATCTAGTTTCAGAACTTCAAGACTGATCAAACCAAAACTCTACAATTCTACAAAGAAGATTTTTTTTTTTGTAATTTTCAATAATGAAAATCCACAGTTCTGTGTCTCAGAAGATTAGAACATGGAGAAAAACTTAAATATTAGACATTTATGGTGTCACTGCCGAATCAGCTAATTAGCTCAAAACACCTGATAAGGTTTCCTGGGTCTCTAAATGTTCCCTCAATCTTGGACAGCAGGCTACACAACCATAGGGAAGACTGCTGACAGGACAGACATCCAGTAGACAGTCATTGCACCCCCCACAAAGGGAGGGAAGCCAATACGTGACAGCTAAGGAAGCTGGATGATCAAAGAGTGGAAGGAAATAGCTTGGGGGGGAAATTAATTTGACAAAGCTTCACAAAGAGTGAACTAAAGCTGAAATAAGTGCAACAGAGGCAGAGACATTAGCTTAGAATAACATGAATATAAGAATATTATTGATTCTTTTGTTCATTGCTTGCTGTACTTAAACTGCTTGAGTTCAGAGACTGCAGTGGTAGGGTAGGATTCTCTTTACATTATTGTGTTTGAGTTATTGGTAGTTTTAATACTTAAGCTGCTGAGTCCTAGCATATTGAGTTTTGACCATGTTTTCTCCGTGTTTACCTTTTTACCAACACACAGCGCACAACATTACACAACTAAGAAATTTCCTGACTTTGTTCAATTCAAAACAGCACAAATATTGTATAAGGCAAGACACAACCAATCCCCCCCCCCCAAAAAAGAAATTGCTTGAAGAAAAAGAAGGATGATCTAGTTTAGGAGGGAAGTTGAATTTAAAAATACATGTTACATGCTTATTTTCACTATTTTTAAGAAAATATTGTGGTTTGGGGGCGATTGTGGCTAAGCAGGTAGAGTTGTTGGCATGTAATCAGAGGGTTATAGGTATGATCAATGTAAATTGTAAACAATTATTGTTTTAAATGACTGAAATAAAGACACAAACAAACATACCTTGCTTAAAGGGGGGTCTAAAGTTGGCTTCCTGAACACACTAGGGGTCCTAGTGCATTTGTTTAAATTTCGTCCACTTTCACTAAGGATGGAAATTGATAAATGTTTATCAATATCGATGCTATTGTCAATTATGCCTATTAATCTGAATCCTAATCAGTTCCCTTATTAATTCCTGAGTAGTTCAATGAGTGGTAAAAAATGAGTACCATAGAAAGATCGTGAACATGAACATATTAAACTGATGGTGGTTTATATCTGGGATTTAAGATCCTCACCATCTCCCTAAAATCGTTTGTCAATATTATTTATAGTGGTTACAATATAATCAACAAAACATAATTTAACATAATCCTTGATGTATTAGCCACCAGAAAAAACACATGCTGTGACTTTACTTTTAAAAATTCACCATACATACACTGTATGAGTTAAAATGGGCTGTAAACATTCTAGCTGTAGCTAGACCGCCTACTGAAAATGGGGTTGCTGTACAGTGGAGAAGGGATAAAAGCTCTTCACCACGAACAGGGTCACTGCCTGCATCTTCTCTTTCCACCTAGCTTCCTAAGCAGCAAGCATGAAAGGGTTAACTTAAACTGGTGTCGAGGGGCTAGCTGCCTGAGAGCTATCTGTGTCAGCCTGTCTGTCTGTCTGTCTGTCAACATTATCATATCAAATGCATGAGACTTTAAAATAAATTGTAAGTAGCTCACCTTTAACAGAAATAAATAAAATATATCTGTACCTGCTGCTTGCAGTTGCAAGGCAACAGTGTGCTAATACAACTGGAGAGTAGTAGTAGAAAAGGAAGCAGCAGAGTGAAGAAAATTGGTCTGTCCTCCAGCAGTCTAAGCCTATAGCAGCATAACTACAGAGATAGCTCAAGATGACCTTAGCCACTCTAACTATAAGCTTTATCAAAAAGGAAAGTTTTAAGCCTGGCCTTAAAAGTAAACAGAGTGTCTGCCTCACGGACTAAAGCTGGGAGATGGTTCTACAGGAGAGGAGCCTGATAACTAAAAGATCTGCCTCCCATTCTACATTGAATTCAGGACTGGTTCCCTAGGTCTTAAACTATTCGATACACAGACCACATGTGCCTGCAGAACTGTGTCTCTATGAAGATTCGGAGCTTCACAGGAGTCCCACAAGCTACAGTCCTGTCCTCAGATTGAACAGATACAGTCCTGTACAGTTACTTTCTTCAGAAATTCCCTGATGATTCAGTAATTGTTGGTTATGAACAAGGAGGATGTGTAACAGAGTAAATGAACAGTCAGTGACATTGTGGACTGGTGCAGCCTAGACCAACTGTGGGTATACTTAATGTCTGTACGCAGTGAGCACTTAAAACCCAAGTCAAATTCCTTGTTTGAGCACACAATCTTGACCATTAAACCAGATTCTGATTCTTAACACCACCAAGACCAAGAAGGTTGTGAACCTCTAAAGGAAATCTATTCATCTCCATATGTTTATTATATAGTATTTGGTGTATAGATAAATGATGAATCTGTCCTACATGCACAGCTGATGTCACTAATGACCAGTGTTGCTAATAACAGCATTTAAAAGGCGTTACCTAACGCCGTACTTTTATCAGTAATTTAACTAATTACTGTTACCGTCGTTACAACGCCGTTAATGTTACTGAAGGTTAAATGCAGAGTTACTATAAATTGATAGTATAAATTGCGTACTCCGAACACTCCGCAAGAAGCTGAACTGCACTCCGTCTGTGCATAATGGAGGCTGAAGCGCCATTTCAGCGATAGTTTTGAAATCAGGGAACATTTCTCCAATTGAAGGGATCAGAATAACACAAAACTCTCTGAATGAGGGCTTTTCTGATGCTTCACCCTGCATGCGCTCTTTTTGCATCAGTAGTTAGGCTGCAGCGATCTGTCACTGGCAGTTTGTGTCTGGTGCATATGTGATGAGCTCCATGTCTCCATAACTTTTCAGAGCGTTGTCAGCTTGCAGATAACGAGATACACTGGGTACGGTGTCCAGGTCTGAGATGATGATTAGATGCTCTCATGGGAATCATTTTTTTTATTGATTTAGTTACCAGTACTCAGTGCGTAAAGTTGAAAATGTCTGCGCTCTTGGACCGAGTGGTCAGAGGTGTGAATAATAATCGGTCAAAATGACCGATGGCTTTCAGATTTTTCCGACATAGTTTAAAAAAACCTGTAATACTGAAAATATTCCGTTAACGTGACCCCTTGACTACAGAGTTAAACACCTTATATTGTTTAACTATTTACTTTTGTTGTGAACAAAATACTTGAAAGTACAGGTTGTTTACTTGACCAGTTGTCTTGGTTGTGAGGGTTTGATTTACTTGATATGGAGCTAAACACGCTTTATATTGTTCAACTGTTTACTTTTGTTACAAAGATAATAGTTGAAGTGCAGGATAAACATCTTGCTCTCTGTTGATGTCTAATAGAGAAAGCTATGTACAAGTAGGCTACCTGTCCCTTCTACCCATTCAACTGACTTTTGAAACTGGTCAGAAAAATGTAATTTCTTTGATATATAGCAACCTTGTTAACTAGTTACTTTTATTCTAGAGTTTATCAGAGACTAAGTTAGTTACTTTTTGGAACAAGTAGTGAGTAACTATAACTAACTACATTTTTGAAAGTAACTTTCCGAAAACTGCTAATGGTTCCATGTTGTACATATAATAATTTATTGTATTGTCTTTGTGCTGTTGTTTTAACTTCTGGGGATTAATAAAGTAAATGACCTATTCATATTATAGCATCTGTTTGCAGGGATAAATAATATGATTTGTGTGATTAAACTCTCTCACTTCACTGCAATCCTCCACAAAAACAGAGAAGATCACACATGGATGAGACGTACATAATAACCCAATGACATGGATCCAAATTTCTTCTAAACCGGTGCTTTCATAAACCAGTTAGAAACTGGCTCTAGCACCAGCTCTGGTTGAAAGCTGGAACTGCTTTAGTATAAACATCCTTATGACTAAAAACTAATTTTATTGTTCTTTCTTCAAAGTATCTTTTTGAAAGTTTGCTTTGAATTATTATGGGAACAGATGTCAGTAAATTTTGCCTGAGTTTAACATTACATAAAAACCACCTACTATTATGTTTGAATTCGAACAGTTTTAATAAGAGGAGGCTGTACTGCATGCATGAGTCAGAAGGGCAAACCCCATGCACTTAGCAGATTGAAGTAAACTCATAATGGGCACGGAATATCTGCAGATCACTACTTCCAAAAACAACCTTACTGCACAGAAAACGGTCTTTGAGGCGCCTCTCGTTCGATTATATCTTCCATACTTCAAAAGAAACTCAATTACTGATAATATGGAACAAACTTTAAGGGTTACTCTACTCTGGTCCCAGCGTCATCAGTGACTCAAGGCGAAAAGGCTGCAGCACGTACAGTGTAACTGCTACTTATTAATCTTAATGTTATCCTGTAATAAAATATTGAAAAGTAAGTTAACTACTGGGGTTAATTGGATATGCGAATTACATAACAGGCATAATTCTTGTACACTTTTTCAAAAACTGCTCTGTGACATCCAGTCATGGATGAAAATAGAGAGGCTGACATTGTTTTATATTCAGGTCTGGTTTACTAATATGGGCTCTGTTAGGTAAAATAATAATGTTGTATTATTATTTTCTTAGGGTGTCTTTCTAATGTACTTTTAAATGTCATTTTGGTTTCAGTCACATGCTCGTTTGCATGACATCCTGTTCTTTTAATATGTTAATGAAGTGTGACTAAATAAAGAGAGACTGCAGAGGGGGTGCTCTTGGAGACCAGAGACTATGACACTGGGAGGCTGAGAACAGACAGACACGGTTGGCTCATTCCTTATAGTATTTTCCTGGTCTCCCTAAGCAGAACTGATTATCCACATCTACCTCTGCAGAGCTTATTGACTCCATATTCTCTCCGACCCTTGTGTGTGATTCTTTGTAGGTCAACCACTTTTTTAACCTAACATCTTGGTGCCGTGACTCGACGTACGGAGCACTCCCGCTTGTGGTCTCCGTCGAAGGGCTGTTCTTGACGTCCAGATTGCTGAATTGCTGCACTGGCCGGCTGCATAACTTCCACGAGGACCCCCTGCGCGTGCTCCCGTGCGATCGATTCGGTTTGAATCACTCGCTTAGGGGGGGAGATTGTGAGTACGTCTTTTTTGTGCACCTTCACATAAAAAAAATTTAAAAAAACAATTCTAAGATAGTCAGGGTATATTCTGCTGTTTGGGCCTAAAGGACGCTTTAGCCTCTCTGATAAAATATCAGGTGTTGATCCTTAAGTGATTAATGCGTTAATTACTACAGCAAAAGGGTGTAACGGTACAGGTTTGCGAGCCTGTCCACCTCGAAAAAAGGGTGTAACGGACCAGGTTTGCGAACCGGTCCACCTTGCTGGGAAACGGTTGTAACGGGTTAGGTTTGCGAGCCAATCCACCTCGCTGGGAAATAAAGCACGCCAGTGTATGGGAGTAAAAACACAAACAGCAGAATCAAAACGATATACCGCACCCCAGGTGGGTAGAGTAAGATCGGCACAGGACATAATCTTTAGGTATGCCAGTCCAACCTGAAACCTAACGGTGTTAACGTACGGTTTGACGTGCACTACAAGAGACGTTCTGTGCGGAATTATAGGTTACACAACACATCCTTAGATTAAGAAAGCCATAAGACGGCTCAATCTAGTTGCACAAAAGAGACACTTAGAGTAAAAACTATACAATCCAGTTTTAGCAGAATTTGATTACAATTACAAATCTCAAATAAATGACCAAAAAATTATTTTAATTAATTAAAGAATAAATGACTAACTTTAACTCGACAGACTAATTTAATAGTTCTTGCTTTTTCATTCACCTTAATCTTAATATTAATAATTGCCGTTATCCTCCTAGAACTATTTGGTATTCTAACACTAGACTTTACCAGACCAATTAATAGAACCCATTAACGGTTATATAAAAACAACGCAAAGATGGGAAACGATGTTTCCACTGACAAATTAGAGGGAGATTCAAAGTATATGCATAAAAAGGACCCCGAAAATCTTAAGTTTCTGACAAAATGGCGCAAAAAGTATAAAGTAGACGGGAAACTTAAAGGAAATCAATGGAAAGAACTGGTATGTGTTCTCGAAGCAAAAACACTTATCGCTAAAGGTAAAAAGAAAAAACTTAAACAGACAGTTAAAAATAGCACGTGTGTAGGCTGATGAAACAGAGAAAAGGAAGCAAAATATAAAAAACAGGAAAAAAACAAAGGCTCTAAAGATGAGGCTTTTCTTATGAAAAAGCTCGGTGACGAACTCACACTGTGTCCTCCTCCTTATGCACCTCTACCTACAGCCCAGACAGACCCCCCTGGGGCTGTTGGAGGAGTACCTTATGCACCTCCACCAACACCCCCATGAGACCAGCCGGGGGCTTTAGGGGAAGGTCTATATCCTCCTGTTCCAAGAGATCAATTTGCAATTAAAGAAAAAACAGATGGTACCACAATAAAACAAAGACTTAGAATTACAAAGAAGTCAGGTCCAAAACAATCTGAGGATAAATCTTATGAGAGTGAACCAGAGGACTCAATAGATGTTAACCCTATGATTCAAGTACCATCTGCCGATGGGACTCCGAGATATGTTTTTAGACCATGGTCACTTAAAGACGTTAAAGAGGTTGTAGAACAAATCACTAGCCATAAGGAGGATCCAGAAAAATGGACAGTGGATATGGTTGATGTGGTCAAATCCTACCGGTTAAACGGTCATGAATTAGGACAGGCTATGGGTGCATCGTTGGGAAAACACTGGCACCATGTAGGAGGAAAATACACAGGAAGAGATGCTGCCGGAGTTGTGTTACAATTTCAGAATGATTTCCAGGGAGCACTAAAGCAACAATTCGATGCAGTAGCGGTTAAAGTTCGTGCACAGTTTAAAAAGAAACCAGATTATGGGCATATGGCCTCCATAAAACAGAAGCCTGGGGAAACTGTAGATGATTTTAAATACAGATACCAAAAAGAACATGATATCCATAGTGGCCTAACTAAAGAGGGTGGTGATGATATCCCATATATGCGGCATTTGTGTAATGGTCTGCTACATAGTTTCCACCCCACTATCACTAATTGGATTAAAAATAACCTTCTGACATGGGAAACTTGCGACTTTACTACCCTTATGGCCAATGCACGTTTTGCAGAAGGTGTCATGGAAAGAAAGGGGAAGAAACCAAAACCTCCAGACTCCGACACAGGTATTTCACACCCAGCTTGAAGACGATGAGGGGGAAGTTTATTATTCAAGTGACAACCACAACAAAGGAAGGGGGTTTAGACCACGAAGGAATACACATCATCACACACCCCAGGGTTCATGGAGACATCAAGGTGGCCACACTGCCCCCACGTGTTGGATCTGCGGGAAAGTAGGCCACATTTCAAATGAATGTAGCAGAGGCAGAGGCCGAGAAGGGGGCAGAGGGCGAGGTCAGATCCATACACAGGGTCCAACTGCCCCAGACCACTCGCGGTTCACACAGCAATGACTAGATACTTTTACCGCCTCTAATGACGTGGTGGATTGCTGTGGCGCCTGGGAATTACTTAATGTTCTGAAAGAGAAGCCTTACATAACACTTAAAATTAATGAACAAATGGTAGAGCTCCTTTGTGACACTGGAGCTTGCAGAACAGTGATCTCCTCTGGCGTTAATCTGCCAGAATCTAAAGAAAGCATTTTGGTCAAATCAGCAGATGGTGCTACTACGCGCTCATTTTTATCTAAACCAGTGTTAATAACAGATCCAAAAACTAGGTTTAGTTCTAAAAACTCAATAGTCATTTCACCACAATGTCCACTCAATTTGTTGGGCAGAGACTTAATGTCAGCCCTAAAAATCTCAATTATCCCAGTGGGAGACGGCATGAGAGCTGTGAGAACAGGAAAGGATGACATTTACCTAAATACAACTCATAGACCACAGGGACTCGGTCTGTACTATTTTTTACGAGTTGAACCTAAAGAAAACCTTAAAGATTCAACAACAATGATGGACACAGCTTTGCAGGTAGTTCCTGAACCCGACAAACAAATCATGCCATCACAGTTACATGTGACTATGGCTCTGAGGCCTGAACCTGATCCCAAGTTCCAAGACTATTTTATGCAACTCTCACCTGCTGTAGTGTTCACCTCACACATCATTACTGATGGAAAATCTGTTTCAGCTGCCTCAGTAACACTGTCTACCAGCCTTAAACCATTCTTCGATTTACCTACAGATCCGCATATATCCCTGACAAAAAGCAGTACATCACGTTGGAAAGATTTGGGATATATGGTGCGAAAAGCAAATAACGCCACAGATTTTAAAACTTTGCAAGAAAATAAAGAAGATCATTGGCAATACAGTGAATCCACAGGTTTATATAGACTGCCCCTTATCATGCCACTCCACTGCACCACTCAAGTTGCACCACTAGAATGACCAGAAGCAGACACCATCTTATTGACTGAAGAGGAAGAAAAGCAACTCAAAGAAGTCCCTGACACATTATGGTCTAAAAGCCCCACTGATGTGGGCCTACTCTCATCCATTGCTCCCGTTCAAAAAACTGCTAAATCACATTTTACACACAGAGTGAGACAATATCAGCTCTCTGCGGAAGCAGAGTTAGGAATTACACAGACCACAGAACAGGAACTTATAGATCAGACTGTTTTGAAAGACATGCAAACAAACGCTCCCTCTTCTGAAAAACAATTATGGAAAACAAAAGGTGCCATTCTAAACGAAAATGGACTTTATGAAGTTCGTAATAAACCCATCCTACCTAAATCACTGTTTAAAGCTGCTGCGCTTGTGAGCCATGGGCCTTGCCATGTCTCCACAGGGGGGATGGTATCAATAATACAGCAACACTTTACAACATACAACCTTGAAACATACTTAAAACATTTTTGCAAGACATGCCTAACATGTATCAAACACAACCCACAAGGGAATATGAGACCCAAGCGAGGCCAATTTCCTCAACCAGCCTACCCATTCCACACAATCCACATGGATTTCATTGAACTAACACAGAGCGGCTCATACAAATATTGCTTAGTAATAATTGACGCTTTCTCCAAATGGACGGAAATAATTCCCACTGCAAAGAATGATGCTCTAACAGTGGCAAAAGCACTATGTAAAACTATCATTGCAAACCATGGTATTCCGCAAGTAATATATTCAGATAATGGACCACATTTTGTGAATGAGGTTATTCAAAATATGGCAAAACATTTAGACATCCAACTAAAAAATCATTGTGCCTATCACCCCCAAAGTGCAGGTTTAGTAGAAAGACATAATGGGACCATCAAAAGCAGACTCAGGAAATGCATGGCAGAGACTAGAAGACCATTGCCTGAGTGTTTGGACCTAGTAAAACTCTACATGAGAATCACGCCAACAAACCAAGGTTTAACACCTTTTGAAATCATTTATGGCACACCTTACAGGTTACCTCTAGTTGCGCCTGATTTGCAAAAAGCAAACGAAGAACTCACATTAGCTGATTACATGAGGAAAATTATCCTAGCCAAAGAAGTGCAAAACGCACACAATCTGCCTATCTCTCCTTCTGTTTTGCAGGATCCTGAAAAGCCAATCAAACCTGGAGACTGGGTATTCATCAAGGTGATTAAAAGGAAGAACTGGACGAGTCCCCGCTGGGAAGGACCTTTTGAAGTCCTGCTGACCACGCCCACGGCTGTGAAAATCGCTGAGAGACCCTCGTGGATACACATCTCACACTGCAAATTGCAAAGGCAATTAGCGGACTAGACACGGGACAGTGGGGAAGTCTGGGCTACAAAGGACAGAGTGACCAATAGGGCCTCTGGTCTCAAACCCAGCAGAACAGCATCCCTGTCCCCTTAGTGGTCAAACCTCTGTTTTGGAGGGGAAGTCCTCTTATTTGCCTCTAGCCAACATGAAACTAGTTTGGCTCCACTCCTGTCTGGCAGTTTGCCTGCCTCTATTCCACTGCTTTTTCCTCACACCTGATGACGCCCAGACATCAAAGGAAAGAAGAGCTAAAATTCTAACCCACCATGCGTTCAAGAACACCTGGTACCAAATAGTTAATTTGACTGCAAAACGTTTAGGTTTCAATACCAGCTGTTATGTCTGTTCATGGATCCCACACCATTCTGAAGAAGTCTCATCGATGACTGCTGTCCCAACCACCTTAAATAATACCATATGTCTGCTATACAAATTAACTATAACAACTGTTGGAACAGACTGTTCCACTTTACCTCACGGCTGCACTGCTGAGAACAACAGGACATGGTCCCAGCCTGGTGACTTTTCCAAAAAAACGAATGCTTCAGTTGCCAAAGGAATCAACTTACTACGCCTTACTGGAAAAGACACTTTCTGTTTTTCAGTCCCTTGTAACAACAAACATGCATTTTTAGGAAATTCCATCTGTGAGGACACCCTACCCTTGTCAGCGACCCAGACGAAAATGATGCGTATAAACCACTGGATGATGATTGGAAACACATCTGTGCCAAGATACATAACCCTCAACACCGCTCGACTTCAAGACAAGATAAGTGGTTTCAAAACCACTGTCAAAAGAGGAACCCACCTCCTAGAGGTTCCCTCCCAATTTGGCATGGGAACGCCTGACGGATACATCTGGAAGTGTGGTTACACTTTCTACCTCTACCTACCTAAGGATTGGTGTGGCACATGCAGTTTGGCTCGACTGCAACCCTCCTCATACATCATAACAGAAAACGGAGCACCTTCTAAACCTACAGAGCTGAATAAACGGGAATTCAACCCTCCACAAGTGTTCAACCCGTTCTCTGACAATGGTGGACGAAAACCTCTCTACAGTGATGCAAAAGGATCTTCCACACCATGTTCCCACCTGTTGGAGTTGCAAGCCTGACAAAACGGATGAACGAGGTTTGGTGGACTTTGGAAAACATCACAGACATCCTTGCTGAAATGTCCAACCTGCTGGCCAACGATCCTGAAAAACTGGCGATGAAGACCATGCTGATGCAACATCGGGTAGCTCTGGACACTCTTTTTGCTTCTGAAGGTGGACTTTGTACTGTAATTGGTGAACACTGTTGTACTTACATTCCTAGCACACATGATAGTTGGACTCTCATTCATGACCGGGTGCAGGGATTAACTGACTTTTTAAAATCACAAGAAAGCAGTAATGGACAATGGGATCTCATGGGCTGGCTGACAACTGGCAGGTGGTATCAGGTTCTTTTAAAAATAGCTATGCCATTCATTGTAATTTTGATACTTTTCTACATTTTTTGTTAGTTGTGTTCTCCCATGTATAAAACAAATGATGAATAAGATGATAACTAACACAATGGTCCAATACTCTCTTCTTAATCAGAGGCTTGAAGATGAAGACAGAAATGAAGAAGATGATGGGGTGTAATTAACATGTGTAAAAACCTTTTTATGATTCCATTAATCTAAACTACTGTTCAGGTTGCGATTAATTGGATGATGTCTAGGTGAAGCTCGCATTAATATCTTTTTGAAATTGCTACTTACTTTTGCAATTTCTTTGTTGTATGTCTTATTATTATTATTATTTTTATTTTTTTATTTTTATTTTTATTTTTATTTTATTTGGGATGCTACTTATTTTGCAACCTTTTGTTGTCTGGTTTTTATGATTCTTATATTTTTACATTATTGGAGTTGTTACCTATTTTACAACTTTTTGTTGTTCGTGATCACATTTAAAAACCACATTTCAGGGGGGAAATGTTAGGTAAAATAATAATGTTGTATTATTATTTTCTTAGGGTGTCTTTCTAATGTACTTTTTAAATGTCATTTTGGTTTCAGTCACATGCTCATTTGCATGACATCCTGTTCTTTTAATATGTTAATGAAGTGTGACTAAATAAAGAGAGACTGCAGAGGGGGTGATCTTGGAGACCAGAGACTATGACACTGGGAGGCTGAGAACAGACAGACACGGTTGGCTCATTCCTTATAGTATTTTCCTGGTCTCCCTCTGCAGAACTGATTATCCACATCTACCTCTGCAGAGCTTATTGACTCCATATTCTCTCCGACCCTTGTGTGTGATTCTTTGTAGGTCAACCACTTTTTTAACCTAACAGGCTCAATATAAGGTCATAAAGTTTGCACATAATTTCACAGTTCAACTTCATGAATCAAGTTTTGCAAACTTCATAAATCAAGTTTTGCACTCTTGTAGAAAATATCTGCCCAAAAATTTCAAGTTTGCAAATGTACAGAAAGAGGTTTGTATGGTTGTAAATGAAGGTTTGCATTTAAAAATAATAATATAAGTTATTTTCCAAACATCCTGCTTTGAGATGCAAAGCATAAAACTGCGTGAGAGACTCTGAAGTTGCGGTTGCGAATTTTGGCACGGTCTTTACACACTTCCTCTGATTAGATGGTGACAGATCACACTGTCCAATCAGAGAGCAGCACTTCCTGGTGCTGGTATTTAGTTAGCAGATCAAATAAGCAGTGGTTACAACCAGTATATCCAGACTAACATCTCTTAATACACAACATATCGGGCCTTTCAGCAGAACACCAAACCAGGTGTCAATTATATCAGTTAAAGGGGGGGTATTATGCAAAATGGACTTTCTGAAGCTTGATATCCTGAAAACCTGTCTTTCCCTCATTAAAAACATGCCTGAAGTGTTGCTCTGACCCCTTCACTCATGTTAGAGTAATCTTTGAGTCTCTGCTGGTAGTTCTCGGGGTTGCTGAAACGCCTGCTCCCACCCATCCCCACCTTTTCCACCCATCTCCTCCTCCGACCTTACGTACACAGCCGAGAGCCTCGCCCCTGCAGAGCTCCCCTACCCCTCCCCACCTCACACAACTCCGGCTGAGTCCCAGGTGCAGTAATTTTAACACACCAGCTGCAGCTGCGCGTCTTTAGTGGGATTTTTTTACCGACTCAGTGCATGTTGCGATGATACACGGTAAAGTGGCTTGCAAAAGTATTCGGCCCCCTTGAACTTTTCCACATTTTGTCACATTACAGCCACAAACAAGAATCAATTTTATTGGAATTCCACGTGAAAGACTAATACAAAGTGGTGTACACGTGAGAAGTGTAACGAAAATCATACATGATTCCAAACATTTTTTACAAATAAATAACTGAAAAGTGGGGTGTGCGTAATTATTCAGCCCCCTTTGGTCTGAGTGCAGTCAGTTGCCCATAGACATTGTCTGATGAGTGCTAATGACTAAATAGAGTGCACCTGTGTGAAATCTAATGTCAGTACAAATACAGCTGCCCTGTGACGGCCTCAGAGGTTGTCTAAGAGAATGTTGGGAGCAACAACACTATGAAGTCCAAAGAACACACCAGATTGGGTCAGGGATAAAGTTATTGAGAAATTTAAAGCAGGCTTAGGCTACAAAAAGATTTCCCAAGCCTTGAACATCCCACGGAGCGCTATTCAAGTGATCATTCAGAAATGAAAGGAGTATGGCACAACTGTAAACCTACCCAGACAAGGCCGTCCACCTAAACTCACAGGCCGAACAAGGAGAGCGCTGATCAGAAATGCAGCCAAGAGGCCCATGGTGACTCTGGACGAGCTGCAGAGATCTACAGCTCAGGTGGGGGAATCTGTCCATAGGACAACTATTAGTTGTGCACTGCACAAAGTTGGCCTTTATGGAAGAGTGGCAAGAAGAAAGCCATTATTAAAAGAAAACCATAAGAAGTCCCGTTTGCAGTTTGCAACAACCCATGTGGGGGACACAGCAAACATGTGGAAGAAGGTGCTCTGGTCAGATCAGACCAAAATGGAACTTTTTGGCCAAAATGCAAAACGCTATGTGTGGCGGAAAACTAACACTGCACATCACTCTGAACACACCATCCCCACTGTCAAATATGGTGGTGGCAGCATCATGCTCTGGGGGTGCTTCTCTTCAGCAGGGACAGGGAAGCTGGTCAGAGTTGATGGGAAGATGGATGGAGCCAAATACAGGGCAATCTTGGAAGAAAACCTCTTGGAGTCTGCAAAAGACTTGAGACTGGGGCGGAGGTTCACCTTCCAGCAGGACAACGACCCTAAACATAAAGCCAGGGCAACAATGGAATGGTTTAAAACAAAACATATCCATGTGTTAGAATGGCCCAGTCAAAGTCCAGATCTAAATCCAATCGAGAATCTGTGGCAAGATCTGAAAACTGCTGTTCACAAACGCTGTCCATCTAATCTGACTGAGCTGGAGCTGTTTTGCAAAGAAGAATGGGCAAGAATTTCAGTCTCTAGATGTGCAAAGCTGGTAGAGACATACCCTAAAAGACTGGCAGCTGGAATTGCAGGAAAAGGTGGTTCTGCAAAGTATTGACTCAGGGGGCTGAATAATTACACACACCCCACTTTTCAGTTATTTATTTGCAAAAAATGTTTGGAATCATGTATGATTTTCGTTCCACTTCTCACGTGTACACCACTTTGTATTGGTCTTTCACGTGGAATTCCAATAAAATTGATTCATGTTTGTGGCTTTAATGTGACAAAATGTGGAAAAGTTCAAGGGGGCCGAATACTTTTGCAAGCCACTGTATGTGACGAACTGAAGGGGGAGTGTCAGAAAGAGTAGGAGGGTCTTGGAGAGGCACAGGCGAAAATCAAGGCGTCCAATACGGAAGTAAATTTCTTTAAGGGGGATTTGGATATATGACGGACTTTTAAAAGACTTAAGGTGACAATTTTATTGGAGTGTGCTAAAGAAGGGTAATATGTGCCTGGAAGAAGCATAATACCCCCTTTAAGAACAGGAAACTGAGGCTACAATTCCCATAGACTCTTCAAACTGGATAGTAAAGCATTGTTAAAGGTAGACCTGCTCCAATGAGTCTCTATTTCAGCTGCAACATTCAGATGGTAAAGTCAGAATTTGGTGTATAGAACTAGAAAGCATGGATTCATCCTGCATCAACAGTTCGACCTCCAGTTGGTGGTGTTATGATGTGGAAAAGCTAAAAAACAGGTTGTGAGCAAATGACCCCGGCATAAGTTTAGAGAAGTCTGCAGAGCATCACTACATACAAGAGCTTTGTGATGACCTTCCAACTGACTGATGACCTCAACAGCTTCTACTGCAGGTTTGAAAAAACCCCAAAACATTTACACCTTCAACCCAGTCAGCCACACCCTACACTTACACAAAAACACTCTCTACAGTACCCACAACCAACTCTCCATCTGCAACCCAGCCACCCCTCTGACTACCGGACTGTACTAAAGATCTGTGAGTGGGACCTCACGCCAATGACTGACGCAATCTGCTGGGATTCCTTAAATAGGAAACTTTTTAACTGATTGGAATGTTTGTATAATTGTATTGAAATGACTTCTTGTTAAGTGCCTTGAGATGACATCTGTTGTGAATTGGCGCTATATAAATAAACTGAATTGAATTGAATTGAATTGATTTGTGTCAGCTTATTCTGTGTCAGAAGTTCAGGAAAGCTCAACGACCAAATGTTCATCCCTCTAGTGCAGTGTTTCTCAAACTATGGGGCGAGCCCCACTAGTGGGGCGCAGAGGTATTGCAGGTGGGGCGTGACATCAATGGGATTTAAATAGTTTTCCCCCCCTAGATTCTGTCATTGTGAATGTTTCACTGCACTGTAAATTAAATCAACCGGCTCTCCCCCCTCACAAAATTAAACGCACTCAAATAAATTAGCAATTGTGATCATCATTGTAAACAGAACCGGGACCTGGAACATCGGGCTGGGAGTTTGAAGTTGGAATATATCACAGCAGAACAAAACAAGCTGAAGTAGCCGCATTATCAGTGATTCTGATCCATGACAGCGATGAGTCTACATACAGATGGTAGGTGGATAAGTTGCTCAATTCCCAGAGTGAAAACCAACTGGAGCACCTAACTCCCAAAATCCAAAACAAGTTAATACGTACATTCCACAAATATAAAAAAACAAAGTCCTAATCATGATGCCATTTTGCAAATAGGTCCAACATTTCTGTTATATATATTTTTTTAAACTAAATAGTATTAAGTGCAGGTTAATGCTCATGAAATGGTCTCAAAAAGCAACATTTTATACCACTGTTTTGCAGTCATGCATTTCCTCTTGTTAATCCATCATCTGATCAAAGTTTAGGGCCAGCAGCAAATAAAAAAGGGCTTAAGCTCTTCAACATCTCTGATCCAAAGTTTGCTCACTGTCATTGATTGTCTCCTTTCAGACATGCAAGTGAAACAGGGTGTGCACACATGGTGGTTATGATGCATGGCCAACTGCACACATCAGCAATGTGCATTAGCCTTCACCAGGTGGTGCAGGCAGTTTAACATACATCTAGAGGAAAAATACTTTTGGCTGCTGATATTCCCTTGGTACATTTGTAATGGCTGGGTGGTTCTACACTGACGAGAGGTAGGGCAACAATAAAGACGGGCTGCCTATTTGAAACTGATGGCTGCTTCTAAAAGGCAGCGTGGCCACCTGCAGACAGATGGGTCACATAAGTACGTAGCAGCACCCTGTGTGTGTGGACATGCGTACTGTATGAGTGTTTGTGTGTGTATGGTCATTGGGTACCTGTATAGGCTATATCAGGTGAAGGGAGCCTTTTTCCATTTTCTGGGTGATTAAACTTTGAGTTGACTTCGCTGCATGTTAACACACAGAAAGCTGTATCAGACAAAGAAAGAGTGGTGACAGAAAAGCATGCACAACTAGTCTGGCTTTTTTGGAGCAGGCAGAGAAAAATATATGGCTGCAGTGGCTCTTGAACTCTTAGCCTCTGGCTGAACCTTCCAGTGGGGTCGGACAGGAAAGCACACACTCCCTGTTGGAGGCCGGTCAAAATGTGGGGAAAGACTAGAGAAAACGGCTATCCTGATTGGTCAGTCCACTGGAACACCAGCTGCTTGGAGATCCACTGCAGACACTGGCTTTTGTTGTCTATATTGATAGTAAAAAGGATGTGCAAAATTTTTTATTTCAGATGTTTTACATTTCAAGGCATAATAAAATGCTCTAGTCTTTGCCAGGTTCTAAAATTATTCAAATCTAACCTCAATGGTACAAAAACACACAGCAGATTCCTATTATATCATGTTTCACTATCACTTCCAGTTCAGCTGTGTGAGTGAAACTAAGTACACCCTTGCTGCTTCCCCAGGATTCAAAAGGAAAGGAGCAGCCATGTTCTCTTAGCAGTAAATGTGAGCACATCTATAAAGCAGGAGTTTGAGCAGTTAGTGGGTCAGGGTCTGATGTGTGTTAACACAAAGCCAAGGGGGAAATAACCGGTGATGCTCATTAAGCTGGGAAGGCACATAGAGACCATTTATAAATTATTTGGAGTTCATCACTCTCCAGTGAGACAGATTATGTACAATCAAAAAACATTTAAGACAGCAGAGAATCTTTCCAGGAGTAGACATCCCAGATAATCCACCCCAAGTTCAGATGATGATTCAATGTTCAGAGAAACTGCAAAAAGCTATGAGCTCTGTCTCGTAGCTAGGTATCTCGCAAAACTGAGATATTTTTCTACGGTTTGGCCCGTCATCCACACAAAAACCTAGATTTACGGCACCAAAAACGATTTTTTTCTGAAAACTCAGGCCCAAGGGAAGATTAGTATTTTCTCCATTTTAAGCATTTGCTTGAGGACATAAATAACCAGAGTTTTCACATTCCGCGACAAAAATACTCCAACATTACTTGTGTGACCTGTGTTTCCACTCAGAAACAGCATTTATGCTCTCAGAGCTGTGTTGGCATTATCGATTGTCAAAGCACTTTTTGTTAGCTTGTTTTTACAAGCAGAATTACTGCTGTATGTAGAAGTTAGAAAGTGAAAGTTACTCTGAGTGGATGACTTGGGTGAACTACTGCCCCCTACAGGTTTGGCATCTCTATGAATGTGCTTAATACATGATTTTTTTAAAACAAGGTGGTGAGAATATCCTTTTTTTAAAAACCTGGCTACGTGTGTACATGGCCTCAGACACTGTGGGCCTTAGATAGTATCTCAAATGTTACCGATGATTAGAGTACAATTAAGAAAAAAGAAAATGTCCTTTTGGAAAGGGGTGCCAAGACAAAGCTTAGTCTCTCTAAGTTAACACAGCTGATTAACTTAGACACTTTGTAACCCACCTTGCTTGAACATAATTGGCTTATGTCTCACATAGCTCACTTATCTCTAGCCAAAAATCCTCCACAATAATGTGAGAGCGTGATAAAGTCAGACAGAAAATGACCAGAGAGAGTTATTGCCACTAACAGTGGTTCTAGTTATTGTACTAAAGGTGGAATACTCACTTTTTTCAAAAACAGATTTTCCATTTTAGCTTATGTTTAAAAAATAAGCCTGTTGAGCATTTTTGTACATTTGGGGTCAAGTTTGAATATTTTTCGAAACTGATAAACATCACATGATTTTGTACCAAAACAAAAAAAGCCTTCTTTCTAACATTGACACTGAGTTTAAATAAACGGTTTTAAATCTTTTAGTAGCAAAGAGCCTAATTTATTTTGGTAATGTTCGCCTTGACCTTTAGAATCTCTGCAGCAGAAACAGATTTATCAATAATTGAATTGACTAATTTTAAAGTGACTTAATGTGACTCTCACCTGTGTGCTCTCACAGTCTTTATAGATAAATAAATAAAATAAAATAAATAGATCTGAGAAAGCACTATAATAATCAACGCAAGATCAATATGTGAGCCTTTCTGAGGAGCTGTAATAAGAGTTGTTTTACTTCTGTTGTAAATAAAAGAAAGCCAACCATCACTATTCTGTTTTTATCAAAGTTTTAAGCAAAAGCTTATTAATTTTGCTCAAGGTACCAAAGAACTTCATACAGAACAGCGCTTCGCCAGTCCTCTCATTGTCCTCTGTACGCTCTTACTGTACCAGTGACATGTAAAACTGTGCCCACATGCTCCACAGGACAAACAGATGGCAAAGAACCTGAAGCAAAGTCTGTCGCTGCACACAGGCAATTTAACACAACGATGCCACTTTGCAAATTAGGACAAAGTTGCTCTTCTGCTGCAGATAATGGCGGGACGAGTGTGCTTTAAAACCAATGCTGACTTTAATTTAAATGAAAAGAAATTCAAAGCTGCGAGCATAAATCACAGGATTGAGTTAAACCTGACAAATTAACAGATTGCCCGAAGCAGGATAAAGCAGGGGGGGCATGACAAGAGGAAGGGGGGCTGTTCCTGAAGCTCCTCTGGGTATCGGTTTATTTGGTTTGTGTTAAACAGAGAGCTTTGGTAATCTGAGTGTGAACTGGTGGGCATAGCTGGAGAGGATTAGAGGACATGTTATTTGAGTAACCTTAGAAAGTTACGTTGAGTCAATGACTTTATAGAAATCATTCCTCTTAGCTGAGTAAGTGGCGGCAGTGGAAAATAACTACTTCCTTTAAACAGGAAGGAGGAACTAGTCGGAGTGTGAGCAGCTCTCTGCCTTGACCGACTGGAGGTTTGAGAAGACAGAAAGCAAACATAGAAAACACACAGGACACTGGTTAAGGAGTACTTTCAATTGGAAAAAAAAGTGAGTACACAGGGTTAATGGCAGCAATATCTCCTTCATTAGCTCTGTCCAGAAAAAAGATTCTATTTTTTGTTATTTCACATCAATTCCAGTCAGGATTTATTTAAAACAGAAAATCTATGTCACTGACAAGCTATCGCCCAGCTGGTTAAAAAATGTACTTGTACTCAGTTGCCCAGGCTCAAGGTCTGACCCACAATTTAACCTGACAGCAAGCCAGCGGCAACTGCAACAACAGGGTTAGGCCAGTACTCTGCCTGCCAACTCAACAGGTAAAAGCACTTCAGGTGTTTTCATAAAGGTAACCAACAAGTTCAAATGGTCTGAAAAGGAAAAGGTGGAGAATTAGGGAAAAGTGCAATCCGACTGCTGGAAAGAATCCAGCAGAATTCTTTTAAATCTGATGGTGTTTGTGGCCTTAAAGGCATGTCAGCAGACATAACATATTTCCTCTCTAAACAAGACATTTTGGGTAAAGCAGAAAACTGACACCTGGTAGAAAATCTAATTTCATGATCTGTTTCTCTGTTGTGTCAGTGAAGGAATGTGGTCAAAAACAATTCACTCATTTCACCCATAAAAAACAACAATCAATTGAAACGTTGTAGGTTTGACTCCAGCTTCCTCCATCTACATGTCTGTGCGACGCTGAGCAAGGCCCTTAACCCTGCGTGGCCACCGATCTATGTATCGGTGTATGACTGGGTGGTGATTCTGATGTAAAGCACTTTGAGCAGTTAGTATGATTAGAAAAGTGATATAAAATCAGAAAGAAAATCACCATTAGACCTATGTAAGTTATAATTTTTTTCCAATAATCCAACATGCACGGCAAAATAACAAACTGTGACATCAGTTTAGTTCTCATGAGAAGTTAGGCATAGTAAAGTCAAATAAATGGAAACGTAAAAAATAAGGTCTGTAGTAAATGGGAAGCAGAGTTTGTGGGACACGAAGTCCTGTTAAATCTACCAGCTCTTTACATCAACTGGATAAAAAAAGAGATATAAGATTTTTGTCTCACTGTCTAACATAAAATTGGAACATTTCCTGTTTTGCTTGGATTACCAAAATCATTCCTACTTGCTAAATGCCATAGAGAGAGAGTTTTGTGAGCTGCTGCATATGCAAAGTCAGAAATGTAAATACAATGAAGAATTTTGAAGTAAAAAATTCCCCATGACCTGGCACCAACAACCACATGGTAACAACATGCTACAAACAGTAGGTCCTGCCGTCCACCTGGTCCAATGAAAGGTTGACACCCTCAGCTCAAAATACTGCTGTTGAAATGTTTTTTTTTACAAACTAAGGTTAATATAATAGAAACTGTGTGTGTGGCAAGTTAAGTGTAACAATGCTAACTGTTACCCAAGACGATTGCTTCAGCTAACATCCAGAGCAGTGCTGAGTCTTACATTATTGACAACCTGGACTGGCCATGATTTTTCCACCCTTTCTATAGAAATATGAATAAAATATATGATAAAATATATACAAATAAATATAAAGATATCTTTTTTTATCTTCAGTCAGCAGTAAATAAAGAATCTGTTACACTTTCTGAAATTAATTTGATTTCCTTATGTTCTAAAACTTAAAAAAGTGGAAAGTCAAGAACTGATTTTAACACAATATTTGTGATTTTTTTTACAAGAAACTTAATGCTTTATGAAAATTTATTGCATTTAATCACAGTTTGCATTCTAAACAATGGGGAACGTTTGTCAGTGCACAATTTGTTGGTGCTCCCATTACACTGATGCACACCTCAGAGCTTGGCTAACGGCCACAAAAATGGAGAAATAGGAAGAAAAGGCATTGCTGGGACTGATGGAAAGCAAATTTAATTTAAAAGAAACTACCTGACAGAAGCTTAGATAAAAGCGGGGTTTTGTGCAAATCTTCCAGAAAAGAGTTTTCGCATATCACCAAAGCACTTCGCCCCTACAGTACCATCTACCACTTCGGTCCCATGTCTGTTCTCACTTGCAGGTCACATAGTAAAAGTAAAGAGAGATGCCTTTAGTCGCAAAAATGTGAACAAGCTAGATTGTCTAAGCAGCTGGCTGAAAGAGGGGAAGAAGAAATAAGCATGGAGGTATTGGGAGCCCAACGGGTGTGTTATTAGTTGCACTAAACTGTTCAATAATCAAACTGTTTTAATCTGCTAACGTCCCAAGGAGATCAAAGGAGTAGCCTGTCAAATACCGATTTATATCTCTGATTAATTTTTCAGAAGAAAGACGTAGGAATTACAATTTTTAATAATTTTCCCTTTTTTATGTCAGTACGGTTCTTAAAACGTATTTAAGTAAAAGTACTTAAAATTGAACTTTATTTTTTCGGTCTGTTCAATTTTGGCCATGGATATTTTTCGTACAGTTTTAAATTTAAAAGCAATTAAATGCATTTTTTCAGACAAAAGAGCTTGATTCTGTGTCTATTATTGATTTCAACTTTTTTATTTTTTTTATTAGCCTTTTGGGGCAAATCTTTTCATGCGAATGAAATGTGATTATTCAACAATAATAAAAAAAAAAAAAAAGAGTAATTAACTATACAGCCTACAATACACGGGGTTTAATTCTACAATTGTGTCCCACCACTAATATATATATATATGTATATATATATATACATATATATATATATATATATATATATATATATATATATATATATATATATAGATAGATAGATAGATAGATAGATAGATAGATAGATAGATAGATAGATAGATAGATAGATAGATAGATAGATAGATAGATATTTTTGGGGGGGGGGGTTGGGCCACCCTCAATGTAAGGATACCCTGGGCTTGAAGCCATATCAAAAACTGTTGTTGAATGGAAGAACCTTTCCTGTTAGGGCATCCCCTGTTAAAGTAAAAGGTCACAGCAGGTCTACAGTTAAGGTTTCTGAGACATGACAGACAGTGAGAAGCTCAAAGATGAATCTTTGATTGTTCTGAACTTTCAAAACATGCATGTCTCTGAAACCTGTTGATGTTTGTTATTTATTTAGAGGCTGGAATCTAGAACTGATACACAGTATCAGAATATAACCCTGGTCGGACACCATCGCCATCCTAATCATGTTGATTAAACACAGCCAGCGCCAGACAGCTCTCGTTTCATTTCACCACAGAACACGGCTTTTATTTCTCCCAATCCGCCTTTCATTTCACACACCCACTAAATTAGCTCGGTGTGCAAGCTGTGCTAATGGCCTCTCATGTCCACATCAGAGACGCTTAAGCCTCGAAGACAAAAAAAAAGCTCCAATTATCCCATCACACACATCACTTGTACTATACTCATCCCTGTGCAGCATCACAGCCTGTTTAAGACAGCACTCTGATTTATTTAGCTTTATCTTTAGGTGTATTTTGGTGCAATTAAATCCTGTTCATCTTCCTTACTACGTTATGGGCATCATGCGCACCCATTCTTCAGCTCGCAAAGCCAATTTCATCTACGTTAAGGAGATCCTTGATCATTCCTAATTAACATCCAAACTGGATGAGGAAATGCATTAATGGTGAGCTTGTTGTCAGACTGCTAATTAACACCCAGGAGGTTTCCATTATCCCTAATAAATAAACAAAGAAACCAACAATCCTGTGACCCTGAGAGTGAGGGCTTCTCATTCAGAGTCAGTTCATACTCCAACAGAACACGCAGGAGTTGTCGGGCAGGTCAGTGGGTCAAAGTGGGGCTTAAATAGACCATTAGGGCCTTTTTCTTTTCAGAAATAGAGCAGCGGTGTCTCATTCTGTCCTATTTAGCTCTTCCCTAGACAGGCCTTTAAAAACCTGTGGGGCATAATTGTAAAAAACCCAATGAGTCACTAACTAAATAGGAAAGTTTATGTGTATGCTGTACAATATTAGTAATTAAGGACAAAACTAACGTATAGTCAGTAAGGAACTGTAAACTGAATGTAACAATAAGTGGTCTGCATAGCTTTGTGATCCAGTCAGATTCTAGGAGTAATGAAATAGAATATTGGTTCAATTTTCTACAAACTGATTGCATTCACATTTAAAGAGAAAGATGCTAGCGTTTTGTATTTTTCAGTTTTCATTAAATATATTATTATTAATAAAATATTTTTTTTCATACAATGAATAACCCTTGCTGTGCTGGTAAATACTGCTCTGTCAGATAAACACACACCATTCTGATCTGTCGGTCAGTGTTTAAAGTAAATGGTTTACCACTGCAAACGGCTCAGCAACAATAATTCTTCTTAAATTATTATTTTACATTTAATTTTGTCTGTACATTTTTACCTAAATATTTTTCCCAAAGACGGGACTTTGTGGAAATGTCCCCAGCTAAAATAAAAACAACAAAATGTGCATTCTTTTTTAAAGATGTTTTTGTTACAAAACCCATGTCCAGAGCGTTTTTAAGACACAGACATGTTCAATAAACGTTTCCAAAATACTGAGACTTGTCCTTCGCTTCGAGAATACTTGGATCATATTTATAATTGGTGTTTTAAAAAAGGAGATACATGATCTGATAAATGTTACCTTATTTATTTTAAAAACTACAACAAAAATAACGAATAGATTTATCCTCAAACTTTATCCCAATATGTAAGAAATTCTGAACAGTCTACAGCTATTGCTATGTATATGTCAGAACATTTTTGACACAATTATTTGTGAAATTATTTGGTCCTGTTAAATTAGGAGGAAAAAACTGCAGGTCATTTACAGGTTTATTCTGAGGTTATGAAATATAGTTTTTAAGAGTTTGTAAAAACAACTATATATTGCAGACTTCATTTACACAACTTAAACTTAAAAAATGTGGTTAATAAAGAATGCTAAAGTTCTATTTAAAGAACAATTAAATAATAGTCCAGTAATTTACAGCATCAAAGCAGGAATTATTTAATTAATAAATAATTAAAAGATCAGAGGAAAAATTATTTCAGTCTCTAAAACTCTTGGATGTGGAAATAAGATGCAATGTTGAAGATGAACCCTCCTCGGCTAGGAGAGAATGGGCTCTCTGTATGCTTTCTAACAATCTATACAGGAATTGGGAATATAAATGTGACAATCGGAAACAAAATCAGCTAAAAATCACATTAAGCAAATAAAATTCGCAAAAAGTATTTCATTCTTGAGCAAAACAAGCCTTTTCATCCAAACACCATGTTCCTCATTCATAGTGCCGCATCTGGATTACTCTGTAGAGTTGTGTGGCAACACACACAAAGCACTGAAACCATAATCCAGACTTCATAATATCCTAATATGTCAAATTCTTCAAAGTTTGTCAGTTTGGTTTAACGTAAAATTTTGGAAGTCATGTGAAAGTAAAAGTCCAATAAAATACACGCTTTCTCTATTTTAATAGATTTTCTATGCTCAGATCAGAAACTCTAACCTGAACATGCCAAGTGGCCAAACAGCTGTAAAATGGTGTGGGGTAAAAACATGGAACAATTTGAGTGTGGAAGGCATCAAAACATGCTTTCTAATTTAATGGAGGCCATGTGTGTATATGCAATCCGCTAAAATCTTATATATATGTCACACACACACATATATATATATATATATATATATATATATATATATATATATATATATATATATATATATATATATATATTATTTTCATTATTGTCGTTTTTATTTGATTATAAAATAAATTCAAAACCAAACGAAAGCCTCACCAGAAAACAAATCGGCGCTCTTATTTCTATGGGGATCCCCGATCAGTTGGCCGGACAGCACCATATGGGGCAGCTGCAGGTTAAAGGTCGCAGCTGGAACTTTTGCACTTTCCTACCGCTGATAAGAAGCCCTGTCGACAGGAGAGACCCTGGGCAGAGGGTGCTGAGGAGTGACGGCAGGGGGCCAGTCATCATCAGATGGGGATAAATCCCCAACCAGCAGCAGTGGCTGACAGCGAGAGTAAACACTGCAAAGTGGTTCTGAAGCGCAATAATATCGTTAGCATGACACTAGATTACATATCAAACATATTTGTCATGTTCTCCCCCTAAAATAACTCTGCATTGCTTCTATGTTGTTTTTTTATTAAAACTGTAGCTGAACAGCACTGTTTCAGAACCGTTTAAACGTTTTTTCCAAATTTCAATGGCCTTGATGCTTTCATTTGGTCTACTGGACTAAGGCAACACAAGCATCTGTCATCCTTGTCCAATTCCTGTTCCGATAACAAGCCACTAATCTTGTTGAGGAGTCCGCGGCATCATTTGTCTGAATCAGTGTCAGGGGGCGCAGGTCCCGGCTCGCCCCCTGCTACAGTACCATGCGCGCAGGCCCGTCCTCTGGACGTGTTTACGCGTTGCATTCCTGCAGCCAGCATGATGTTCTCAGAGATCAGCTCATCCGAGACCAGACATACATCAGCGGCTGGGAGCTGCTTCCGCTGCCGGGGATTTATGGAGGCTTGGGAAAATGATGCTCCGAGTTCCTCTCTCTCTCTGCAACATGGAAAACTTTTCCCCGACAACTTAATCTGCTTCACAGAATGTTGCACCTATAACTCTTAGTGCGTTTGGTTATAATGTGAGGTTGTTTTTTTTTTACCTTTGAAAAAACTTGGCCTAAGTACAATCGGTGATTTAAGCATGTTCCAACACTTCTCTGATTCTCCCATCAGCAGGCCCCTGAACAGCAACATCTTGAGAATCTTCTCGGTGACACATTCAGGGTTCACTGGCCTATCATCATTAAGAGCTCGTCCTCACATGTCTAAGTCACAGAAGCAAGAACAGCAGCAACAGGAACAGAGGATGAGAAGTTGGACCTACAGTGTGCGCTCCGCCGGTGCTGCCACTCTCTGTGCGCCAGTCCGCTGATGCAGGCTTTCAGAGCTTTCTCCTGCAGCATGCAGGACGACGGGCTGGACGTGTAGAAGTCTAGCATCTGCCCAGGACTCACGGCCAGCATGTCCATGCAGTCAAACATGACCACTTTGTTCACTTACTCGTGTGCGTTCTGCAGAATAATCGCCGGCATAGGCGCACACAACTCCATCAAACTCCTCTTCTTCACCCCTCCTCCTCCTTTTTCCTCTTCTTCTTCTTCTTATTCTTCTTCTTCTTCTTCTTCTCGGCGCAGCAGATTTCTCTCCTCTTCTTGTCCTCCGTCCCGCACCGGAATCATGAATTATGTTGGTCCCGCAGCCTCTCCTAGATGCCCCATCGCCGGTCGCTGGCACCGGGAGCAGTCGGCGAGCTGCAGCGGATCTCCACACGGGATTCCTCCATAACAGCACCGTTCCGCCGTCTTTGCAGCGGATCGCCCCGTCCCGGCTCTCGGCAGAAGCGCTTGCGCTGCCTCCTGCTCGAAGCGGAGGCTCTTTATTATTCTAAGAGCAGAAAATAATCACGGACGGTGTTTAAAAAGCACCCGTACCCCTCAGCGATGACGAATGGGTTATCCGTCCCACCAGTGCTGCTCATTTCCAACTAGTTTTGCCACCGAGAATGAAAGATTGAATTGCCTAATGTATGCGAGTGAACTTTGGGTGAACCCTTCCGAGGCTGCTGACCTTCAAATGACCCAGGCAGGCTGACATCACTGCAGCTCTGCAGCGCAGAGCAAGGCAGAGAGAAGAAGCGCATGGGGGAAAGAAGAAAGATTTTTTTTGCTTCTCTTTTGGAAAAGAAAACCAATCAGTTTCCAAAATATGAAACCATGTTTTTATTATTCATACCAAACCCACACAACAATTCTGTGCGGCTTGATTTTTTGTTTGTTTCCCGTGCATTGCCTTTACGCACTAAATAGTAGCCTACCTAATTTCTCCGGACATTTAATGCCTTTATGAAAAAAAGTAAATAAATAATCGCAATATTATATGTTATCGGGAAATTATTGGATGTAAAATAAAAATAAAAAAGAAATAATTTTCTGACAAAGCAGACTTACTGAAAACAACTGATTTATCCACTTTACGATGAATCAATACAAAATGAACATATTAATAATGATAATAATAAATTAAATCAAGACGGTGAAATCTTCTCTTGACAGTCATGTGCATCTGTTATCAAGCCAGAGGTTGCAACTGGCCAGTATTTATTTGATCAACTCTGACCATTAGCTGTCAAATATTAAAACTGTTATTTTTTCGTTAAATGGAACAAAACTAAGAACTTGTTCTGCAGCATGCACTTTTATGCATTTTGTTGGAATTTTACAGAAGTATTGATAACTTGTTAACTTTTACCCATGTTGTCTTATTACAACTGCAAACTTTAATATATTTTATTGGGATTTTCAGTGACAGACCAACACAAAATGCAAAGTAGGAAGTCAAGGCAGATTTTAATTGTTTGGAAAAAACTAAAATCTGAAAAGTGTGGCATGCATGTATAGCTCTTGAATTTATACTTTATCGAATTTCCCTGCTAGAATTTTATATACACTCAACAAAAATATAAACGCAACACCTTTGTTTCTTCTCCCATTTTTCATGAGATGGACTTAAAGATCTAAAATTCATTCCAGATACACAATATTACCATTTCTCTCAAACATTGTTCACAAATCAGTCTAAATGTGTGATAGTGAGCACTTCTGCTTTGCTGAGATAATCCATCCCACCTCACAGATGTGCCACATCAAGATGCTGATCTGACATCATGATTAGTGCACAGGTGTACCTTATACTGCCCACAATAAAAGGCCACCCTGGAATGTGCAGTTTTTTGCTTTATTGGGGGTCTGGGGACTCAGAACCGGTCAGTATCTGGTGTGACCACCATTTGCCTCATGCAGTGCAACACATCTTCTTCGCATAGAGTTTATCAGATTGTCAATTCTAGCCTGTGGTATGTTGGTCCACTCCTGTTCAATGGCTGTGCGAAGTTGTTGGATATTAGAGGGAACTGGTACACGCTGTCGTATACGCCGGTCAAGCACATCCCAAACATGCTCAATGGGTGACATGTCCGCTGAGTATGCTGGCCATGCAAGAACTGGGACATTTTCAGCTTCCAAGAATTGTGTACAGATCCTTGCAACATGGGGCCGTGCATTATCTTGCTTAAACATGAGGTGATGTTCATGGATGTATGGCACAACAATGGGCCTCAGGATCTCATCACAGAATCTCTGTGCATTCAAAATGCCATCAATAAAATGCACCTGTGTTCTTCGTCCATAACAGATGCCTGCCCATACCATAACCCCACCACCACCATGGGCCACTCGATCCACAACATTGACATCAGCAAAGCGCTCACCCACACGACGCCACACACGCTGTCTGCCATCTGCCCTGAACAATGTAAACTGAGATTCATCCGTGAAGAGAACACCTCTCCAACGTGCCAGACGCCATCGAATGTGAGCATTTGCCCACTCAAGTCTGTTACGGCGACGAGCTGGAGTCAGGTCAAGACCCCGATGAGGACGACGAGCATGCAGTTGAGCTTCCCTGAGACGGTTTCTGACAGTTTGTGCAGAAATTGTTTGGTTATGGAAACCAATTGTTTCAGCAGTTGTCTGAGTGGCTGGTCTCAGACGATCTTGGAGGTGAACCTGCTGGATGTGGAGGTCCTGGGCTGGTGTGGTTACACGTGGTCTGCGGTTGTGAGGCCGGTTGGATGTACTGCCATATTCTCTGAAACGCCTTTGGAGACGGCTTATGGTGGAGAAATGAACATTCAATGCACGAGCAACAGATCTGGTTGACATTCCTGCTGTCAGCATGCCAATTGCACGCTCCCTCAATGCTTGTGGCATCTGTGGCATTTTGCTGTGAGACAAAACTGCACATTCCAGGGTGGCCTTTTATTGTGGGCAGTATAAGGTACACCTGTGCACTAATCATGATGTCAGATCAGCATCTTGATGTGGCACATCTGTGAGGTGGGATGGATTATCTCAGCAAAGCAGAAGTGCTCACTATCACACATTTAGACTGATTTGTGAACAATGTTTGAGAGAAATGGTAATATTGTGTATATGGAATGAATTTTAGATCTTTAAGTCCATCTCATGAAAAATGGGAGCAGAAACAAAGGTGTTGTGTTTATATTTTTGTTGAGTGTAGAATGGGTGAATCCATTCATTTTCTCATTAACTATGACCACCTTCCCCACATCATTATTATGCGACCACCATGTTTCATCACTGGAGAGGTGTGAGGCAGAGATGGCAACCTGAGTGACTTGAAGCCCTCTCAACTAAAAAAAAAGAACGACTTCAGACTCAACTAGACTTGTGCCCTAAAGACTTTGAGACTTGATTTGAACTCCTGGTCTAAGACTCTAGTCTTAGTACAAGTTTCTGTCATGTAATAAAGAGTGAAAGGAAGCCGGTATGTGAGCCACAGACTGCAGCTGCTGTGCACGTTTTACTATGAAAGCATACGTTTGATTATCACCCAGTGATGTTGTTGGATTTTTATGGGGTGTTAATGGCTCATAACAATCTGATGTTGTTAGCCATAGCTTCATAATAATGACTACATGAAAGTCTCTTTAAGTGAATGCTGTAGTAAAGCTGCAATCCAGAGAATATATTTGTTTTGGGAGGGGCCTTAGTACGTCAGATTCAAAAAATCTCTCTCCCTCAAATACTCCGGACTGTAGCTTTAAGTGACTTTGGATCATTTAGGGGAAAAAAATAAGTCCAACTTACCTCCGACATTCTCTTACTGCTAAGCTAGCTGCTATCCTTGCAGAATTGTTTAAATTCAGCCGTACGGAGGGATTTTCTAGCATGAAGGACCTGTTCATGGTCATAACACAGAATCTTAGATTTAAATCTGGACATGAACACTGCAATGTCTTCATCTTTTGTTTCATTCAGAAGTGAACTTGCTGGTATGGTCTGGATATATTTCCTGCTGCATAAAGTGTGTTTGAGCTTAACGTCACAAGAGAGCAGAATTTGTGGTTCTATTAATTACAGAATGCTGTCCAGGTTCTGAGGCGCCAAAGCAGACCTAGACAGTTACACCACCACCCCAATGTTTGACTGAAGGTATGGTGTTCCTCGGTTTAACATCTGATGCAACAGGACACAAACCTTCCTAAAAGTTCAACTACTATCTCCTCAGTCCATTGAATATTTTCGCAAATGTCTTGGAGATGGGGTGTCACGTGGCGTAGTGTTCAATGGGGAGGCCTCAGTCCTCGACGTGGTGGTCCCAGGTTCAAGTCCCGTTCCCATGGACCTTTGCTGCATGTAATGTCCCCTGTCAAATAAAGGCCACTATGGCCACACAATCTTAAAAAAAGTATTGGAGGTAATCAAAACATTTTGTTTTAAATGTGAGATGGCCCTTGTCATTTTGGGTCAGCACCAGAGGTGGGTTGTAAATTTACTTGAGTAACATTTTTGGGGAAAAATGTACTTTTAAGACTTCTTTTATGACATTGTACTTTTTACTTTTACTTGAGTAATATTTTAGAATACTATAAAGTATTGCTGCTCTTACTTGAGTAAAATCTCTGGATGCTCTATCCAATATGAGTAAATTTACAGAATGAAGAACCAACAGGTTTTAACAAAAAATGCACCTGACACAGAAGCAAACCCACAGTTTATTAAAGAAGACCTCCTGCTTCAACATGAGCTGTATTTTTCTAATGTATGGTATCAGTTTGTTGCATTTTGCACTGTACAGTAACCAACTTGTTATTGGAAGTACTTTCTAGGATATATATATATATATATATATATATATATATATATATATATATATATATATATAGTTATTTTGTAATTATGTTGTATACTTGTGTCAATTCTTTTCATTTTTGTCTTTGAAATACCAGAATTTGCCCATAACTATATTTTTCTCTGTCTGATGACATCATTTAAAATTATTAGGTACTCTACCCACCTCTGGTCAGCAATGGTTCTGGCCTCGGAACTCTCACAAGGAGACCATCTTTGCTCAGTCTCTCTTTCCTGTTGTTGAATCAGGCCTTAGATGTTGTTCTGAGTTTTTCTGTGACCTCCTAGATGAGTTGTGGATGAGCTCTTGGAGTGTTTTTGGAACGTTTGGAGGTTCTACTGGAAAGATTCTCCACTGTTCCATGTTTTCTGGATAATGATTCTCACTGTCGTTCTCTGGAGTCTCAATGCCTTACAAAGGCTTTGACACCTTTTTCATACTGATAGATGTCACTGCTGGTGTAGTCTAACCTTTCTTTTTAAGATGATAACATGTTCTTGGCCAAGAAATTGAGCCCCATGTTGTCTCTGATTTGTTTATGTTACTGCTCATGGATGTATGTAAAGAAAAAAGACAGAATAAACATACCATTACATATTAAAGGGATCTTCTGAATAACTCCATTATTATGAAAATATTTTGTACTGAAAAAAAGACTTGTAAATTAAAACCTGGACATACCACTTACCTCAAGCATGTTGCTACAATCTTGGCAAAGGATGAACAAGAGCAATTCTGAAACATTATATTAAAGAAAACTTTTTTTAGCTTTAAACCTGAAAAGAAGCTGACAAAGGAAAAAGAAAAAAGATCCCTGAAACCTCTAAAGTATATCAATATAAATAAATCACAGACAAAATAAAGAGAGCTTTTCAGATTGATCATTGTGTAATATTCTGAAATCTGAAAGGCGTTTGCTGTGTACTGCTGCATTCAGAGACTGTAATGCATTATGCAGTATATGGTATATGCAGTGCAGAAATGTTTGGGGCTGCTGGTGAGAAGAATAATAATGCAGAGAGGAGAAAGAGACAGGATTTCTCTAAATATTACCAGTTTTAGCCTAAAGCTACTGATCATCAAGTATTTATTAGAAAGGAAAATATGTGAACTGTGTCCTTTCATCTACATTAAATTGGGATAAAGTTCACAAAGGATTCTAAATAATACCACCTAACATAATGTGTAGATAGAAACGAGGTCCTTCTTATGTTTTAACAGCTTCTTGGGGGAGTGCAAAGGCTGGGCAAAAACAGATCTGCCTCAGACTGGTCCAGTCTATCCAGATGCATCTGGGTATCCAGGATCTTGGTGCCAGAGGTGACAGCTGCATGAGGAAGACCCAGACATTTTCCAGCCCAACGACACTCTCCAGCTCCACCTAGGAGATCCCGAGGCATTCCCAGGCCAGAAGACTATATTGTTTCCCTTCAAGGAATTCTGGGTTTACAGGGTCCCAACCAAAAGGGACATATTGAGAAATGTCCCTTCTTAGAAATAAGCATCCACCTCAGATGACCTATGTCAACATGTGGGAGCACTAGATCTTCAGAAATATTTTCAGCAGTTTCTCCTACATCCAGAATGCACGAATAACGGCTAAAAGAGCTTCAGAACATTGGCAGCAAAAATAAGTTTTGATTCATGTCAGCATGTGTTGGCCTCTGTGGGCATGCTCAGAAAACCGGAGATTAAACATTGCGCTTTCCTGTCATTCTTAGCCTTAATCTATCATTTTGTGTGTTCCTGCTAGTGGGAAGGGCATCCTTCCCGTTTCTGTGATGTACAGGGAGAACTTTGATGAGGGGGACTGTTTTATAGTTATTAAAACCCGAGATATTATAGAGGCCACACAAGGAAATGCATATAAAAAAAGCTGCACATCCAAATATACTCACAACCATAAATATTTTCCTATTTAACATTTTCTTGACAATACCTACTGAAACTTCTAGTTTGAAGTATGACATGTTGCACTTAGTTATATTTATTCATAATTAGTATAAAATGAGCAAAATGTCTTTAGCATTTTACATTTATATCAACCACAGTTATGCATAATTTGATACCTATGTGTGTTTTGATATTGTTCTCAATTCAAAATAACCATAATCTATGCTGACACTAGAAGAAAAACAAAAATCACTGTGATGTGCAGTTTGATAAGTTTGGATCTATTACTTTTAGCTTCATAGTTTATACACTTATTTTCAGCTGGATAGATTTATGCAATAGTGTCTTTACTGGTCTCTGTAAAAATCAATCAGGTGGTTAAAATTTTTTTTCAATTCTGCTACTGGTCTATAAAGCATTAAATGGTCTTGGGGTGAAATAGATTTCTGTGTTTCTGAGCCTCCCTGGTAAGGTCTATTCAGGGGTTCTGGAGAGGAGGGTCCGACGGATAGTCGAACCTCGGATCCAGGAGGAACAATGCGGTTTTCGTCCTGGCCGTGGAACACTGGACCAGCTCTACACCCTCAGCAGGGTCCTGGAGGGTGCGTGGGAGTTCGCCCAACCGGTCTACATGTGTTTTGTGGACTTGGAGAAGGCGTTCGACCGTGTCCCTCGGGGGGCCCTGTGGGGGGTGCTCCGGGAGTATGGGGTACCGGGCCCCTTGATACGGGCTGTTAGGTCCCTGTACGACCGGTGCCAGAGTTTGGTTCGCATTGCCGGCAGTAAGTCGGGCTTGTTTCCAGTGAGAGTTGGACTCCGCCAAGGTTGTCCTTTGTCACCTATCCTGTTCCTAACTTTTATGGACAGGATCTCTAGGCGCAGCCAAGGCGTTGAGGGGATCCGTTTTGGTGGCCTCAGGATCGGGTCTCTGCTTTTTGCAGATGACGTGGTCCTGTTGGCTTCATCGGAACGTGATCTACAGCTTTCGCTGGAGCGGTTCGCAGCCGAGTGTGAAGCGGCTGGGATGAGAATCAGCACCTCCAAATCCGAGGCCATGGTCTTGAGCCGGAAAAGGGTGGGGTGCCTTCTCCAGGTCGGGGATGGGGTCCTTCCCCAAGTGGAGGAGTTTAAGTATCTCGGGGTCTTGTTCACGAATGAGGGAAAAATGGAGCGGGAGATCGATAGACGGATTGGTGGGGCATCTGCAGTTATGTGGGCGCTTTACCGGTCTGTCGTGGTGAAGATCTTACCGGTCGATCTACGTTCCTACCCTCATCTATGGTCACGAACTCTGTGTGTTGACCGAAAGAACGAGATCACGGATACAAGCGGCTGAAATGAGTTTCCTCCGCAGAGTGTCTGGGCTCTCCCTTAGAGATAGGGTGAGAAGCTCAGTCATCCGGAGGGGGCTCAGAGTAGAGCCGCTGCTTCTCCACATCGAGAGGAGTCAGTTGAGGTGGCTCGGGCATCTGGTCAGGATGCCTCCTGGACGCCTCCCTGGTGAGGTGTTTCAGGCACGTCTCACCGGGAGGAGGCCCAGGGGAAGGCCCAGGACACGCTGGAGGGACTATGTTTCTCGGCTGGCCTGGGAGCGCCTTGGGGTTCCTCCCGAGGAGCTGGAACAAGTGGCTGGGGAGAGGCAAGTCTGGGTCTCTTTGCTTAGGCTGCTGCCCCCGCGACCCGACCCCGGATAAGCGGAAGAAAATGGATGGATGGATGGATGTTGCTAGTTAGGTATGGATCATGTAGGTCATCAGAGACCTGCTTACCCAAACTAACTGCCTGAAAACCTGAAATGTTCCTGTCCTTGGTAAAAAAATTGTGAACTGCTTGCATATCCTTTAAATTCATTTTTGCCTTCTCTTTGATTTCCATTAAAGCACCTAGGGTTGCCCCCTGTATAAGTGGTGCTTTAATAAAAACCCAGTTAACTTAAAATTGCAGAGCTGATAACTGCACAGTACATATTGATCTTATTTGTTTATGTTCTACACGTATTCAGCTTGAATAAAGGATATCGCCACATAATGCCATCTATTTCCAACCTAAAGCAAAACACCCTCAAAGCATGCTGCTGCCACCCACATACCTCACACTTAGGATAGTACTCAGGCATGGAAACGTACTCCTTTTTCCACCGTATGCAGTTATGGTCATTAGGGTCTAACGGTTCGATTGATTCATTGAGTAGGCTGTAAGTCAGAAGCTTCAACATCATAATCTGGGCTTTTCCATGGCTAAGGAACTCCTAGAGTTCCGCAGCGATGGCAGAATCCCCCCCTGCAGGGTGGTAACCCCCCGGTGGGAGAAGTATGGACCAGCTAAGCCAGGCATCACTCTGCCAGCCCAATTGTACAGACCCAGGGACACCCAAGGTCACTCAGGAACCAGCAGGCCCAGCCTTTGAAAAAAACTGTCTTCACATACTGTGTATCTTGGCCAAGTTTTTTTTTCTCTTGTCTAGACATTCCAGGTAGGTTGCAGCTCTAAAATATGACAGCGCTAGAGGAGAATCGGTTTCTGGTAGGTTGATGTTTGATTCATCTGAAATATTTGGCCCTTTCTTGTAACTCTGTTAACTATGTGCAACAAAATGTTTGATGACCCTGTGATCACATCCCAATATCATGGCAGTTACAGGAGTGCTGGATCCCTCTGAAAGAAAATATTTTTTTACCTTTTAGAGTCAGTCAAATCTTGTTTTTGGCCCATTTTGCCCAAGGAATCAAACCTGCCAAACAATTATGGATACCTTGATATAGGTTGTTGATCTCCTTACAAAACAAACACACATCACCTGATATGCTTCAGTACGAGTAATCAAGTTCAAACAGGTTTGAGTTTGAATATATTCTTAAAAATGTCTTTACCTTTGGGACTTTGGTTTTGGACTTCTTTTAGGATTTGTCACCCTTTCCCGACCTGTTCAGTTCATTCCTTGGTTTTCAGATTCGTGGTGCTTTTGTTCTGTACTTAAAAATTTAATATGCATTTATATTTTGCTCGAATGTTTCCTGTGTGTTCTTTCAGCCATTTCTCCCATTTCCTCAGTTCAACTTCAGTTACACGGCTTCCCTCACAGCTGCAGCCTGTTGTCATTTCCACAGATTAAATATCTCCGTATGTGAGCTCTTGGTCAGATCCCACCCTCCGCTATTTCCACCACCATGTTTCCTTGTGCTCCTCTTCTGATTTATTATTTTGGATTTCCACTGAATTTTAGTTTTCCGTTTCTCCTTTTTAAGTATACTTGTTTTTAATCACCTGTTTCCTCCCTATCATGGGGTCCTGCTCTTCAGCGTGTCATGACACAAATACTTTTTTTTACTGTTACTCGCCTAAAAATATGTTGAAGTAGTGCTACTCTTAATTTAGTACAATCTGTGGGTACTTTACCTACCTCTGCTCAGCAATGACTCCTCTGGAGTCAGATGTACAAATACCCAATAATAGAAGCTTATATTGCAATTTTGACCTTAACTAAAACATTTAGTGCTAATGACAGGCCATCACCACCTCACCTCGCCCTTCCCCCATGTATAAGAAAAGGCAGTGCTAAAATTTTGTGATTTTGGTCATAAAAATGTACATCATATAGAAAACAGTCAAGTGGATACATTGAATTTCTTTTATCGTCGTTAGTATTCTAATTCCCATGATGACAGGTGAGGCAGAAATCTCTTGGCAAAGGATTTTGTCATTAATAACATCACAAAGCTGTTTTGATTTTATTTACCCAAAAGCAGTTTATAAAAACATTGTTTAACAGTGAAAACAAAAGTGGTGGAAGAAGCAATAAATGAATAAATATATAAACGTAAGATGTAAATAAAACTTGACGCCCTTGATTGCAGCAACCCGGAGTTGGTTATCTATCCTTCATTAAAAACAGGAACTTTTCGTAATAAATTAGTCTTTTAATAGCACCAGTTTGGCATTACACTGTATGGACAAAATAAGGACTAACAAGAGAATTACAATTAGCAGCTAACATAATCTCTCATAAATGAGTTTAGGGGAAATAGCTCTCCTCAAGGCTTTGATATCTCTGCTTAGTTATAATGATTCCTAAATAGACTCAGAGTTAGGTTTGTATTCTGAAATTGCGTTTCTTGGCACTTAAGCTGCCAAAAAAATCTGTTCATGATGCATATTGTCTTAACGTTAATTCAGTTGGACAGAAACGCTTTGGATTCTGCGTGTAAGGGAAGAAATGTAATTGGGTAGCTGACCTTCATGGTTTCTTCAAAAAGTAAGCCGATATACTTAATTGGGAGTCAATTCAAACCCTCCCTCCTGGATTTTGAATCATTTGCTATGGGCATACCTAACACAGTCTTGGACTTTTCTCTGCTATAGTAAACTTAGTTATTCAGGAAGATAAGAGGAGGACATTCAGAAAGACAATGGTGTGTTCATGGTGATGTGCAGTGTTATTTTTTAGGAACACATGTAGGCCATGAAGTTCTGACCAGAGCACCTTCTTCTTCATGTATTCTGTGTCCCCTGGCCTATAAGGTCAGCTCGGTGGAGTTTTTGGCAACTAGTTGTCCTGGTGACAGATCTTTCACCTGAGCTGTGGATCTCTGCAGTTCCTCCAGAGTTACCACTGAACACAAATTTTTGGAACAGATTTATTATTTAAAAAAATCCTTTTGACTAAGTTTAATAATGTCATGTGCTGCATTTTTCATTCTCAATAATGAAACACTGGCCTTCTTTTCCTTTACACTCTCTGGCTGTTTTTTGTTTTGTTATTTGTTTGTTTGTGACTTGTTTTCTATGATTGTATGTTTTTTCAATAAAAAAAAACTAATAAAAAAACATTTTCAATATAAAGTAAATATTTGCCTTCCACTTTACGATTTTGAGGGGAGGGAGTTTTTAGGTTCTTCATGATATACTTGAAAATTAGGTTATGATGCCATTACAAGTCAATTGTTACATGCAACACCCACAACCCATACACACACGCGCACACACGCAACACTTGAAAACGATTTCCATATGACAGACTCTCATAGGATGAATGGAAACTCCAGCAACACTTGGAAATGAATAAATCCACTTTATTAAGGCCGAAGCGTTTCGGCGTAAAGCCTTCATCAGGGTCATTAAAAGAATTACACACACACACACACAGGTTAAATACAATGACACCTACAAAAAAATTCAAATCAGCCAATCATGTTTCGACACATACATGAGTGAGCCAATGAAGTTAGAGGGAGGAGTATTGAAGTTAATTAAACAATTATCCACAAAAAGGGCAAAATCTGAAATATATGTATATATTAGTGGTTCAACAGCACAATATATCAACAATAAAATGACGCTACTCCGGAAGACTCCAACATCCATTAAACCATGGAAAACAGCAAACATTCAAACCTGTAACTGAAATGACAAGCCAACAAGACACACCCACACCATCCATAAACAACAACTCCCTGTTGGTTGAACCCAAGGGGCCTATTTACGTGGGACAAAATCAATGATTGATGGGGGAGAAATAAAAAAGAGAGACGTGAATAAAAAAAACAGGATAAAAAAAAATTGAAATATTTCATGAACTATAAAAATTAATATATACATGCAATGTATGCAATTCTCCTGTGATTTCGTGATCTACTGGGACCAGCTGTATGGAACCAGTTTGTTTACATGCATTTTTAGAGTATTCTATGAGCTGCACTTCTAGTGAAAAGCTTTCCAGCTCAATCAAAACTCGCTTTTTTGTCGCCAATTGCTCTTCGAGTGGATGTGTGTTTACAAGTTGAAGTAAATAAACTGTCGTCGACCAGAAACATCACTGCAATGGTAGGCAGACCTGTCCAGGTGAGGATTTGCTTTGAAACAACGGAGAAGTATAAAAGGAAAATGTCTCCATCAATATGTGTGCGTGTGAGTGCAAACTTGCTGACGGAGAAATATAAACTAGGCTTGAGACTCCATGGCAATGGCTGTCCATGGAACACATGTCAGAACTATCCTACCTCCTTTTCGTGATCCTGTCATTTTGTTTAGGGAGTTTAGGGAATGCGCTTGTGTGGTATGCTATATTCAATGAAAGCTCCAGTGGAGTAGAAGCCCTGGCTCTCAAGACCACCAACAGTCACGAATCCTTTCACAGTTAAAGCTGAAATTAACTTTGCCCTTTACTTCACCTTTTTGATAAAAGGGGGGGAGGGGGGCATCACTTGCTCTATGATCTGGTAGCCACACTTATATGTTTCCAAGTTCTGCAGCTAGCTTTTCTCCAAAAATTCGGCTCTAAAATAAAATTAAGATGATTGAGACTTGGGGCATTATGGGTGGGGTGAATGGTTGTGCAGCGTAATGTGCCTGGTATTGTTGCTTATTCAATGTTTATCTGCAATGGACCAGATTATTTTCTGTGGCAGCTTTACTTATTTTTTAAGTATACGTAACTATATTTGTACCGTCCATGCATGGTCTCTCTCTGATAACAATAATGGAGTGAAAGAGTTGATTTGAGAGAAAGAACCAGGTTGGCCACACAGCACACTGATCCCCACAGAGCTAATGAATATTGTAAGAAGCCTACAGCAGAGCTGAAATATGAACCTCTGGACCCCCCGACACACAACAGCTGACCCCCTGCAGTTTCACCGATGTAACAGTAACCCCTGGATGAACACATACACACCACCCTGTTCAGCCCAAGTAATGAATACACCTGAAAATCCACCTGTAATTAGAAGGTGATAATGAATCCATCCATCAAGATAAGATGCCTTTTTGGCATCCGTGCCCCACTGCCTTTGGCAGCCGAAGCCAATACGCACCAGTCTGTAACAGCACATGGCGTGGATGATCAGTTAATAAGGCCAAGTAAAGCCCAGCAGCTCTGAGGAATGCCCACATGTGGAGGATCCTGTTGTCATTGAGCTTAAACCCAATTGGGAAGTTAATAGCTCAAACCAAACAGTGGAAGGTTCAGCAAAAACTTTTGATTATGATTTCTTTTGCACAAGAAAGCCTGATTTCATGGCGTATTTATGAGCACGTCTGAATTTGGTTCTCTCAGTTCATTGCTGGGTCAAACCCTGTTCAGACAGCTATATTTAGTTACACTTGCACTTATGCTATTGGTAATTTAATTGAAGCTGCGTGGCAGAAGCAGCCGTATTTTCCACTCAGGTTGAGTATCTTGCCAAAATGTGTATTGGAATTAAGCCTTTGTGTTGTAACAGGATACACAGTGAAACAGGAGATTAGGATTAATTTTGGCATACAGCCGTAGCACAAATTCTTCTAGTTTTGACAGGAATGGAACATTTATGGATGTTAATATATTTCTTTTTCGAAAATTTGAAATCCTTTTAGAATAAAACCCAGTCAGATTTAGAGCATGCAGTGCCTTTCAGAAGTATTCATGCCTCTTAAACTTTTTCAAATTTGTATCATGTTGCAAACAACAAACAGTATTGTATTTTATTTGGAATTTACTTCCAACTTCTATCTCTAAGATGCATCCCTTCTCCAGTTCACCTGAATCAGGTTGTTACCAGGCATTGGAAGAGGTAACTGACTTCTCTTGAGCTCTTGAGGACTGGACTTGGACACCCCTGTGTTAGACCAACACAGTAGTAAATCATTTTGAAGTGCAAGGAAAAAGATACACGGTTTTTGATCTTTTGTGCAGCATATTTGTTTTCGAACCCCTTTACTCTGGTATCTCAAAATAAAATGCTGTGCAATGTAAGATACAAAGTCCACCTGGGGGTAATTTACTCTCAGTATAAACGCCACTGTTCTGTCAAGACTGAGCTGCAGAGATCCACAGCTCAGGTGAGAGCAGGACAAGTATTAGTCTTTCATTCCACAATCTTTGGAAGAGTCGCCAGTTTCCATTATGAAACAAGTTGGGGACAGTATCATGCTGTGGGGAAGCTTCTCTTCAATAGGAACAAAGAGAGCTACAATGGCAGGCTTTAGATTAGGGATCTGAAACTCCAGTCCAAACTTTATTGCTATATACACACAAACAGAAGCTTCTTGAGGAAAGGTTAGACTGTAGAAGTTGCATTAGCTTTAAAAAAACTTGAGATCTTCAGTGTTTTGTTTTTGTGTTTCAGCTTTGACATTACTTGGGTGTTTGGATTCATGTTTTCTTTTGTGTTTGTGTGTTGATCACTTCAATGTAGTTTATTCATATTCTTTAGGGCTTGCCATATTTAGTTTATTTCTCTGTGTTCATCATTGTTACTGAGGTATTGCTGTTTAACTTCCTACCTTTGTGTTTAGTTTCTTTCTTTAGTTTGAATTCCTCCATTCCGTTTCATACCTAATTGTCGTTCCATGTTCCTTGTCCTGTTTTGTCGATGCAAAAACGTGCAAGTTTAAATTTTTTTTAAATTAAACCTTCAAAATGCGTTTTTGAAACGACTGACTGTGCCTTGGCTGAGCCAAACAAAACATTACAGATTTTCCTAATTTTGGATATGTGGCTACATATATGCATTTACAGTACATTAAGAAACATTCACTGAGTTGCAAAATCATGCAGTTTGTAGCACTGTTCACTTGCAGCAAGAAGTTCCTGGGTTCGAATCCTGGCCCCTTTATTTGTAATATCCCATTACGGTCAAAACTTCTTGACTCTCTTTGGTAGAAAAAACAAGAAAGTATTTTGCCAATGAGCCAGACAAATGGAAAAAGGCGAAGGATGTCGCTAAGCTCTGATGCTAGCTGTGACTACAGAGCCTGACCTGACCCTGCTGACTCTGGTTAATCTCCAGAGAAAATATGAGGCAAAATTAGCAGAAAAACTGAAACTGAACAGGGCTGATGCTGAGTTGCTTTGCATGGAGCAGATCTTAGACTATAGAGAAAACTATTTTCCATTTACTTGTTCATCTCAATGAAAGATACATACTTCACACTAACAAGTGTTATCTTGTCTGAAATCATAGGAAATTTATTAGGTTTACTGATTGTTCATTAAATTACCTACTGCTTATTGGATTGGTACTATTAAAACATTAGAAAGTGTCATATGCCTTAAAATACAGCAATAAAAATGGTATAATGTACTTTTCTTGGTGTCAGTATCAATTTTGAGGTTTTATTATTGTGACAACCCTACAGTGTTAATTACATTTAGTTATAATATTAACTAGACTAATGAATAATAAGTCTTATTTGCTACATACCAGTTAACAGAATATTTTTCATATTTGACCATTTCTTTTAGTTGCGACAGAAAAATCTGAAGGCCATTGGTCATTTTGACCGATTGCAATTCACACCCCTGACCACTTGGTGCAGAGGTGCAGACATTTTCAACGTTATGGACAGAGTACAGGTAACTGAATCAATAAAAAAAAAATTCCCATGAAAGCATCTGAGCATCATCTCAGACCTGGACACCGTCCCTAATCCATCTCGCTATCAGGAAGCTGACAGGATGTTGAGGAGTTATGGAGGATGTGGAGCACATCTGTAACTGCAATGTACACAGACGTCGATGACAGATCACTGCAGCTTAACTACTGATGCAGAAGGAGTGCATGCTGGTGAATTTCCTCCAGCTGAAGGGATCAGAAAAGCCCTTGTTCAGAGACTCTTGCCAAATTCTGATCACTTCAACTGGAGAAACATTCCCTGATTTCAAAACTTTGGCTGAAGGGGCACTTGTAATTCCAGGCTCCAGTGTAGTAGAGCCCGACCGATTTATTGGCAGGCCGATGTTATCGGCCGATATTAGGCATTTTCCTATCAGTATCACTATCAGTATTGGCATTTATAATGGCCGATAAATGAATATTTAAAAAATGAAATAAAAATGGACGAAACACCCTTCAACCATGTCATGAGTGTTGGCGTTGTATGGTTTGTCCACCAGAGGTAACTCTACACCATCCCTGTTGGTAAAACTTGTGTATAACACGCCACACATCCTGCAACCTGCTGATCCAGATAGAGTCGGGCAGAGAGAACCAGTTATCCGCGAGTGAGATCATCGGTGAAGTGTGTTCATGGTGAGTTGGTCACGAGACATACATTGGTTGAATAACAATTAAAAGAACACCCCCATCAGTTCTCTTAACTCAAATAAGCATAACAAAATTCGTGACAATCATGTCTAGTTTTGCTGCTGTTAAATAAGCCGAGAGTGAAGCAGAATTAGCTAGTAATTAATTACGTTACGTTGTTACAGTGTAGTTGACTGACTGTCTTTTTAACTTTTGACAATGTGACTGAAGTATTTTTTTAACAGTGTGACAGTTATAGCATTGTAAAATGTAAGTTAGATTTGCAAGAGTGAACATTTACACATAGAGAAAAAGTATCAAACGTAGCTTGTGCATAAAAGTTAGCTTTTCTTTGACACGTGTGTGAAATCCAACGACGCCAAGTGTGCATTACAGACTGTCGTTCAGCCGCAGCATTAACGAGTCACATAATGGATTTAGATCGCTAAATAATTGGTTTGAGAAGGCAGGCAACTGATGATTGAATGGTTTGATGTAGCTTGATGGAAACAATAATAATAATTAAAAAGTGCAGGTAAAGGGATAAGCAAGCTGACATTTTTATAAGGTAACTTATAAGGCAATGTAGGGAGTGTCCACCCTCCTCTGTGGCGAGCGAAAGAGTGTTCAGCACCATAGGGAATACTTATGAGAATAGGCGAAGCTCTTTGAAAGAAGAGAATGCAGAGAAACTTGCTGGATCTATTGAGGATTGACTGATTCAGTACACTACCTCATATACTGTTAGCAATTGATAAGTAGTATAGTTCAAAGTTATATTTATGAAACTTACTAAGTCTTTTAATACTGGTAACTTTGATTTGGTTGTTGTTGTTATTGTGTTTTTGGGACTTTAAAGTTTCATATCTAAAGTGTCTATTTTTATACATTTTATTTATCAGAACTTTAATATATTTTGATGTTCCTCTGTTCAAAATGCATAAAAAAATGCATTATCATATTATTTTAGTTAAAACTCATGAATAACTATGAATAAGTAATGATAGGGAAATCTGTTAATGTTTTGTTGCGCGTTTCTGAAATTAAAAAAAGATCGACCGATATAACAGAATATCGGATTTTAAAACCAACAAATATTTATATCGCTATCGGCCTTCAAAATCCTTTATCGGTCGGGCTCTACAATGTAGCAACAGAGGGCAGATTCAGCCTTCACTACCCACAAGTGGAAGCGTAGTTGGGCTCCATGCAGAGCGTTCAGACCAGTTGAAATGTTCATAACTAAAACATGTTGCCTATTAATCCGCTCACTGTGTAATGGCACGATGTGCATGTTCTCTTCAGTTATTTCAGAATGAATAATAATTAATGAAAATTAAATATCACTGAATGCTATTATTTTCAGTTTAAAAATTGACAAGTAAAAGTAGATTATGACTAGATTTTTTTGACCAGTCAAAATGACCGAAAGCAAAACATTCTAGCACGACCTCTGTAACATAGATCATTTAAGGGAATGGTAATTAAAGGAAATAAGTTTGGCAGGGAAGAAAACATGCATAAACTTAAAAAAGTAACCATCCATGAAAGACTAGTTGTGCATTCATTTCACTAGGCTGCTGATTGAGAGAGAATCCTCTGGGGTCGGTGAACGCTAATTGAACTCAATGATCTGGTTCCCATACAAATGCACACCGCACTTCAGATTTTTATTCATAAAAATCTTAAAAACTATGCATTTTTCCTTCCTTGTCACAATTATGCACTACTCTATGTTGTTGAATCACATAAAATCTCAATAAAACACAGTGAAGTTTGTAGTTGTAGCATGGCAAATTTTGAAAGAGTTGAAGGGGAATATATTACCCTTGGAAAACAAGCTAGGTAGGGAAATGGCAGGCTGTAAACATTACACAAAACATATAGCAAAACCTGAATTCAGACTAGGGCACTGAAAACCATTTTTGGACTTCTTTTATCTGTTGTTGACAAAGAAATATCCAAAAAACAGAGCAAATGAGATGGTCAAGTGTCCCTTAAACAACCATGAGACGAAGAGAACAAAAAACCAATGCACGGCAACAGCATAAGAGTTGAAAGTTTGGGATAAAGAGGGAATCTCATCTGTTTTGAATAATATTCTTCAGTGAAATCTTGAGGCTGTAGGTTGTAAAAATAATTAGAATTTCATAATTTGCATTGGCAGCTGCCAGTAAGCTGTTACATTCTTTTGCATGGAGATAAATGATTTCCATCTTCAGCTGCTTCTAGCGGTTCAAACTGCTGGCAGCTCTGAAAGTTGCAAAATTCAAATGCTAATTATCTCTTTAATGAGCAAATACAAGAAACAGCTAAGAAATAATGAGCAACTGATGATGCTGGAATCAGGACAAACAAGCATGTACGAGGTCATTGTCTGGTTATGGAAGAACTGGAGCTTATTGATTGGTGTATCTGGTGATACAGGACAATAGAATTAAACCCATAAACTCTAACCAAAGTTTAAAGACATGTTCCCCAATCCATGGAGTTTAAACAGGAGGAGAATCATCAGAACCGTCCTGGTTTCTGTCTTTCAAAAACTCCTTTGCAAAAACAGTTCCAAGATTAAGTTCAATTCAATTCAGTTTATTTATATAGCGCCAATTCACAACAGATGTCATCTCAAGGCACTTTACAAGAAGTCATTTCAATACATTTATACAAACATTCCAGTCAGTTAAAAGGTTTCCTATTTAAGGAATCCCAGCAGATTGCGTCAGTCATTGGCGTGAGGTTGGGCAGACTTTCCAACCACAGCAATCCTTCAGCAATCCCTCATACTGAGCAAGCATGTAGTGACGGTGGAGAGGAAAAACTCCCCTTTAACAGGAAGAAACCTCCAACAGAACCAGGCTCAGTAGGAGCGGCCATCTGCCACGACCGTCTGGGGGTTTGAGAAGACAGAGCAGAGACACAGAAGGAACAGAAGATCTGATATAAGAGAACTTTCTATGTTACAGAAAGTAAAAAGTTGATAACATGACACGGTGGATGTTCAGCCACTGGGAGCACCATCCCAGTCGATGCCCCCCGTCCAACAAGGCATTGCAGCCAAGCAGGATACCAGACCAGGTATATCTTCTATGGAGAGAAAAACACTGAGAGAAAACAAAGTTAACAGTCGAAATAACAGAATGTACTGTAATACAACTGGAGAGTAGTAGGAGAAAAGGAAGTAGCAGAGTGAAGAAAATTGGTAAGTCTGTCCTTCAGCAGTCTAAGCCTATAGCAGCATAACTACAGAGATAGCTCAGGATGACCTTAGCCACTCTAACTATAAGCTTTATCAAAAAGGAAAGTTTTAAGCCTGGCCTTAAAAGTAAACAGAGTGTCTGCCTCACGGACTAAAACTGGGAGCTGGTTCCACAGGAGAGGAGCCTGATAACTAAAAGATCTGCCTCCCATTCTACTTTTAGAAATCCTAGGAACTACAAGTAAACCTGCAGTCTGAGAGCGAAGTGCTCTGTTAGGAACATATGGAACAATTAGATCTCTGATGTATGATGGAGCTTGATTATTATGGCTTTATATGTAAGAAGGAGTTTCTTAAATTCTATTCTGGATTTAACAGGGAGCCAATGAAGGGAAGCTAAAACAGGAGAAATGCGACTTCTCTTTTTAATATTCATCAGAACTCTTGATGCAGAATTTTGATCAACTGAAGGCTTTTAATTGCATTTTGTGGACTACCTGATAGTAAAGAATTACAGTAGTCCAGCTTTGAATTAACAAATGCATGGACTAGTTTCTAAGCATCACTCCTGGACACGATGTTTCTAATTTTAGCAATATTTCAGAGGTGAAAAAAGGAAATCCTAGAAACCTGTTTAATATACTGTAGGATTTGAATGTCATTTCTTAGTCAAAAATAACACAGAGGTTCTGTACCTTATTACTGGAGGCCAATTTAATACCATCCAGATGAAGTGATTGACTAAGCAGTTTCTTTTTCAACTTCTGTCTTGTCAGAAAGAAGCAGAAAATTTAGTATCATCCAGTTTTTTATGTCTTCCAGACATGCGTGTAATCTACCTAACTGATTGGATTCATCAGGGTGTATGGATAAATATAGTTGCGTATCATCTGAATAACTGTGGAATTTTAACTAATGCTTTCTGATGATTTTATTAATTGGAAGCATGTATATAGTAAAAATAACTGGTCCAAACAGAGAACTCTGTGGTACTCCACAAGTAACTCTTGAGTGTGAAGAAGACTGTCTGACAAATAACATTTGCTGTCTCTTTAATCCCTGCAAGATGTCAAAGCATTTTTAAGAGAATATTGTGATCGGCTGTGTCAAAAGCAGCACTGAGATCTAAGAAGATCAGAACAGACACAAGTCCATTTTATGAGGCCATGAGAATACCATCAGTAACTTTCACCAGTGGTGTTTCATTGCTATGATGAGCTTCAAAATCTGACTGAAAGTCTTCATTCAGTAATCATTACTGTTTAGATGCTCACACACTTAATTAGCAACTATTTTCTCAAGGATTTTAGTAGAGAAAGAAACATTAGATATAGGTCTATAATTCATTAACTCATCTTGATTGAGAGGTTTCTTAAGTAAATTACAGAGCTAAAATCCTATGTTAAATACCAATTTACCATGGATAGATTCATCATATCTAAAACAGGGGAAGTAATCAAAGGGAACACTTGTATAAATGGTTGGGATCTGGTCCAACATCTAAGTTGAAGGTTTAGATGAAGCTAATATTTCCGAAAGCTCAACTGATTCAAAACAGTGCAAACTCAAATGAGGTTCTACGGTTACCTCCGAGGCTGCCTGAGATACCGAAGATATAAGAATGGAACAGATTCTTTAAAACTTCTTACAGCATAGTCTGATATGATTTGGGGTGCTCAGTTAAAATAATTTCAATGGTTATCAAAAAATAATCAGACAGGACAGGGTTCTGAGGAAGTACTGTTATTTTTTCACATTCAGTGCCGTATGTCAGAACAATGTCCAAAGTGTGACGACCAGAGTGGGTCGGTCCCTGTACTATTTCAGTAAAGCCAGTTGAGTCTAAGATAGCCTTAAAGGCTACATTTAGACTGTCACTTTCAGTGGGTCTTCACGAACCCTCAGCCGAATAAAAACCAGGGGTCGCATTAACTGAATATTTTCCATATTTGACTGGGTTATTTAAACGGTGACAGAAAAATCTGAAGGCCATCAGTCATTTCGACAGATTAGTGTCACACCTCTGACTACCTGGTGCAGATGCAAAGACATCAATTTTAAGCACAGACTACAGATAACTACATCAATAAAAAAAATTTATTCCCATGAATGAATCTGAGCATCATCTCAGACCTAGACACTATACTCAATGCATCTCATCAACTGGGAGCTGAGCGTTGAAGAGTTACTGAGGCTGAGCCTGGTGGTGTGCCAAGCAGAGGTGGATGCTGCGGGATTTCCTCATGCTGAAGCAATAGCTTGCATGTCAGGAAACGGCTCGTTTGCCTCGGGTCTCTGGGTCCATGGCTGGATCTGCCCTGGCGTAGCTGGCTGCCTGCGGAGACAATGGACTTGTCTCTCCAGTCCCCTAGGGCTTCTGCACTGTCCCTGTTGGATATTCCCCTGTGGCTCTCCTCTGCTCTTCTCTGGGATTTGCGGTCAAGCCCTGCGTTGGTCCGCCTGGGGCTCCTGTGCTCTGGGGTTCCTTTGGATGTCTATGGCTCTGATCTCCTTCATGTCTGTGTTGATTCCTGGGAGGCGGATCAATGGCTCCTCACACCAGCTATTGAACACTCGTATGGATAAACCTTAGATGCACCAGCATGCTCACACACACAAACAGGTGTGAGGATTTTGATGTTTACAGATGCACTCTTGGGCTGAGCTTACCACAAATACATCTTGTAATAATTGGTACCTGTGGCATCTCTGCATTTGGGGCCGGTGTTGCTGTGGAGCTCTATGCACGGCAGGCTTAAATTAATCAGTAAGACAGGGACATTCTTTACAGAGATATTTTATATAAAGACCCATTCTGTTACCAATAAAATTATTTTATAAACATTTGTGTATAACTATCTAAGTCTTTGCCAGAATACTGACAACCTCAGTAGGGTAAATCCTCTTGAAACATGGATTTGGGGCCGGCCCCTTAAAGTTTGTTTAAATGATGAAAATCTCAAATCACAGTGCTCATGCCCAATGTCCGCTCAGTAGACAGCAGAGGGGCACAAATGCAACGGCCCCAAATTGAGATTCCGCGCAGCAGTGCGCCATCTGGCGTGCAGTCTGCCGGAAATTTATTAGAAGAAGAAGAGATACCGGTATCCCATGGACATAAATTTTATTTATCTTTATTATATCTATGCCGGTATCCTAACACTGCAGGAAGTGATGCGCCCCATGTTGCCAAATGCAAAAGTTGATTGTGCAGCATAACTCATATTAAGGTATCTGTAAAGCACGTCACTTTTACGTTATGTTGGATAGAAGTGCAACGACATCTAATATCCTTGCTGGCTATCAAGAAAAAAAAAAGAATGAAGTAGATTTTTTGATGCAGTTGAAATTTAGCACATTGCCTCTTGAGCAAAAATCAGACATTAAACATTTGGGACGTCACCAGCCAGTGGATCTTAACATCGTTCATGGACTTTAAGAGATTATTATAGATTTAAAGGGGATGATTTGAAAGATTATACAGTTATTGAAAAGTTTGCCCAAATGAAAGATCTGCGGGGGTTTGTCAAGAAGAACAACACTGGCGAGTGACCCTTTATTTATTTTTTTTATTTTTTTTACGTGTCCTGTTTGGCAGTGTGGAGCTCAGAATTGGTGTCTGAGTACCAAGTAGAAGCCCAACAGATTTACTTTCACAAGCGGAGCAGTACAGCTTTTGCTATAGTACTCCACTTGATATATGTGTGAAAAATCTTTATTATGAATTGATGGGGGTTTTATTTCCTGATGTTATGGACACGGAGACGGAAAATTAAGGGGAAGAAAGAAAGAAGATGAAGAAGAGAGGTAGGAAACAAAAAGTCATGAGAGAGGGTGAGATGAAAATACAAGACAGGAAAGGGAACAAAGAAAACACAGGAAAACATTGAAGTCTGCCTCCATATCCACAGGACGGCAGAGAGAGGGGAAAAAACTAAACAAAACACGAAAAAGGAACATCGACAAAACAAACCAAACATTGTGAACTAAGAACTACACAACCACATCACACAAGAATGTATATAAAAATACAACAACAATGTCACAGAGAAACTCATGGTACCGATTAATCAAGCTCTAGTAATGATAACCTCAGCCCAAGAATATACCTGTAAACACCAAAGACCCCACATCTATGTGTGTGTGATAGCATGCTGGTGCATATAAGGTTTCTCCATAAGAGTGTTCGATAGTTGGTGTGAGCAGGCATCAATCCGTCTCCCAGGAATCGATGCAGACATGAAGGAGATCGGAGCAAAGACGTCCAAAGGACCCCCAGAGCCCCAGGCGGACCCGGGCGGGGCCGACCGCATCCCCCAAGAGAGGAGCAAAGAAGAACCCCAGGGGAACGTCCAGCGGCTACTATGCAGGGGCCCGGGGGCAGCAGTGACGAGCCCACGGGCCCCGCTGGCAACCAGCCGCGCCAGGGCGGGCCGGTCCATGGACCGGGAGAGTCGGGGCCCAGGGGCGCCCCAACCCCCAGCAGAGACCCGACAAGGGACCGCCCGACGAGGGGCCCCCGGCACCGCAGGGGCCGCGGCCGGCCGCCACGCGCCACCACCACCCTGGGCCAATCCACACCGCCAACATCCCAGCGCCCCACCCCTGGCCCACGTCGGGGCGCCCCACCGGTAGCCGCAGCGGATGGATAGCATCCCCAGGCCAAGCTCAGCCAGCACCTGGACACCAAGTTGTACCAGCTCCCGAGTCCTGATCTCGCACAACGCAGAGCGCCGAGACCAGGCATCCAACAAAGGCCAGGGCCGGTCCAACCCGCCAATGAACCGACCACGCACAGTGCGCACAGAACAGGTGATCGAATAAGCAGAGACGGAGGATCCGTGTCCCGCCAAGCCACAGAGAAGGCACCACCCAACAATCCCAAACCTGGCACCCCTAAAAGAGGTGCCCCAACCAACCAAAGGAAGATATCGGCCCAGCGCATCGGCAGACCGACACACCGCCCCCCCCAGGCCCGGCCAGGCACGTACCAGGTCCAAACCGGATTGACCACCGACGCACCGGTAGGCAGGGGCATCCGTCACCGGCGGGGAGTGATGGAGGGGAAATAGGCCCCCCATTAAATGTAAGGCCTGAGGTGCGCCAGGCGAGAGGGCAGCCCAAGACCCAACCTGACAGGCAGACAAAGACATACAGGTAGTCATACGTTCCCTCCCTCTTAAACACATACATTCTCACTAACTCACCAAGACACCCAAGAAATGACGCTGTACCCTCACTCATACACCCCATGCACACTTCATGCTCCCAGGTCCAGGTACCGATGCCCCAGTAGAGCCACCAGCCCCCGGACCCAGGAGATGGACCCCCTACCTTCTAGGACGGAGATAAGCAGACCGCCAAGGGCCCCACAGTGGCGAGGCAGCCCGACACCCCAGGACCCCGACCAGACCACCAGTTCCTCCTCCGGACCCCAACCCCTGATGGCCCGTAGCGAACAGGGGTGTAAGAAGACCCCTAGCCTCTATCCTCCCGCTCGAGTATGGTGTTGATGCGTGTTGTAATAATGTGGATTTAAAACAGAGGGGTGGGATGTGGGGAAGGCAGCCACACATCCCCCAACCCCCACCCCGAGCCCTCAGTGTCTGTATGTGGTTTAACAGTGGGCACCGGCACCAGAGGTGAAGCTGATTGAACCGCTCCCCCTCTGGATGCCGAAAAGTGTGCCCACCCCAAAGTCCCTACATGTGTGTCGCATGAAAATTTTATAAGTGGGAGTGTCTAAGTTGTATATTAAAATTGGGACGCAGGACACCACGGGATAGCGTGGAGGGAAACCCCTCCTTGCACCCCAGTGATGTGCCCATGCCCCAAGACCCTATATGAGTGGTAAAGTGATGGAGCGGGTGGACAGAGGTGTCAAGGGATGGGGAGGGAATGACTGGGAGACTAAATGTGTTCCCAGGGAGCCAGCTCCCCCACTGACCCCAATAGGCACCGCTGTTCACCGGGATCCACCAGGGGAGGGAGGCCATGGCACGTTCAACCCAACATCGTTCATGGACTTTAAGAGATTATTATAGATTTAAAGGGGATGATTTGAAAGATTATACAGTTATTGAAAAGTTTGCCCAAATGAAAGATCTGCGCAGGTTTTTCAAGAAGAACAACACTGGCGAGTGACCCTTTATTTGTAATTTCATGTAGGCCATAAAAAAGGTTTCATTCTTCAATTAGATATACATACAATGGTGTTTGTAGTGTGTAATGTGTGCTATTTTATGTGGTTCATTTAATATTGAATCAATATTAAATGAACCACGTAAAACAGCAATCAATATTATTGATCAAAGTCAGATGTTATGCATCACAGAGGAATTAGTTGCTGCTATTAGGTGTTGAGTTGATGTGCCCTTTCTAACTTATCATGCCAGAGACGCCACTGATTGCTACCATGAGTTTTTCAGTGACTCTGTTGTTGTATTTACATATTTGTGGGTTGTGTAGTTCTCAGTTCAAATTGTTTGGTTTGTTTTATCATTGGGTTTTCCCTCTCTCTGCAAGTCCTGCAAGTGTACATGCAGACTAGGGTGTTTTCTTTTATTTTCTTTATTCCCCTTGCTCTCTATCTTCAATTCACACTCTCCCTCTTAACTGTTTTTCATACCTCTCTTGATCTATTTTCATTTTTCCCCTTTATTTTCCATCTCCGTGTCCATAATATCTTAAAAAAAACACACAAAAAAAACAGCAATTTATAATAAGGATTTCTTACACGTATATATTAAGTGGAGTACAATAGCAAAAGCCGTAATACTCCACTTGTGAAAGTAAATCTGTTGAGCTTCTACTTGGTACTCAGACATCAATTCTAAGAGCCACACTGCCAGACTGGACACATTAATTAAAAAATTTAAAAAAGACTCGTTCAGAGAGTCTTTCTGACTTCTGGTCACTTCAATTTGGGAATCTTTCCGTCATTTCAAAACTATAGCTGAAGAGGTGCTTAATTCCAGTCTCCAGTGTGGCAGCAGAGTGGGGATTCAGCTTTCAGAACAACATCCTAAATCCCCTTGAGAAGTAATCTGTCCGAGGCAAAAATGCTAAACCTCATGACAAAAACCTCGGCAGCAATCCCACTATTTGATTACACACAAGTGGATGCGCATTTCAATTCCATGTGGCGCAGGAGGAAGTTGTGAGACTGTGCGTTCAGGCCACAGCAGGTGAAGTATCCTCTGGTAATCACCTGTTCTCCACGCCAGCCTATATCCAACATATCCACCCTCCAACACCATTCCCCCTGCAATAATGAAACACCGGATCAAACATCTCTATTCGTATTTTCAGTGTACTCTTATATGTTGTTCTCTTTGTTCAGTTTCTTCAGATTGAATATAATTTCAAATGAATACAAAAATAAATACTATTGAATATGTTATTTAAAAAATTGACAGGTAAAAATATATAATGATATTTTTTGCCTCCCAGTGGGTCAAAATGAAGGACAACAAAAATGTCTAGCGCGACCTCTGAGGTAAACAGTGCCTGAGTTCATTCAACTGTGGATTGGTAGGGTAGATGATGGAAACCATCTTCAGGTAAAAACTCTTCAGCACAATCACCCCCTTTCAATAGCAGTGCAGTTAAAGTCAAGTTCACATCATTGTTTACAGGCTGCAGGACAGCAGGTAATAAACATTGACTGGTATTGGTTGAATATGCCTTCTTCTGGTCAAGTGGGATGGAAGGAAGACGCATCTCAAACTGAGAAGCAATAAAGTGAGCTTGTTTACTCCTAACGACCTGAGTAGCTTCAGCGATGTGTCCCCTGCTGAAAATCTGGGTCGATGGAGAAGCAGTAATTAAACTTCTGTCTAAGTGTCTTAAAAAGACTGGCTCCATAGTTTGCTTTGCTGTGATACATTTCCAGTCAGATCTGTGACTGGAGAAGTGTGACAGCTTGTCCTCACGTGCATGTGCATGAGTCTGAGTCAACATATTTCAGCCGAATGTTGCAACAAGTCAAATATTATTTCTTATCTCTTATCCATCCATGGAGATTACTCACCAAGATAATGGACACATCCTTTTAGAACTGAACATGTCTGATCTTGATAGGGACTAAATAAATAAAAAAACAGAAGACCTGCTAATTATATGAAATTACAGAAAAAAACTTCACACCCTTTTAGCTTGAGATGTACCAATCACGCTTTTCCTGACCAGTGCCAGTTTCCGATTTTCTTTAAGATTAGACCAGCTGTTCAGGCTGTCAATTCAATCCCATCATACAGATTCCAATTCACGAACTTTGGCGCAGTATTATCACCAAAATTAAGTAAATTGCACACCCAGCGGTGGCTACTTCCATGGCGCAGGAGGCTATATCCATTCTGAAGCCAGCTTCTGATCTGATAAATGATAAGCTCACAGGCAACTTAGTAGGAGACCATTGTTACAGAAACATTTCAAGGTTATGTCAATTAATTGATTAAGTAATTATTAGTAAAGGCATCTGGGGAACATGGCATAATTATTACAGTCAGTGCAGAGGCCTTTCACCTACTCTGATCTAACTGTGTGACTTCTCAGCTGTAAGGAGTGTTTTGGTTAACCTTGCAATGAAGACATAACATTTGGAGACTGAAGGGAGAAGCTGCTTGCACAGAGGGAGACATGATCTGGGGTCCGAGAGAGTTCGAGCATTGGCCCAGACGGGCTCATGTACAAGACAGGTCGTAATAAAATATGAGAAATGCCGATCCAGACTCCAACCTCATCCTAATGATAGGAAGAAGATATTTTCTCCATAACATATTGGTGCCCAATATGGCCCTGCGTCGGTCACCGCCTGAGGAGAACTCCAGTTTCTGGGTGAGGCTCAGTCTGATGTAGTATGTTGAACTCTGAGAAAATATACATTTATGTCTGTTGGAGATAGTGGACTTTAAAACAGGAAGGAAGGCAGAAAGCTGGCACAGTGAATCCAGCAATGCTCTCCGACCTCCTGTTGAAACACAAACAGTTAACAAACTACAACAAGGCCCCTGTAAAAACAGGTGGCCTTAACAAGTTGTGATTAATTTGATGAAAAGTTTTGAATATCTGAAAGCCTAAAAATAATGGATATGTACGCTGAACGACAACTTCAGGAATGATGATGGCTTCAAAGAGTTTTATGGGGTTGAAAAAGGAAATAAATAGGTAATTAAATAAAAACAATCTGCAATACAATTTGTGTTAAATGGTTGAATTAGATCGTTCATGTTCTATGTTTCATTATGTCAAAAGACTGGTAAGAAAGTTGAACCTAATAAAAATAATAAAAATACACAAAACTGGTAAAATAGAGAAAATGAAAAATCCATATGAGAATCCAGCGAGCGGGTGGACGGACTTGGAGGTCAAGTGTATGGCCAACCTAGGGGGCAGCCCTTGGACTCCAAAACCTCCGGCGGTTTTGGGAGTGGGAGGACTTGGTCTCTTGTGCCGGACCGGCCCCGAAAGGTTTTCGAAATTTGGCCCTTCCTAAAATTTATCGAGGCTCTCGAGTGGTGAACTGTTTGCTGTTTACGTGTCTGGTCATGTATGAAATCAGAGAGCCGAGTTCTTATGCTTTGTCTCGTGAAAATTGGAAGTAAAGCAGTTGGATTTCTGCATAGTCTGGATTGGGAATTAGGTAATCTATGCAGTTTTGTTTAGGCTTTTTGATTTTGACTTTGGTTAGATGACCGCTTTTGGGTTTAGCCTTTCTGATTTGGACTAAAGGGAAATAAAGGCCTCAGTCAGCGTAGTCGCTTTTTGGTACCAGCCTTTCTGGTTTGAATTAAGATGGAAATAAAGCCTTGTGTTAGAGTGAGAGTTTTTGGTATTAGCCTGATCAAACAAACCAACAGACTGATCAAACAAACAAGGAACAAAAGTGGGCTTAAATACTGGCTAACCAGACCAGATCAGATTAACATAAGAGGGGTTTCAGTGGGCTGCACAGTGGTGCAGTTGGTAGCACTGGTACCTTGCAGCAAGAAGGTCCTGGGTTCAAATCCCAGCCTGGGGTCTTTATGCATGGAGTTTGCATGTTCACCCAGTGCATGCGTGGGTTCTCTCCAGGTACTCCTCCCACAGTCCAAAAATATGACTGTTAGGTGGAATTGGTTTCTCTAAATTGCCCTTAGGTATGAGTGTGTGCATGGTCATTTGTCCTGTGTGTCTCTGTGTTGCCCTGTGATGGACTGGTGACCTGTCCAGGTTGTACCCCGCCTCTCGCCCCGTGACTGCTGGAGAGCCCCCCCGCAACCCTGCATAGGATGGACGGATACAGAAAATGGATGGGTTCCAGCAGCAGAACTGGGATCCTACAATGATTATTGGGAACTTTTGAAATTAGGTTCATAACCTTTGACTTAGATTTTTTTTTTTTTTACTCCCCAGGTACAGGAGAAGCAGATGAAGCAAATTTGAGACATTGAGATTTCCTTTATTGTTTATGAACTTTTATCTCTACAGCTCTACTCAAACAGTGATCACTTTATGAAAGTTTTCACACTGGCTAATAGCAATCCTGAGACAGGGGATCAATATTTCCAAGAAAACGAGGGGATTTGCTTGCTAATACCCTATTAGGAGATCATTGGGATGATTAGATAATTGAATTTTTGGGTTCAATTGTGGTTTTGGTCAAATTTGAATATAAAAACTAAAGACCTTCTTCAATGATGATTATCCAAACACGGACTCTTGATTGATATCCTCTTGCATAAAGAGGTAATGAAACGTGGCTCATTAACTTAAGTTGTGGAGTTCGTTTAGGTTTGCTTGATGCAGCAGCTGCATCAAGGTAATCTGAAACAAACTTCCACATCTGCTAATTCTATCAATTCAGTTTATTTATATAGCGCCAATTCACAACAGATGTCATCTCAAGGCACTTAACAAGAAGTCATTTCAATACAATTATACAAACATTCCAATCAGTTAAAAAGTTTCCTATTTAAGGAATCCCAGCAGATTGCGTCAGTCATTGGCGTGAGGTTGGGCAGATTTCCAACCACAGCAATCCTTCAGCAATCCCTCATACTGAGCAAGCATGTAGCGACAGTGGAGAGGAAAAACTCCCCTTTAACAGGAAGAAACCTCCAACAGAACCAGGCTCAGTGGGAGCGGCCATCTGCCACGACCGTCTGGGGGTTTGAGAAGACAGAGCAGAACACAGAAGGAACAGAAGATCCGATATAAGAGAACTTTCTATGTTACAGAAAGTAAAAAGTAGATAACAGGACACAGTGGATGTTCAGTTACTGAGAGGATCATCCCACTCGATGACCCCCGTCCAACAGGGCATTGCAGCCAAGCAGGATACCAGACCAGGTGTATCTTCGATGGGGAGAAAAACACTGAGAGAAAACAAAGTTAACAGTCGAAATAACAGAATGTACTGTAATACAACTGGAGAGTCGTAGGAGAAAAGGAAGTAGCAGAGTGAAGAAAATTGGTAAGTCTGTCCTCCAGCAGTCTAAGCCTATAGCAGCATAACTACAGAGATAGCTCAGGATGACCTAAGCCACTCTAACTATAAGCTTTATCAAAAAGGAAAGTTTTAAGCCTGGCCTTAAAAGTAAACAGAGTGTCTGCCTCACGGACTAAAGCTGGGAGCTGGTTCCACAGGAGAGGAGCCTGATAACTAAAAGATCTGCCTCCCATTCTACTTTTAGAGATCCTAGGAACTACAAGTAAACCTGCAGTCTGAGAGCGAAGTGCTCTTTTAGGAACATATGGAACAATTAGATCTCTGATGTATGATGGAGCTTGATTATTAAGGGCTTTGTATGTAAGAAGAAGGATCTTAAATTCTATTCTGGATTTAACAGGGAGCCAATGAAGGGAAGCTAAAACAGGAGAAATGTGATCTCTCTTTTTAATATTCATCAGAACTCTTGCTGCCGCATTTTGGATCAACTGAAGGCTTTTAATGGCATTTTGTGGACTTCCTGATAGTAAAGAATTACAGTAGTCCAGCCTTGAGGTAACAAATGCATGGACTAGTTTTTCAGCATCACTCCTGGACAGGATGTTTCTAATTTTAGCAATATTCCGGAGGTGAAAGAAAGAAATCCTAGAAACCTGTTTAATATGGGATTTAAATGTCAAGTCTTGGTCAAAAATAACGCCGAGGTTCTTTACGTTATTACTGGGGGACAATTTAATGCCATCCAGATGAAGTGATTGACTAATCAGTTTCTGTTTAAGAACTTCTGGTCCAAAGACAGCAACTTCTGTCTTGTCAGAATTTAAAAGCAAAAAGTTTAGGGTCATCCATGCTTTTATGTCTTCCAGACATGCCTGTAATCTACCTAACTGACTGGGTTCATCAGGATTTATGGATAAATATAGTTGTGTATCATCGGCATAGCTGTGGAAATTTATCCCATGCTGTCTAATGATTCTACCAATTGGAAGCATATATATGGTGAAAAGAATTGGTCCAAGGACAGAACCCTGTGGAACTCCACAAGTAACCCTTGAGAGTGAAGATGATTTATCATTTAGATGAACAAACTGGAATCTATCAGACAAATATGATTTAAACCAGCCTAGTGCTGTTCCTTTGATCCCTGCAACATGTTCAAGCCTTTCTAAGAGAATATTATGATCGACTGTGTCAAAAGCAGCACTGAGATCTAACAAAACCAGAACAGACACCAGTCCATTATCTGAGGCCATGAGAATATCATTAGTAACCTTCACCAGTGCTGTTTCAGTGCTATGATGAGCTCTAAAACCTGACTGAAACTCTTCAAACAGCTCGTTACTGTTTAGATGTTCACAGACTTGATTAGCAACTATTTTCTCAAGGACTTTGGATAAGAAAGGAAGGTTAGATATAGGTCTGTAATTCACTAAGTCATCTTGATCAAGGGAAGGTTTCTTGAGTAAAGGTTTAATTACAGCTATTTTAAATTCCTGTGGTACGTATCCGTTTACTAAGGATAGATTCATCATATCCAAAATGGGGCCAGGAACCAAATGGAACACTTCTTTAAATAATTTGGTTGAGATTGGGTCCAAAATACAAGTTGAAGATTTAGATGAGGCTAATATTTTTGATAATTCTGAAAGCTCGACTGAATCAAAACAGCCTAAGCAATACTGAGGTTCTACAGTTCTTTCCGATACTGACTCATTTACTGAGGAAGAAGTAATCATGTTTGGGAGGGTGCCAATGATTTTATTTTTAATAAAATTTATTTTATTTATGAAGAATCTCATAAAATCATCACTGCTAAGAGCCGGGGGAATAGTTTGCTCAACAGAGCTATGACTCTGTGTAAGTTTGGCAACTGTACTAAAAAGAAACCTAGGATTGTTTTTATTCGCCTCTATTAATGATGAAAAATATCCTGTTCTAGCTTGTCGAAGGGTCTTTTTATACAGCAGTAGACTGTTATTCCAGGTTAAATAGGAATCCTCTAGATGTGTAAAGCGCCATTTTCTCTCCAACTTCCTAGTATTCTGCTTTAAAGTACGCAACTCTGCGTTAAACCAAGGAGTCAGCCTCCTATGGCTAGCCACTTTCTTTTTTAATGGGGCTACACTATCTAATGCCAAACGCAATGAGGACGTAACGCTGTGAACCAGACCATCAATTTCTGAAGGGTTAGAGATAGAATTGCTGCCATCCACTGTGTTACTCTGAGACACTGAGGAAAGTAAGAATGGTACAGATTCTTTAAAAATTGTTATAGCATTGTCTGATAAAGTTCTACTATAATGAAATTTTCTTTCAGATTTAAGATGGTCAGTTAAAGTAAATTCAAAAGTTATCAAGAAGTGGTCAGACAGGACCGGGTTATGTGGGTGGACTGTTATTTCCTCACACTCAATACCGTATGTCAGTACAAGGTCCAAAGTGTGTTTACCTGAGTGGGTCGATCCCTGTACTTTTTGAGTAAAGCCAATTGAGTCTAAAATAGCATTAAAGGCTGCATTTAGGCTATCACTTTCAGTATCCACATGAATATTGAAGTCCCCCACTATAATAACCCTATCAGTATTTAATACTATATCAGATAAAAAATGTGAGATCTGATCCAAGAATTGAGAGTAAGGGCCTGGTGGACGATACAAAACCACAAACAAAAATGGTCTTAATGTTTTGCAACTTGGATGAGGAAAATTAAGGGTTAGATGCTCAAAAGAACTGTAGCTATCAATTGGTCTGGGACTAATTAGTAAATCAGAACGGAAAATGGCTGCAACTCCTCCTCCTCGCCCAGTATTTCTAGGAATGTGAAAATTTAAATGACTGGAAGGAGTTGACTCATTTATACTGACATAATCCTCCTGCTGCAACCAGGTTTCTGTGAGACAAAGGAAATCAATGTGATTATCACAAATCAAGTCATTTACTAACAAAGTCTTTGAGGAGAGAGATCTTATGTTTAATAAACCACATTTAATAGATTTATTTTCAGTCAAAGTTGTATTAATTTTTATGAGATTTCCATAATTTGCTTTTGTTGTCTTAACTTTTAATCCATTTAATTTTGGCCGTGGGCAAGACACTGTTTCTATAGAGTAATGGGGGGGTAACAGTACAGAAGCAGCAGAGAGGTGGGTTAAACTACGACTCTGCTTCCTGGTCTGGACCCTGGGTTGTCAGTGTTTTGGAGGATTAATAAATTCGGCCATATTCCTAGAAAGAAGAGCTGCTCCATCCAAAGTGGGATGGATGCCGTCTCTCCGGATCAGACCAGGTTTTCCCCAAAAAGTTCTCCAGTTATCAATGTAGCCCACATCGTTTGCAGGACACCACCTAGACAACCATTGATGGAATGACAGCATGCGGCTAAACATGTCGTCACTGGTCCGATCAGGCAGGGGACCAGAAAAGATTACCGAGTCTGACATTGTTTTGGCAAACTTACACACCGAAGCAACACTAATTTTAGTGACCTCCGATTGGCGTAACCGGGTGTCATTACCGCCAGCGTGAATAACAATCTTACTGTATTTACGCTTATCTTTAGCCAGCAGTTTCAGGTTGGATTTGATGTCGCCCGTTCTGGCCCCTGGCAAGCATTTGACTATGGTCAATGGTGTCTCTAATGCCACGTTTCTGACTATGGAGCTGCCAATTACCAGGGCCGGCTTCTCAGCGGGTGTGTCGCTGAGCGGGGAAAATCTGTTAGAAACGCGGACCGGTTGGTGGTGGCCCGGGGGCTGGGTCCTAGAACTATGCTTCCTACGTACAGTCACCCAGCCGCCTAGAGGTCCCGGCTGCGCGGGCTCTACCGGAGGACAGCTAGGGGGTTCTATCCTTGTTGGCTCCGCGCTGGCTAATGGGCTTCGGCTATCTGCTGGTTTTTCAACAGCGCGGAGCCGTGCTTCTAATTCTGATACCCTCGCCTCCAAAGCTACAAAAATATTACATTTATTACAGTTACCATTATCACTAAAGGAGGCAGGGAAGTAACTAAACATCTGACAGAGAGAGCAAGAGAGAAGAGAAGAGTTAGAGACAGGAGAAAGAAGAGTAGCCATAGCCGCAATGAAGCTAAGCTAACTGAGCTAGCGAGACCTTCCACCCAAAGAAAAACTGTGTGAAACACGAGGAGTTCCCAAAACGTAAAGTACACCACCACAAAATGTGTGTTTTAGTGTGATTGTGTGTTAAAATAACTTAGAAAAGCCTCAGCACAGAGAAAATAAGATCAATTCAAGAGCGTTTGAACACCAAAACAGCTCCACGGACCACAGCAGTGACAACAGGAAATGACGCAATACGGCTTACCCCGTCACCACAACCCACTATCTAACCTAATCACTTACTTATAATCAACTAACGTATCCCTTGAATTAGCGCACATATGTTGGGACTAACACGCTCTAACACTTAATCACTTAGCTGAAGATCACATCAGGGCCCTTCTGATTAGTGATCCTTCCTTTCCGAGGGGATGCAGAGGCTGAGGAGGACCAGAGATGGACCTTGGGGGTTCTCCAAATGGCCCAGCAACAAGGCAAATGTGCACAGTTCAACATTGAGTCCAGATTTATTATTTAATTGAGACGTGCTAAAAGAAGCTACATAACGAGGCGTCGCGTAGCAGAGCGGTTAAGACACGCACCCCATGTACAGAGGCCTCAGTCCTCAACGCAGTTGTCCGGGGGTTCAATTCCACCCCGCAGACATTTGCCGAATGTCCCTTCCCACACTTCTCTACTGTTTCTGCACACTATCCACTGTCAATAAAGGCCACTGTGGCCACACAAAAAAAGAAGCTACATAACATCTCTCTCTGATGGATTTTTTTTCTAGAGTCCTGACAGATGACGAGACAATGTGTGGCCGTCCTTGGAGGCAGGAGGTCATCAGAATCTTTTCCCACCAATATGAATGAAGTGGTGAACAAATGAAAACCACAAATGGCATATAAAGACCCCCGGAGGGTTTTTCGATTCTGACAACAACTGATGTCTCAACAAGGTCATCTGAATGGACGATCCCTGATTACTTTGAGATAATTCCATGGCCAGCATTATTCATGTCTGATTATGAATTGATTGTTTGATCATTGTCTTTTTTTGTCAGCTCTCCTCACACCCATTAGAAATTATATCAACATCCTAAAATATTTCTTCATGTATTGTGGTGAAAGGTAAGTGAAAGACCTACCCGCTTGTCCTTGCAGGGTTATGGGGGACCTGATGCCTATCTCCAGCAGTCATTGAGCAAAAGGTGGTATATACCCTAGAAAAGTTGTCAAACATCACAGGGCCACACAAGACAACCAACAATGCACACACAGGCAATTTAAGGAGACCAATAGGCTGAAAGAGAGCATATACATAACTAAATGAAATAAATATTTAATTAGAAGAAACTTTAACCATCAAAAATAAAATCTGGCGCAGGTTCCTTAATAGAAGGATTACTTTTGAATCCAACAGAAAATGAAGAGATTAGAAGATTTTATCCATCAATGTATAGTCCATAACCCATCTGTTTGTTATGAAACCAAAGACAAAAGGCATCAAAAATATGTTTGCTGGTGTGTTTACAGACTAAAAAGTAAGAATTTTCCGTTTTGTTTTTATTATCAAGAAACAAAAGTATTTAAGCTGCTGATAGCTAGCCAGAGTCAATCAAGAAACATTTGTCCAGTTTCCAAAAGTAGAAAACTAATTGGTGTATCACAATGTTTAGGTTTAAATCTTATTAACAGAGGTCTCAAAGGTTAGCAATATTCAGTATAATGTAAACAAACATGGGGTGGCATTATATTATAGTAGTTTTAGGATTGCTTTGTTGTCTTTGGCAAATGTGCTCGCTTGGAATTCACATATGCAATCGAACCCCACTAGGTTTTAAAGTTGACCAGAGTTTGCTTCTTTGGTCCGCATCAGAGTTCTGTGTTTAACCCTTTAGTGAATTTAATTCAGTGCGTCATATGCAAAGTGTTATATGTATTAACTCTTGAAAAATATTTATGTAATCTTAAAAATACTTTATTAAGACTGCTGAGCAGGGGTGTATCCAGGAAGTTTTTAAAGCAGACTAAACGGGGGGCAGTGATGATCTGGAGATGTCATGCCAACATAAAAAGCCAGGCTAGAACCAGAGCTGTGATACAAAGGGGGTGGGGCCTAAACCGAGATACAGACATCAGACTCGCAACATAAAGGTAAAAAAATTGACATAAACATGAATACATAAAAATCATAAATAATTCATTATTGTATTATTCACCCAAATAACAACACATGTAAAACAACAGATACTTGCATATACCCACTACTAAATAGATACAAATCTGCAGCATGCGAGTACGTTGTCCTACATGTTTTTAAAAAATGTCCTGCATGAGACACTCCACTGTCTGTCAGTTTGGCAAGCATAACTCAAAGGTTTTCACGAACACTGGTTAAAGCAAACAATAATTCCATTAATCATATTTTCAAACATGTTGCTTTTTATTGATGCTCTTGTGCAAAAACAGTTGATCAAACAGCAAAAGTAACAATCCTAACAATCCTGTCAGTTTTGGGGTTTGAAAACAACAGAGTTTATCTTCATCACAATAAATCTCTCCCTGTTAACTTTCTCCTCCACTTCTCTCCCTTTCTTTTCCATTCTTACCCTTTCCTTTCCGTCTCTGTGTTGCAATTGAAATAAACCCAAAGCAAATTTTTACAGTTTTTCTTAAACTTTTTCTTTTTCTTTTTGGCACTCATTGTCTGACAGCAGGGTGTTGTGGTGATGCTGCCGCTATCCAACTCAAACCTTTAGCCAGGATCGAGGTACAAATCTCGATGCAACCCTTTTCTCCTTTATCTCAAACTGTGCAGCCTGTTTGGATGGCTTACAAACGTTTAAGCGTGTGGAGGCTGGCTGGTGCACTCAGTGTTTTTTGAAACCAAAGTATGGCAAAGGCAATGTTGATGAGATAAATCTGTGTTTGGTAAAATATAGCATGATATTACACTGCTCAGCAGCTTTGTGTTGCTGAGAGTGATAGTTGGATCTATAACCTACAACCAAATGTTGACATGTTGATTATGCCTGAAATAAATATGTAGTCATTGGTTTAGGCTCTTTACCTTGTATTACACTGATAACTTCTCCTTTTACAGCGTGGCATGTTATGGTTGATTAACATTTCTAATGAGTAGTCACGTCATAGGGATTTATTGCTTTTTAATAAGCATTTACATATCTCTGTCTCATGGTGTAATCTGTGTTATTAATGCTGCATTCTGCAAATATGAAACTAAGAATGTTTTATTTAATTCAGCGATAAAGAAAGATGTTTTTCAAACACTGAAGGACCTGTGCTTTGTGAAATCAGCTTTCTCTTCAGCTCTCCCAACTAAACCATCACCTTAGCCCTTAGCGCCTTAACCCACCAGCCATCTTCCCTGTCCTGCCCATGATCAACAGTTTTAAAGTCAGAAGCCTGGTGTCTGCACTGAAGGGAGCTGCCCATCAGTCAGGCAAGCTTCTCTGTGGCTCAGGGAGGGATTAATGGGCATTGAGGGGGCTTCACACGGTGAGGCACAGTCCGTCTGATCAGAAAGGCGCCCCCGGGGCCTGTCATTTCACAGGGATTAGCACATAAAGTCAGCTAATCTCTCGCTCCACTCTCATTGTATCGATAGCCATCTCAAACATGAATATGATGGCACACACTCAGAGGCTGTCACACAGCCAGTGAGTGTGATGAAACACGCAAATAGCAAAGAAAAAAGGATCCATCTGTGCAGAAAGCAGATTATTTCTGGAAGACAGCAGAATCATTTATTTATGAAACTTGGTCAAACTCATCACTAAAGGATGCATCTGCTTCTGAATGTATTTGGCTCGACAGAATTGGAATACTGCCTTGCTTGATACACCTCCACTTGGTGCACTGTTTCAAGACAAGGTTTCTGCTCTAAAAAAGGCCTAATGAGCTGGTTAACAAGTAAATCTTCATATATAAAAACAAAAACAATGTATGCGTCTTAACACAACATGTTGTGAATTGGCCCAATATAGATAAACATGGTTTTTTATATTTTATATATTTTAAGGCCAGCAAAGGAAATCCAATGCAAAAATACCTTGATTTAATTATGAATTTAATAAACTTAAAGACAAACGTTTTAGGCACCCAGAAGGGGGTATGGAAAATACTGATTTGCAAGAAGAAAAATAAACACCTGTGGGTTGGGTTGTGGCATCACCAGTGAAGTAATAGTGTCACAGGTAGGTGCCAGAGCATACATCATTCATTCTAACCATTCTGTATAGGGCACAAAACATCAGACAGCATTTACAGGGGTTGTGTTTTAGGCTCACATTAGGGTCAACATTGTGCAGTATGTGGGCCGTGCTGACATCACAGCAACCAGATGTAGAAAAGCTGTAAGATTCTGCTGCGAAATGGACAAAGTTTTAGAACTTTTTAGCAGTTGGTGGATGCTGCAACCTTTTAAATGGCAGTTGTTGATCTCCAAACAGATATAAGGTAAGGAGAGGTGGATAGAGACATAAAAATGTGAATACTATATATGGTATCGATCTGCAAATCCTATGAAACTCAGACCAGCAACATAAAGATGAGCAGTCCTGCACCAGGTACTCCATCCAAAAAGCACAGACAGTCAGATTTACATTCAGCCCACACCTAACAAGTCCAGATTGAAACCTTTCGCTGATTGCGAATCAAGACGATGTAAAATATAAATAATAAAGCGCCTGATCTAGAGTAAAAACTGATATTAATTTATTTTTAACTTCTTTTAACTATTAACTAATCACTTCTTGACCTATTCACAGAGGAAATACATTCCAACAACAATTTAGCAGCTGCACTCATATGAGGCTGAACATCGGTTCTTGGCTGTTTCAGGTGGAAATTACAACAATGAAGCATTTATTACTTCCAATTCTGCTGTTAAATTAATGAAAGAGCACCTTCTGAAGCTACACATCAATTCCTAACCTCAGTTTGTAACAACAAAACCTGTATGTTAATACTATTTAGCTAGACTGTAAGTTAAGCAACATGTTTAAAAGATTGGTATCCACTCTTAGACACTACAAAATATAACTACTCTGAAGAAAAAACCTAAAAGTGAAATTAATGGAAAAAAAATGTATATTCTGTTTTTACTTTGGATTAACTGATTGTTATGCAACGATAGGGAGGTCCATCAAATAAATTGAAACAATGGTTAGACAAGGGATCTGGGATTTTTCCACATCTTCTGAATTTTAATTTTCAACACTTTCTTGTGATGAAAATCTTTGCTTAAAGTTCTTCAGGAATTAGGAGAATTTATCAACGTACATAGAAGCCATTGACTGTCATGTTTTTAAGGCAGAGGATGTGACTCTAGCACACTTTACGACAAATATGTTTTTTTTTCAATCATCACAATCATTTGTGTGTATTATTATTTCAACCTAGTTCTCATTAGTTTATTTATTTACCAACTTCATTTAAATTGTTAAAGGTAAATGTTTTTCCTTACTTTTTCCAAGGAGCCAAATGTGATATTTTTGGACTCAGTAAATCGGGATCCTACCTTTTAGTTCATGTGAAGGTTAGTAGAAAAGAAATCTGAGTAAAAAAGACTCAATAACCAGAAATATGACTTTTTATGATTCTATACGACATAAACCAGAACAAAAGCTTTGCAACTAAATCTATCCACTGACAACTAACATTTAGCCGAAATTATTCATGTCCCTGACAGATTTTGATTTTACTTTTTTATTTTCATTGAATTGTTGGTTTCGTTGTCACCTCGTTGAGATCTTATAAGAAATGGCCATAATGCACACTTTATTGGACAAACTTATTTAAGTTCACATCTACTTTTACTAATATTTTAAAATCGGCTTTTATTTTTGAGATTTGACAGTATCCATGATCTTAGTTTCGTACTCTTAAATGTGATTGTGAGCTTATTGATTTTAAACAATGTCACTTGATAAGCCTATTTTAAGTGTGATGTAATGTGTATATGTGATTCTGTATGGATGTATTATTTTGGTTGGACTAAGTAGGACATCACTGAAGGCTTACGGGTGAAACGTAGGGCCCACCACTGCTTTTTAGCAACAATAGCAGGTTTTTAAAATTCATTTTAATTACTATTCAGTCCAAATAAGCTGAAGAGAATCTACATTGTGCCATCCTACATCAAGCTGTTGGGTCCAGGTAATTATTTTTCCACAGAGACAGAAATCACTGATTGTGGCCCCCAAAATCTACATATAAGCAGTTAAACTAAATGATAGCACTCACAACCTCCTTGGTTCACATGGACCTGAAAACCGCAGAGGTTATTGTCATGAAGTTTTGGACTTTTGCCTTGTAGTGATCATCACACACCGTTCTAGAGGCTGAATTCGCTCTCCGCTGCCACACTGGAGACTGAATTCTTCGGAAACGCGCTCCAGAGCCTCCGTAACTCTTCAGCTCGTCAGCGCACGGATAGTGACATGCCATGAGATGATGCTCAGATGCTCTCATGGGAATCTCTTTTTTTAATTATTGATTTGTCTGCGCCACTGCACCCATTGGTCAGGGGTATGAACACTAATCTATCAAAATGACAGGAAGCCTTCAGATTTATCCGTTACCGTTCTAAAAAAACACCTGTGAAATACTGAAAATATTTAGTTAATGTTACAACTGGTGTTGATATTTTAAGAGAAAAAAACCGCTGCTGTGGTTGTTCTTTTAAATCATTCTCAGCAGTTAACTTTACTCTGCTGCTCATCTCGAACTTTAAATCCAAAACAGAGCCACGCTGTTTCCTTTATCCCCCGGTGTGAGAGAGCTCGTAGGAGCCTGGTGCCAGGAGGGCCTGCTGTGGTGGGTGAGGAGAAATGTATGGAATGAAGCTGCCTTTAGTGCTTTGCACCATAAAAATGTGCACATTTTAAGGCTATTTTATGCGAACATGGCATTAACTATATTGATATTCAATCTCTTGTTGAATTATACGGATATTTTTTAAAAATCTCAAGATATTGTCCAGCATTAGTTGGCAATGTTCCACCTTTATGACCACATCTAACAGATATATTTGAGCTTATAGAACAATGTTTGGTTTTACACATTGCTTGGTTCCCCTCTCCCACCGACTCTCGCTACTGAAACTAACTAGGAGCAGCAGCACTGTTTGAAATTTCAGGAATGGGGAGCTAGGGGGATCATAATCTTTCAACAAATAACGCATTGTTTTACATTTGAAATTTGTATCGTTTGTGTAGTAATTTTATTGGACAAAGCTATGTTATTAAAAATATATCTATGTGTTCAATGATTTTTGGGTAGGGGCAACTTTATGGAAGGGGGTGACATCTCCTCCGCCTATGCACCTATGGACTGATTGGTCCGGTAAAGTGATGTCACTGTCACTCCTACCTACAGAGTTGAAGCCACTGATTGATCGGGCGTTGTGAGCGTGAAGTGATGTCTCAGAATGGCGACGCATGGCTTCCAGCAGACTTCAAAACATTGCTGGGGGAAACTAAAAGATTTAAAGTGTGAATATTGGGCCATGAAGGACCACAACGGCCGGAGAGGGGCAGACTGCAAGCACTGGAAGTGCTTTTCAGAAATGGACGACATTTATGTTGAAAGGCTGGCTAGATACTGGCTCCAGCATCAGCATTTGTAATGTCGGAAAACAGTGGGTGATGACAGACTTTTCCGAGAACTTTGCTACGCTGAGCCCACCCATGTCCTCGCCCGCTGCCACGTTCCTGAGATACCAATGGAAACACAACCAGGCCATGCTGGGCCGAGCTGACATGACACAGCCCAGGCCAAGCCGACTCTAGTGGAAAAGGGGCATTAATTAATGCAGTGCAATGTTCAGCAGTACAACTTTAACAATCAAATCAAATCTCTAGTCAGCTCTATGCTTTCAACTTTTTTAAGTTTATTGAACATAATAAAATCCAATTAATATCAGGAATTGAAAGGGAGGAATTAATAAATAAAAAAAAAGCAATTACTCATTGATAGTTATCCATAGCCAAATCAGACCTATTGTTGCATAATTTCATTTCAGTTTATTTAGGTTTGGGGGTAGTTGTTTATGAACAGCTTTATTAGGATCACTTCCTGTCAATTAAGGTTTCTACTGTCCACTGTGCATTGGTTAATTGACCTGTTAGATGAGGCCTACAGTATGTCAGATCCGGCGTCTCTGCTCGTTCGATCACCTGTTCTGTGCGCACCGTGCGTGGCCGGTTCATTGGCGGGTTGGACCGGCCCTGGCCCTCGTTGGATGCCTGGTCTCGGCGCCCTGCGTTGCACAGGATCAGGACCCGGGAGCTGGTACAACTTGGTGTCCAGATGCTGGCCGAGCCCGGCCTGGGGATGCTGTTCATCCCCTGCGGCTATCGGTAGGGCGCTGGGATGTTTGCGGTGGGGATTGGACTAGGGTGGAGGCGGCGCGTGGCGGCCGGTCCCTTGTCGGGTCCCTGCTGGGGGGTGGGGTGCCCCTGAGCCCCGGCTCTCCCGGTCCATTGTCGGCGGGGCAGAACTTTGAACAC